>OY763889.1:7430918-8030918 GCA_963667165.1 Barbarea vulgaris | reverse complement strand
GTTAAAGGTTTGATTAGAGAAAATAAGACAAATAAGAAATTAAGAAAAGTTAAAAAATATGTTGTAGATGTCAGTGTCTAAAGTAAATATAGAAAGGAGTTGTAAGTGACACGTGTCAGCGTCTCAGAGCTTTTTTAAAAAATCCTTACTTTATTATACAAGATTGGATTTAATTTAAATATGTGTGTATTTAATCGAGTATATATATATATATAGTTATAAAATATTAAATATTTCATTATATTAATTTCAAAATCATGCAACGCATGAGATATTTCCTAGTATATAAAAATGTTGGAGTTCATACCGGTTTATAACAATTTATAATTGTCATGATTCATGAAATAAATCTAGATCATAAGATTTTGAATATATAGATATTTTGCAGCAGAAAGATAAACTAAATTGTTTCGAGGTTATTCTAGCATTCTAAATTTGTGCTTATATTGGTATCCACACGTACACAAACTGAATCCGACACAATATGTTATTTTGGCATTCCAAATATTGCTCATAACATTCCTAACAGAAAAAGGGATAGACGGTTTCTCAACCCTATTGGAATCTATGTGGTTAAATTGAATTTGGAATTTATAGAAGGTCTTGGGTTAAGCTTGTCTCTTTTATGGAAGGTTGAAGAACATGTTAGTTCAAGTAGTTTAAAAGTCCAAAAATGGTAGCACAAATTCCGAGTGAACGAAATAGTCCACTTTAGTCTTTCCGCCTCTACCACGAGAATGATCTTAAGATAAGGACCACGAAACAATCCATCTTACCAAACTATGACTATATCGAAGTATCCATTATTATCCCACATCATCATCAACATATACACGAATCTATAAATGCGAGTTATAAGCCGAGTATTGAGGGAAAGAGAGTGATTTTGAAATAAGATTCACTCCTTGCTAGTTTTTGTCGCTTTTTGAATCACATATAGTGTCGAGAGTGATGATTCATTACAGTCTTTTCAATGTGGATGATTCATATTTTTGATGTAGCATATCGGCCATATTTCGTAAAAGTCTATCTATAACAATCTTCATTGTTTTGCCCCTCTGGTTTTATAGAGCATATTGGTATGCTTCTGCCTTCTAGTGGATTCATTAGGGTGTTAATGATGTAAAAAAATCCATTCTCTATGAAGGTCTTTCATAAGGTTTTCAACAGTTAGAGAGGGGAGCAGAAACTTGCTAAAGAGTGCTCACAACATATCTTTTGGGACTAGATTCATATTATTAAATCCATGAGAGACTATTACGTGAATAGTGCAGCACTCAAATGAGGATCGAGAGCGTAATGGAGCTACTAAAAGGTTCAAGTGTCCGTAATATATTGCATGGTAAATCTTTAACAGATGGAACTTGGTCTTGTGACATTTTTCCGTATTTGTTTTCTTAAGAGAGCTAAGTTAAACTAAACTCCTCAATGCCCTTGTGTCTCAAACCAACTTTTTTCTTGGTCACACAATTGTGACCAAGACTATTAATATTTTCTTGAACTTGTAAGGAATTCAGATTTTATCTATGTGTTCGATATGTTAGAATGTGTATTTCTGGAGAAGTCGTGTTAGGATTTGATCATTCAAGAGTTTTAGTTTCCTGCATTAATTCTTTCATTGATTTGGAGTTCACATAGACTCATCAATCTTTTGTTCTCTTTTTGTCAGACTGACTTTGCTATTTACTGAATTTCATTTTGATTTTGCAATCAGAAGAACATTATGGCATATCAGGAGGACATGGTAGAGAAGATATGTCTTAAGGTTAGCATGAACCAAGTTACACTAGAGAGGATGTCTCTGAATGGGTCGTCATAAAATCTTGGGTTCTCTCAGTCTCTCTGAGCCGCTGGCTCTGTCTGTATGTACAAAGTATCATTTAAATCAAGACGTTCTGTCATGCTGCCCTCATTTACATGTTGTAACGCCCGTGTTCCGAAAAATGGAATTTTTGGAATTATATCCGGGAATTATGCGTAGAATCTCTGGAAAATATTTCCGGGAATTTTTGGAGTAACTTAAAAGTTACACCGCACTTTTCTCGTAGGGGTGTTCGGAATCGATTTGTGAAGTTTGGGGTCAGTTTGTGAACTTTTGGGAGTTCAAGGACCAGACCCTAAATAAAAATTAAACTGAATAATTTCAGCCAACCATTTCCACTATCCTCTCCACCAGCAGCCTCCACCTTCCCTACAAAGCAGCTCTACCTCCACTTTTCTTCGTCCACTTTCTCCTCCACTTTCTCCACTGAAGTCAGCAATCCTTTTCCTCCCCCAAAAACTGCCGACACTTCATTTCAGAGAGAGAGAGAGAGAGAGAGAGAGAGAGAGAGAGAGAGAGAGAGAGAGAGAGAGAGAGAGAGAGAGAGAGAGAGAGAGAGAGAGAGAGAGAGAGAGAGAGAGAGAGGGAGGGACTGAGTTTGTCTTGAGACAAAGGAGAGAAGGTAAGCTTGAGTTTGGTGGCTGTGTGTGGGCGTGGGGAGCAAGAGAGGAGTGAGTTTGGTGGCTGTGTGGGCGTGAGGGACAGGAGGTGAAGGAACCGGAGGTTGCCGTGACGGTGAAGCTTCGAAGCTCTCTCGCATTTTGTGTCATCACCGGTAGTTAATTAGGGTAATGTTCTCTCCCTCTTAGTTTGTTTTATGATGGTATGATGGTTTGGTGCTGCCGTGAGATGTTCCGAAATCGTTGGTTCATCCGGTGGTGAATTTCGGTTAGGCGTGAGTCACGGTGGTGACGTTGGAGGACCGAGACGTGATGACATGGACGGTGTTGGTTGCGGAGAGTGCTTGAGCGTGACTCCGTGACGGTGGGTTGTTGGTGACGTGATGGTGTTCGATCGGGTGGCCAAGTTGGTGTGAGTGGTGCAAGTCGGTGATGTCGATATGCACACGGATCGATCGATCCAGGCTTAGATCGATCGATCTGGGGGTAGGATGGTCGATCTGGAAAACACTCGGCCATGCTGGATCGATCGATCCAGGCTAGATCGATCGATCCAGGGCAGATCGATCGATCTGGAGGAGGGATGGTCGATCTGGAAGTCTGTCGGCCATGCTGGATCGATCGATCTGGTCGACTTTTGTAATTTTGTTACTTGAGTCTTAAGTTCTTTATTTTACTATTTTAGGGCATGCGTTTGGGAAACCGAGGATTTATTCATCCCGGGAAGTTTTGAGAAAATTATGTGTGTGGCTTAGGTGAGTGCAGGACCATAAGCTTATCTAAGCATTTTAATTATTTGATGTGTTTGCATGATATAGGCAGTATATGATCTCGGGTGGATCTAGATCGAGTGTTTCTTGAGATGGTTGATTTATTTCAAGATTTTCGTGTTTAACAACGTTAAATATTTTAAATTGTTTGTGTGTATAGCTTGTAGATGGGAGGATTGCCTCACTAAGTATTTATTGAAATACTTATGCATCTCTTTTATTTGATGCAGAAAAAGAAAATGTATGACTGTGGGATCAAGGCGAGGAAGGGGGATGATCTAAGCTCGTTGTTTGTTTTAGTGTTTTTATTATGAAGGATTTTAGGGGTTTAGTACTTTTGGAATAAATTAGTTAAGGTATTGATAAATACTATTTAATGTTGGAGTTGATTAATTATTATTCATGAGTAGTTGAATTTTGATTGATTAGAAAAGTAATTAATATTTATGGGAATATTAATTAATTAAAAAAAAAAAAAAATTCGGGTGCGGTCGTCTCACATGTGTTCATGATAAATTGTTTCAACTCTTTTGCAACATTTTTGGCTGGTTAAAGATTTTCTTAGCTTCTGTATATGCTAATTATAATTATTGTTGGGTACTTTTACATTCTAGACGAAATGAAATTTGTTTAATTTAAAGCAATTGGCTTTCAAATCCTTTAGTATATGCCGTTTGAACTCATTTAAGCACCAAATGTTTACCTCTATATACTACTTAGATATATTTTTTTTTCAAGAAAGTTATATATATTATACCAAAGTCTACAACAGCATTTTTCCATCAATGGAGAACCCATTTTGGAAAGGCATCAACTGATTACAAAGCTTGAAAAAACAGATTTAAACATCAACATTTTACATCTGCCCAATAAAGAAGAAAACTGAAGTAAAGTAACATTGGACATCTTCAAAACACCCCAATAAGATCATAGTTCCAATTACAAGAATTGGAAAAGATCCTAAAGATTATAACGTCTGCTTCAGTTTGTGAATGTCTATGCCTTCAATGATCATCTTTATTAAGGGAAGTGCCCGCCATTCTTCAAAAAGTTTCAGTTGGTCTTCTACTATACTTAAGCAAACCTTCATACTGGTACGACTAAGTTTTATAGCCCTATAAACTACTGCAAGTGCACAGCATATGATGTAGTAAATTAGGGGTCGAATCCTCAGAGACCTAGTGTTACACTACAATTTCTTAGAAATGAAGTTAAGCTAAGACAATGCATTTGTTTGTGGTTTTTGTTAATTAATTGAAACAGCAGTTTAAAAAGGTGTAAATTACGATTAAAAGAGATGTTAAACCAAGAATTCTTATCGGGGAATCAAGTATCTTGAACTAGCCAATTATTCAAGGGATGGTTAGAAACCATTCTCGAACTCAAACATGAATGAATAACTACTCCACTTTCGTGGCATCAATTACATTATCTAGCAAGTTAAGTGTCTAAACTGTCGTTTGAACTTAAACTTCTAAATAAGCATTAACGAGAAGGTTTGATCGGTTCATGGGATGCCTTAGCATCAGCTTTCGTTGGCTAAGGACATACCACTCATCTATAGCCTAATTCAGATTCTCTAACAAGCACTTTTGGTGAGTTAAACAACCTAGGCTCTGAAACTAGTTAGCTACTCAAGTTTCAGCTTTAAGATCAACAATAGATGAAGAATTCTATAAGATAAACCCCTATCTATGTCAAGTTCAATGGATCATGAAGCCCCTTATGAATCCAAGGTTCAACAAAAAGACTACTCAAACATATTAGCAAAGAAAACAGAAAAACTTAAATAGCAAGTACTCATGATCATAGACATGAATAAAATTACAAGAGAATTAAGAAATCTTCTCTAAATATTATGGAATTAGCAAGTTGTCTCTTCAAGTTCTTGAGAGGTGATGAGAGAAGTCTCAGATATTTCTGAAAGATCAAAAGTCTCGCTAAAAAGGGCCAAAGTCGTGGCTATAAAGAGAAAACAAGAGTAGGTAAAATATCTAAGTCAAGTGGATGGAGAAGTTGCTAGTGACAGGAACGATCGTTCTTGGCATGGGATCGATCGTTCTCCGTTGGATCGATCGGTCTTGAGATTCCTGGTCGTTCACTTGGGGTTCCGCAAAAACGAGGAACGATCGTTCCACTTAAGGATCGATCGTTCTTTACTTGTCATGGTCGTTCTTTGCTAGGAATGGTCGTTCTTTGCTATTTTCGGCCTCCACGCATGTGAGATCGATCGTTCTTTGTTGAAACATGGCCGGTTCTTGCTTCTAAATGCACTTGATCATTCCTTAAACCTCTCGATTCCATCAAGACACTAATCAACCTGAAAGCACACTAGAAACCAAACAAAAGCTCTATATACAAACTAAAACACTCATAGTTATATAACCAAAAGTCGATATATCAACTCCCCCGGACTTAGCATTTTGCTTGTCCTCAAGCAAAAACACAAAGAAAAGAGTCGAGGTTTGAAAATATAAACTCATTAGAACTCTAGAACGCCACAATGACTAACATTCATGAATCCACTCATCACAAAACCAATATTAGATAATATGTCAGCATCACTTACCATAAGTCTAGCAATCTCCCAAATACGGCTTATGCTCTTAGAGAAATTTGAATTCTCCATTGTTGACCCCTTTTAAATATAGCGTGCGGTCTCAACGAGGGAGTATCAATCGTAACAAAGGCTTTGGCATGGAAGGCTATTTTGAATGGTGGTTGAAGTGTCTTGGGTTCTTTATGAAGTCAGATGCAAGTCATGGCGCAAAATCACAGTGAGACGAAGACCAAATATTGGTGCACAAATCCCCGAACTTCGGAATCTCTGTAAAATTCTATAAACATCCTAATTGACTAGTAATGGTACTTAGAATAACACAATATACTTTACAAAGACTTTATTCCGGTTCCTCTTTTGCTATTGAATTGTTCATAGGTGGAACCGGTTTTAGTCATAAAGTAATTATACATCTTATAAACTGAAGATTAGCTAGATCTAAGTAATGGGATAAAATAAATCTTACAGAGATTCTTCAGAAAGGAAAGTTGTGCCGGTCCGCGTTCTCCGTAGTTTTTGCACTTGATTGCATTTCCAGCGGAATGAAATGAGATGGAATGTGGTTTGAATAGAAGGATTGGGTGTGGGTGTGGTACCAAGCTAATCTTGAGCTCGGCCATTTGGAGTTCAAGGAAAAGGGTGGTAAAGATGGAAAGGATTGAACTCCAAAATGATGTGGTCCTTTGCACGATATCAAGCCCCAAGTTGAGAAGTTTTAAGATTCATTAGTTGCGGAGTCAAACGTTGGATCCATCAAATACCCCAGAGACATAAGCTTTTTCTGTTTGATTGATCCACTGATGGAGTTCTACTTAGTAGAATCTGCAAATGACCGTGTGACAATGGTCCTTCAAATATCAAACAAATGTGGTTATTTCAAAGAGAAATTCATGAGTTCAAAAAATCTATATAAAACTTGTACTCAAAATATAAATTTTTTTTGGATAATACTCAAATTGGACTAAAAAAAAACAAAAGAAAATAGCGTTAATCCCTTCCCCCATACAAGAATCACACCGTCCCGGTGGTGCAGCTACAAGTAGAGAGTGAGCACAATAAAACATGATAATAAAAGCATAATAATAAAAATAGTGATCCTACTCTCCCTGATCACTCTCTGCCGTGTCGCTCTCGTCGGTCCGAAGGTGTCTCCGCCTCTTGCGAGGGGAAGGCTGAGAAGTCCCTTGTCCAGCAACAAAGGGATCATCTGCAGGAGGCTGAGTGGAAGTGGTGCCCGTCTCTCGCGTATCACTACCTCGGAAGCAAGAAGGGGGTTTGGGGCAGCGGATCTTGGCTAGTGCACCCCACATCCTCTCCATCATCGAGTTGTTCTTCTTGGTAGACTCGATGATCCAATCCAACTTGTCCTGCTGAGAAGCATCATCAGGAATATGTGAGAGTGCATACTCACCAGTGTAATCCGGGATGATCTGCTCTGTCTCTTCCTGAGGAAATGAGTGGGTCGGTTGGTGCCCAAATGTATCGTGCTCTGTATCCTCCTCCGTGTGAGGCTGAGAGGTTCTCGCTCGTGAAGAGCTACCTCTCTGACGTGGTCTAGATCGCACAGTGCACAGGTGCTCCTCTGCAGGAAGAAACTCGACATTCTCTAATGTCGTGAGAGAGGTAATGGCGGTGGCTGGCAGCTTGCAGTGCCTGACAACCCCCTGGCGATCGTAGAACTGATAAGTTAACCCTGACTTGAGGATGGATGCCCGCTTGAAGTAATCCTCATCAAACAGGGCTTGTGTGTCTACTCGCTCAGTGTCGCTGAAATCGATCTCATGGGTCATGAATATTGGTGTCAAGAGACTACCAATCAGCTCTGTCTTGGTCGTAGATGTCGTGAGGGCCCGAAACTTCTTCTGTACAAGCATTGAGGTGAACAAAGCCCCAATGTTGACCTCCAATCGTGGTAACGGGTCAGCATTGCCGTCATAGATGTCGTGAACAAATGACGGCAGGCCGTGATGAAGTAGGACACACTCATCCGCTGTCAAAGCTCCAGCCTCTTCGTTTCCAAACAAGTTGTGGCCTATGAACTTTGCAAGGGTTCAAACCGCAGGGTTCCTTATCAGACTCAGCTTGTTCTCCCTAGTCACAAAATCCCCTGAACCAATAAGGTTCCAGAGCTGCTACAGATGAATAGAATTCACGTAACTCGGGATGCTGCATACTTCTCTGCGCTTGTTGAAGCCATATAGATCACATAGCTGATGTATGGTTATCATAAAGCTTCCCTCTGCAAAGATAGGTGAGAACTCCTTGGCTAGCAATAGGGCTGTCAGAGTTCGGATAGTATACCTCTGCTGAAGCTAGAAATTGCCTCACTAGCTCGGGATACAATGGGTAATGCTTCGTCAAAAGAGTCCCCAATCCGATCTTGATCAACATGCGCTCAATGTCCTCTTTGATTCCCATTCTCTCCAATGTCCTCCTACAAATGAATTTAGTAGGCTGAAGATTGATGCGCAAGAGACCATTATAGAAGATCTTGTTGAAGCGCTGCCAAGCATCCCCATGCTTGCGTCCTGTGTACTCCGCAAGTCTTTTCATCCTCGATTGTGTGATCTCCGTTGCCTGAATCATCTCCTCTTGAAATGGTGTATTGTCAGGTCTTGGCCATGGAGCGCAAGTGTACTCAACCTCTTCGTCGTCATCTCGCTGTACAGGAGGAGAGTTGGGAGTTGTGCTTGTTGTCCTTGAACCGACTCTGACAAACCTCGCCCTTTGTGTTTGCTTTTTGCTGTAGTCGGCATGAGCTTTTGTTCTTGTTACGCCTTTTTTTATTTGTGGTGATGACGGGTTCGTTGTGGAGTCTTTCTGTTTCTCAGTCGTTCGTCCCATTGCCTACAAAAAGGAAAATTCAAAACAAACCACAATCATTATCAACTTTCAAAATCTATGAAAATTGGATAGATATTAATCATATATGGCTTGATATTCAGTAAATTCAACCACAATTAGCAACAATAGTTCTCCACAATCTAACTGGCCATGCTACATTCTTATCGATCGTTTTTTTTTTTTTTTTTTTTTTTTAAGAAAAATCCTAAAATCTACTCTAATTGACAATTAAGCAGCAATATAGTATGAAATCATCCTAGATAACACTACAATAGCCACGGAATCAACCTAGAATCATCAAATAACCTCAAAGTTCCAATTCCAAAACCTAAATTTTTCCCCAAATTTTCGGACCCTAAAGAGGAGATTAGAGCCACATACCTTTGTAGATCGAGGGAAATATTGCTAGAATCAGATAGAGGATGAAATTCTAATGAGTTTAGGCTTTTGAATCGATGAATTTGAGCTAGAATTGAGTGATTTAGGGTTTGGGAGGTTTTGAAAAAATCTCTTGGCGTCGTGAGAGAGATGAGAAAATTTGAGATTTGATTTTGGAAAGTTGGGATTTCTATTAAATCGCGTGTTTTTTATAACGAGAACGATCGTTCCCACGTCAAGAACGATCGTTCCTCACAACGAACGATCGTTCCTATGTGGATCGATCGTTCATTAAAGAATCCGCAAAATATGAACAAACCGGATCGATCGATCCTTACATAGGATCGATCGATCCTTTGTAAAAATTTTTTTTTTTTTTTTTACCAATAAAACACTATAAAATATATATGCATTTTATAGTTTTATATGCATTTTATAAAAATCTTATACAAGATCATATCAAAACAATCAAAACTTTTAAAACACTATAAAATATATATGCATACTTACCGGTGGGTTGCCTCCCACCAAGCGCTAGTTTTAAGTCATTAGCTTGACTTGGATGCCATTTAGGCTTGATTCGGATCACTGAGAGGAATGGCGTCTCCTTCAGTGATTTCTGCGTCTGCGAGGTATGGTTTTAGGCGTTGACCATTAACCACAAATTCTCCTCCTGTAGAGTCCAGCAACACTACAGCTCCATATGGCTTCACCTCTTTGATGGTGAAAGGTCCGGACCATCGAGATCTTAGCTTTCCTGGAAACAATTTCAAGCAAGATTTGGAAAGCAATACCTGATCATTAGCCTTGAAATTCCTGGAAATGATTCTCTTGTCATGATAGGCTTTGGTTCGTTCTTTGTAGATTCTTGAGTTCTCATAGGCCATGTGTCGAATCTCGTCCAGCTCATTTAACTGCATCAACCGTCTTTCAGAAGCTGGTTTGATGTCAAAGTTCAGCAACTTCACAGCCCATGCTGCTTTGTATTCTATTTTCACTGGAAGATGACAAGATTTTCCATAGACAAGATGGAATGGAGTCGTGCCCAAAGGAGTCTTGTAAGCAGTCTCGTATGCCTATAGTGCATCATCTAGTTTGACAGCCCAATCTTTCCTTGTTGTGTTAACAGTCTTTTGCAGAATGCTCTTGATTTCTCTGTTAGAAATCTCAACCTGTCCACTCGTCTGAGGATGGTAAGGAGTAGCGACCTTGTGTCTTACTCCATTCTTCCTTAACAGATTTGCAAAGACTTTGTTAATGAAATGAGAGCCCCCGTCACTGATCACGACTCGAGGTACTCCAAACCTTGGAAAAATCACAGATTTGAACATCTTTAGAACGACCTTGGCCTCATTGGTTGGGCTAGCCAGTGCTTCAACCCACTTAGACACGTAGTCTACTGCCACAAGTATGTACTGATTCCCATAAGAAGATGGAAACAGACCCATGAAGTCAATACCCCAGACATCGAACACCTCAACCTCAAGAATAAAATTTTGAGGCATCTCATTCCTCTTGCTAATGTTCCCCTGCCTCTGACATGAATCACACTTAGAAACAAAAGCATTGGCATCTCGAAACATTGTTGGCCACCAGAAGCCAGCTTGCAGAACTTTAGATACAGTTTTAAAGGTAGCAAAGTGCCCAGCATAATTTGAACCATGACAATGAAAGAGAATACCTGGAACTTCTTCTTCTAAAATGCAGCGCCTGAAAACACCATCTGAGCATTGCTTGTACAAGTAAGGCTCGTCCCAGAAATATCTTCTAACTTCCCGGAAGAACTTTTTCTTTCTGTACCCAGCAAAATTGAATGGTTCCTTTTCCGCAGATAAGTAGTTCGTGATCTCGCCAAACCACGGCATCTCGGAAGGCTTAGTGGAGATGTGAGTGGCAGAGTGGTTGTATTCATGGCCAATGCTGATGGCATAAACGTTCTCTTCCGGTAAACTATCGTTCAAGGGAACTTTTTCTTCGATGTGCATCCTAGACAAGTGGTCTGCAACACCATTCTCTATCCCTCTCTTATCCTTGATTTGAAGATCATACTCTTGCAGCAAGAGTATCCATCGCAAAAGTCTTGGTTTTGCGTCTTTTTTGGTGAGGAGATATTTCAAGGCTGCATGGTCTGTGTGCACAAATCACCTTTGATCCTACAAGGTAAGACTTAAACTTCTCAAAGGCAAACACAATGGCGAGTAGTTTCTTTTCTGTTGTAGCATACTTGCACTGTGCTTCATCAAGAGTCCTACTGGCATAGTAGATGACATGAAGCTTCTTATCTTTTCTCTGCCCCAGAACAGCCCCCACTTCATAGTCACTGGCGTCAGTCATTAGCTCGAAAGGTATCTCCCAGTCTGGCGGTTGCACAATTGGCGCGCTGACAAGTGCTTCCTTGATTGTGTGAAAGGCCACGAGACAAGCGCTGTCAAAGTCAAACTTAACATCCTTACATAACAGCTGAGTCAAAGGCCTAACAATCTTGGAGAAATCTTTGATGAATCGTCTGTAAAAGCCAGCATGTCCAAGAAAACTTCTAACCTCTTTGACAGAATTAGGTGGCTGTAGACTAGTCATCACCTCGATCTTTGCTCTGTCTACTTCAATACCCCTTTCAGAAATCTTGTGTCCCAGAACAATCCCATCTCTTACCATGAAGTGACACTTCTCCCAATTCAAAACCAGATGTTTCTCCTCACATCGTTTCAATACCCTGCACAGATTAGATAGACACACAGAAAAGGAAGATCCATAAACAGAGAAGTCATCCATGAATACCTCCATTATATCCTCAATCATGTCAGTAAAAATCGACATCATGCATCGCTGAAATGTCGCAGGCGCATTGCACAAGCCAAACGGCATCCTTCGATAAGCAAAGGTGCCGTAAGGACATGTGAACGTTGTCTTCTCTTGGTCATCCAGGTGGATAGGAATCTGAAAGAAACCAGAATAACCATCTAGAAAACAATAGTAAGGGTGATTAGCCAATCTTTCAAGCATCTGATCAATAAAGGACAAAGGGAAATGATCTTTGCGAGTAGCGGCATTCAATTTTCGATAATCTATGCACATTCTATGTCCTGTGACAGTCCTAGTTGGGATCAATTCATTATTATCGTTCTGAATTACCGTTACTCCACCCTTTTTGGGAACAACATGGACTGGACTCACCCAACTACTATCAGAGATAGCATATATGATGCCTGACCCTAGAAGTTTCATTATCTCTTTCTTAACAACATCTTTTAGATTTGGGTTTAACCGCCTCAGATGTTCTATAGAAGTCATTGATTCATTTTCTAGATATATCCTATGCATACAATGATCAGGGGAGAGTCCAGTGATATCATCAAGTGAATAGCCTAAGGCCCTGCGATATTTTCTAAGTTCACAAAGAAGTAACGCAGTCTCAGCATTGTTCAGTTCAACATTGATAATCACAGGGTAAGTAGAGTTAGGGCCAAGAAATGCGTACCTTAGCCCAGCTGGGAGCGTTTTAAGCTCTACAGCTCGCTCCACGGGTTAGTAGTTGGCTTGGAATTGGCAGCTGGTGGCGGTAACTCTATGGGTTCATCCAGGCTTATGTAAGGCACCATCCTTCCAAATGCCTCTCTGGAGTCCAACATAGCTGCATAACTGGCTGTGTCCTCACTCAAAAACCCATATCCACTCTCGGCTTGTGTCAAAGCAATCTCCAAATGGTCCTCCACCAAAATCTCTTCGGCTACTTCATCAGAGATTTCTTGTGATTCATCAATCAAAAATGTTTGGCCATCTATCATTGGCTTCTTTAGGAGCTTTTCCATCTCAAACTTCATGACTATATCCCCAAGATGAAGATCGATTCGCCCGTTACGGACATCAATCATGGCTCCAGCTGTACATAGGAAAGGTCTTCCCAAAATGAGAGGGTCCTTCGGTTCTTCGGCAAGCTCTAGAACCACGAAATCAGCAGGAATAAATGCATTGCCAATCCTAACTGGTAGATCCTCTAGAACCCCAACAGGCAGTTTCACAGATCGATCAGCAAATACCAAAGAGATCTTTGTCGGTTTGAACTTTGTGAAGCCCAAGCGTTTAGCCACAGAATATGGCATTAGGAAAAGCCATTGATCCAACTTGCACGGATAACACAAAACGTCCCGGGTCTCCAAGCTTGGTGACCATTTTGTTTTGTAAAACCGCACTGCAGTCTTTTGTGACCTTGACAAAGTCTTCCTCTTCAGTCACTTTACTTGTTATCAAGCTTTCCATGTATCTCTTCATTGTTGGCATCATATGAACAGCATTAGTGAGAGGTAGTTTTACTACAAGGTCATTCATCATCTCCTTGCACTTGGCTTCTTCTAGGTCTTTTCGAGACTTCCTAGGGCGAGTGGGGTACGGTACTCTTGGTACATAGACAACTTCCGGCGGTGGTACATTTGGACTTTCCTTAGTTATCTCCATTTTCTCTGGCTCCACAAATGTATCCTGCTCCTCTAGATTAATGACCACGTCATTAATCGCTTCACGCCGCACAACTGGTTCCAAAACTCTCCCACTCCTCAAACCAATGGCATTGACAAACTCGTTTTTTGGATTTTGCTCTCCCTTAGCCGGAAGAACTCCTTGTTGACGTTTCATTGCATCAGCGGTTTGAGCGACTTGGGTGTCTAGCACTTTCAAGTGAGTGGTTACAGCTTCATATTTGTTGTTGAGATCATTGTACATATGATCGACCTTCACGTTGATCTCGGTTGAAGATTTTTGTTGCTGATGGAGGAGTTGCTGCATGAGATTTCTGAGTTCGTCCTCAGAATTGGTTGAGGTTGTTGCTTGACCTTGGAAAGCTGCAGGGGCTTGGTAGTTGTTGAATGGTGGCTTGGACTGAAAGTTTCCTTGAAACTTGTTCTGCCCTTGGTTTGGCACGAACTGTTTCGTTTGAAAATTCTGAGGGAAGGTCCTTTGAAATCCTTGGTTTGGCATGTTGGCTTGCCCCGCAAACCCTTGAGAAGGACCAGCTCCTCCCACATTTGGTACGAATGGTTTTCCTTGAAATTGTTGCGCTTGAGGAATCTTTTGCCTTGGATAAACCTGGTCTTGGGAGTTTTCCACATTTGTACTTCGGTAAGACAGGTTCGGGTGGTTTCTGAAATTTGAGTTGAATCCCCTGTTTTGCACGAAGTTTTGCCCATTGATATAATTCACTTCTTGTGATTCTTCATTTTCTCCAGTTGAGATGTCTTGGCAAAACACCGCATCGGCATCATCTTCACATGCCTGCACACCTCTCTGATTTGATCTCAACAACAGGCTCACCTTTGCATTTAGTTCATCAATCTTCTGTGAGTCTATGTTGTTGACTTTCTTTGAGCGATCATACTCGGGGTTCCGATTGTTAGAACTTGCTGCCAAGTTCTCGATCAGTTGATATGCTCCCTTAATGCTCTTCGTCATAAAATCCCCATTACTTGCAGCATTAAGAGCATTCTTAAAATCCCAATCGACCCCATCATAGAAAATACCGAGAATTTGCTCATCCGAATATCCGTGGTGAGCACACTCTCTGCGATATTCCTTGAATCTTTCCCAAGCTTCACAAAAAGATTCCCCAGAATGTTGCATGAATGTGGTGATTTTAGACCTCAGTGCAGCTGTCTTGGACTTGGTGTAGAAGTGATCCAAGAAGGCAGCTCTGCATTCATCCCAAGATTTTAATGAACCGGCTGGTAATGACTTAAGCCATCTTAGCGCTTTGTCAGCCAATGAGTGCCTGAAGAGTTTACACTTGAGGTATTCGGAAGGTATCCCATTAGCTTTTGTAGTGCTGCAGATCTCTTCATAGTTCTCGATGTGGTCCATCAGATTCTCGGCTGTTAGGCTGTGGAATAGGTGTTGAGACACCAATGCAATCATCCCTGGTTTAATCTCATAATCTTGCCTTGCAGGCTCGGGTGGACGAATAGCAGTCCTGTTTTGGTAGAATGTGTGGGGTGTGTCTACATCCCAAATGGCTCGTTGTTGTTGAGCTTGCTGTTCTTGTTGTTGTTGCATTTGCTGGAGTTGACGCTGAACGTCCTGAAGCTCAGCAGCAAGTGCTTCATTGTCGAAATTATCACCCATGCTGGCTTGCTTCGACTTGGCTCTTTTGGCTTAATTCTCTCTTGTTGATTCGTTCTAGTTTTGAAAGTTCTTCGCTGGTGAGATCAACGAGATTATTAGAGCATGAACTTCTCCTCTGCATAAACTCCTGAAGTACACACAAGAAAACAAAAGTAGAACTTGTAAGTAATTCTTAGACTAAGCTTCAATCATAGATTTGAAGGTAACGCAATTGGTCCCCGGCAACGGCGCCAAAAAACGGCTAAGTTTTATAACCCTATAAACTACTGCAAGTGCACATCATATGATGTAGTAAATTAGGGGTCGAATCCTCAGAGACCTAGTGTTACACTACAATTCCTTAGAAATGAAGTTAAGCTAAGATAATGCATTTGTTTGTGGTTTTTGTTAATTAATTGAAACAGCAGTTTAAAACGGTGTAAATTACGATTAAAAGAGATGTTAAACCAAGGATTCTTATCGGGGAATCAAGTATCTTGAACTAGCCAATTATTCAGGGGATGGTTAGAAACCATTCTCGAACTCAAACATGAATGAATAACTAATCCACTTTCGTGGCATCAATTACATTATCTAGTAAGTTAAGTGTCTAAACTGTCGTTTGAACTTAAACTTCTAAATAAGCATTAACGAGAAGGTTTGATCGGTTCATGGGATGCCTTAGCATCAGCTTTCGTTGGCTAAGGACATACCACTCATCTATAGCCTAATTCAGATTCTCTAACAAGCACTTTTGGTGAGTTAAACAACCTAGGCTCTGAAAGTAGTTAGCTACTCAAGTTTCAGCTTTAAGATCAATAATAGATGAAGAATTCTATAAGATAAACCCCTATCTATGTCAAGTTCAATGGATCATGAAGCCCCTTATGAATCCAAGGTTCAACAAAAAGACTACTCAAACATATTAGCAAAGAAAACAGAGAAACTTAAATAGCAAGTACTCATGATCATAGACATGAATAAAATTACAAGAGAATTAAGAAATCTTCTCTAAAATATTATGGAATTAGCAAGTTGTCTCTTCAAGTTCTTGAGAGGTGATGAGAGAAGTCTCAGATATTTCTGAAAGATCAAAAGTCTCGCTAAAAAGGGCCAAAGTCGTGGCTATAAAGAGAAAACAAGAGTAGGTAAAATATCTAAATCAAGTGGATGGAGAAGTTGCTAGTGACAGGAACGATCGTTCTTGGCATGGGATCGATCGTTCTCCGTTGGATCGATCGGTCTTGAGATTCCTGGTCGTTCACTTGGGGTTCCGCAAAAACGAGGAACGATCGTTCCACTTAAGGATCGATCGTTCTTTACTTGTCATGGTCGTTCTTTGCTAGGAATGGTCGTTCTTTGCTAGTTTCGGCCTCCACGCATGTGAGATCGATCGTTCTTTGTTGAAACATGGCCGGTTCTTGCTTCTAAATGCACTTGATCATTCCTTAAACCTCTCGATTCCATCAAGACACTAATCAACCTGAAAGCACACTAGAAACCAAATAAAAGCTCTATATACAAACTAAAACACTCATAGTTATATAACCAAAAGTCGATATATCACATACCAATATATACATTAAACCTTCCATCCATTTGACTCTCCAAAGATTCAAATGAAGAGTCGATTAGCCAAAATGATGGATCTTTATTTCCTACAAACATGAGAAACTTAAACTAGTAAGAGTAAAAGTTCTCAGAGATTAGTGTTAGTAATTCTCTGAGCAGCTAGCAGTCTTAAGAATGATTATGGATTATTATCCGAAACCGGATAAAATCTCAATCCACAATCCTTTCCATGTTCCTTTGGGTGTCTTGCCGGTCTCCTGTTTTTTTTTTCCCTTCGTTTAGAACTTTCACCAAATTCATAATTAGCATTGGCTTTGAAACCATATGTTGGTGTAGAATTAGAAAAAGTTTCAGAACCCATAATATCCCGTTGATGAGTAGAGGATGAAGAGATAACTCTTTGATAATGAATCCGTGATGGAGTCATTACTGGAGCTGTCGGTGAAGGAGGTTGAGATATAGGATAAAACGAAGAAATACTTGAGCTTTGTGACTGATGAAGATCACCATTAGGGAAGATATTGTTCGAGCTTCTTCCTGGTTCCCATCCTGGTACTATCTGAACTTCTGATTCTTCCAAAGGTATGATGGGTGGAGAGTTGTAAGGACAGTGAATGGTTTGATGGTTTATTCTGCAACACTTCCCACAAATTCTTCTTAGATTCTCATACTCAAAAACCAATTATAGCTCTTTCACCAGATTGAAACCTGACTCGGCAACAAAACCAAAAACGATCCATGATTCCAAGCCTGATCTTCACTCGAATGAAAGAGATCTGAGTAGAGGTTTCTTCATCAAAATCTAAATCTCTAACTTCGCCAAGGGTACTGGCTATGATCATTATTGTATTGTATGAGACATAAGGTAAAGGAATTCCTCTCAGCTGAACCCAAAGATCAATAAAAGTAAGATAGTTTGCATCAGGAAAGTCTTCCCATTTTTGAAGAGCAACAAACCAGTTGTTAAACTGCCAAGGAGCTCTTCGTAGAACTAATTCCATATTTGAAGCTGATTGAAAGTAGAATTGGACAAATCTATCGTCCAAAATACGGCCCTGAACACGTGATGATAAACCCCAAATCATAGGCATGGTAGAGATAACATGATGCAGGTTCTGATTTCTTGGGTTTAAAGGTCTCCCTATTAAGCTTAGTCTATTCCTATCTAAAACATCTGCATAGGCTCCAAAGGGAATGAATAATTCAGGATCTTCTTGGCCAACAGCCATATTTTGAATCTCATTCTAGAGTTCATCAGCCATAACAAGGGACTTTTAAGAGAATGTTTTGGAATAGAAGGGTTACAGAGGTAACAACTTCCAGAGTAAATATTAATAAGCTGTAAAAAGATAAAGCGGTAGAAGTAAAATAATATAATCATATAAGACAAGGAGGGGTAATCAAACCAAGAAAGTAATGATTAAAGATATAATCACCAAATGAGGAAACACAATATCTTGGTAAGTTTTGTTTTTTCTGAAACCCAAAAACCAACACAAAAATAGAAAATATCTTATTAGTATATCTATAATTATTTATTTTTGCGAGTATAAATAAATATGAAGAAAATCTTTAAAGAAATAGATATATAATTATTAGGAAAAAACTAAGACTTAGTAATTTATCAAACCAGCAGCTAATTTTTTTTCTTGTTCCAAAACTTCTAGTAACCAAAAGGGAGACCCTCGAGCCACATAAGAACTTAATCTAAAGTCTGTAGTGACACTCTTTGCAATTAAAAGAGCTCCAGTATTGCAAGTAGTAGGTTCAAAGGCCATAAACCAATTTGGCTTATTATTAGTCATATAAAGAAGAGGTGATATATGACTTACAATTGCTGGCCACAGATTTGGTTGATGCTTAGCTTTGATAATTTCCATAATTGAAGTTGCAAATGTTACATTCACCAAATGTAAACTCCGCATACTCTCTAAAGCCCATTCCCAGCTCTTTATCTTAGCCTCAAAAACAGAAGCTACTTGTGAATAAGATTTCCGACTATGAAATAAAACATTTTCAAAGGAATCTCTTACTATCCATGAAGCTCCAGAAAAAGAAAATTTTTTAGACAAAGAAAAACCAATGTTGCATTTGAATTCATTCTGGGGAGGAGGTTTCCAAAGAGGAATACGATCAGATAGATTGTTTGTAGTACTCACATCCAAAAACTGAGCCAGATACCATTCCTTACATGCATCCAAAGCTTTGTTAACCAAAAGATTAGGCTCCATATGAATATTTTTGAATAACATCGAGTTCCTACTCTTCCATAAATGTCATAAAATCCAAGTGAAAGCTGATTTAGTCTCAGGAGCATGATTGTCAACAGTTTTTAAACGGAAGTGATAATGTAGGTTCTGAAAATCTGATTCACTAAAACCAAATATAGGAGATGGAATGTTTGATAACGCCCAAACCTGTCTTGCATATGATAAGAACAAAATGTGATTAATTGATTCACTCTCTTCATCACAAAAAGACAACCATCAGCTATTTTGATTCCTCTGGTTCTTATTCTATCTAAGACTGCCAAATCACCTTTGAGAATTTTCCAAAGGAAAACTTGTATTTTAGGAGCTGTGTGACTTTTCCAGCAGTCTTGGAAAACCGGATTTCTAGAAAGAGATGCTTCTTCTGTAATCAAACTATCTTTATGTTTTAGTTGAAACATCAAATTATACCCTGATTTTACAGAAATATATACCATTTCTTGTATCCGCCCAGCAGTAAGAGTCTTTCCAGCCTATCCAAGGTTTTATGGACTTAATGATCTTTATTTCAGAATGATGAAACAAAGATTCTAACAATCTATCATTCCAAACTCATGATTGTTGATCAAAAAGATCCGCTACCTTAAGCTCAATATTCATGAGAGATTGACAACTTACAAGTCTTCTAGCTTTACCATCAAAAATCCAGTTATCAATCCAAACAAATGAATCTTTTCCATTCCCAATAATGCATTGTAACCCTTTAGCCAGCAATTCTCCATCATGACCCAGGTTCTCTCTTTTCCAGATTCTTTAATAATCACAGGAAGATGCATACATGCTCTCGGTCTACGACAATTACTAGCCAAAGTAGGAGGAAAGGAACTCCACGTTTAGTTGCATCTGTTTTGCATGAAAACTATCCAGGTCAATTTGATACCCCTACTCCAAAAGTTCTTGTTGGTCTGACTAAACGAAGACTTGGTGTTCATGTGTCATACTCAACCGCGTTGAGAGGAAGACACTTAGCTGCAAATGATGTGAGGGGTAGCCCAAAAGAGAGTTATAGGCTATTGTGCTCATATATGTACATGTTAGAGAAGGAGAATCCTGGAACATTGACACGTGTGGAAGTAGATGAGGATCATCGGTTTAAGTACTTATTCTTTGCGTTGGGTGCTTGCAATGAAGGGTTCAAAGCCATGAGGAAAGTGATCGTCGTAGATGCAACTCATCTTAAGACAATATACGGTGGAGTCCTTATTGTTGCTACAGCCCAAGATCCCTATCACCACCATTATCCCATTGCTTTTGGTGTGGCTGATGGTGAGAAAGATGCAAGTTGGGGTTGGTTTCTGAGAATGTTGAAATTAGTTGTGCCGGATTCTCATGAGCTTGTGTTTCTTTCTGATAGAAATCAGAGTATCATCAAGTGTATTGGTGAAGTCTACCCGTTATCTCATCATGGATATTGCATGTACCATTTGTCGCAGAATATGAAAACAAGCGTTTATGGTGTCAACAAAGACGTAGTTGTTACAAAGTTCATGGAATGCGCATCAGCTTATACAGAGGCTGAGTTTGTAAAACTCTATGTTGCCTTTAGGATGAGGTATCCAGCTGCAGCTGCGTATTTGGATAGAAGTGTTGGAGAAGACAAATGGTCAAGATGTTATTTTCCAGGAGAAAGGTACAATATCTTGACAACCAATACTGTGGAGTCTATTAATGGTGTTTTAGAAAAGGCAAGAAAGTACGCGCTATTACCAATGCTTGATGTCATTATTGCAAAAGTGGGCGAATGGTTCAACAAACATCGGAAGAGCTCCGCAAATATTTGTATGACACAAAAATTGGTTCCTCATGTGGAGAAAATAATGCATGAAAGATGTAAGGATGCAAAATTGTTAGCGGTGTGTGAGCTAAACAGTTTTCTTCTTGAATACTCTGTCATTGGACTTGATGAAAATACTTATTTGGTTGATTTGAGAAAGAAAACTTGCAGCTGCAAGTGTTTTGACATAGATAAGTATCCATGTGTCCATGCGTTGGCGGCAAATTTAGTGGACAAGAAGAGAGAGAATGTACATGATTTGTGCTCTAAATATTATTGGGTCGAGCTGTGGGCATTGGCATACTGCCAGACAATTTATCCAGTTCCCCATCAGAAGCAATGGGTTATTCCTCCAGAGATACAAGAGAAGAATGCATTACCTCCACTTTATGAAAAGAAAAAAGGTAGAATTCAAGAAAATCGGTTCCGATCAGTTGGAGAACATCGCGGAAGAAATAAGGGACGTGGTTCTCGGAGTAGTGGGCGAGGATCGACTCAAACTGAGGGAGAAACGAACCCAAGTGGGGGAGAAACGAGTCAAAGTGGTGGAGGATCGACTCAAAGTGGGCGAGGATCGACTCAAAGTGGGCGAGAAATGTATAATTGGTTTCAGTGTAGCAATGATGAGCAAAATATCTCTTAATTTCTCTGTTTGTCTTGATGTGTCTGTTTGGTTTGGTTATTTGTGGACGAGACTACTTTGTCTTTGTTTTTGTCAATTCGCAACTAGGTAAAACTAAGTGGTGCAACTATGTTGAATTTGATTTTTAATTTGCTTATTTGTGATAGACATACATGTTCATGTGAATCTGTGTTCGTTTAGGAATAATAACATCTATTTAAGAAATAGAAAAAATCAATTTTTTTTTGTTTTGGTTACATAACATCATATTTCATACTTCTACCTCTTAAGGTTTCTTTAGATGTGAACCCTTTGAAAATACTAAAATTGTAGAAATTGATAGTTTAACATATTTTTCTATATAAAATGATAGTATATGCACTTTATTAATCTACTATCATAAGTACAACAAATAAATTGGTGTATTAAATATGGTACAACTAATTAAGGTTTAAACCACCAATGGTACAACTTATATTTTTGGTACAACAAGCGTACAACTACGAGGATTTTTCTCGATCCCAGTTTATCTTCTTCGGATCCCAGTTTATCTTTCTCAGATCCCATGTTACTTTTTGTTGGATCCTAGGTACTTTTTGTCTGATCCTAGGTACTTTTTGTCGGATCCTTTGTACTTTTTGTCGGATCCTATGTACTTTTTATCAGAACGTACTAAAATATTAATTTAAATAATTATTTTTACAATAATTTTAAGATTAACATTTAACATTAATTTTAACTTTAATTTTTAATATTAATTCCGAACATACTTGTACCATAATTGTACCAGGTGTACAAAACAAAACAGATGTACCTATGTGGTCTAAAACCTACGAATTCCACAAGTTGCAAAACAACAAAAACAAGTTCCAAATAACATCATACTTAAGAAAACCCTAAAACATCTACTTCTTCTTCCTTTTATTCATATCCTTCTCTTCCGTGAAAGGGAATCTTTGATAATTAGATGGTTTAAGCTTCCTCTTCTCTTTTTTTCTCTTCTGTCTTTTGGTTATGTTTTCTCACAGGAATTGCCTTAGTGCGTGTAAATTTTGGCCTCGATGGAGGAGAATCAGCCAAAGAAGGCTGAAATGGAGAAGCATGAACTGGAGAAAGGTGGGCTGGAGAAAGAGGCTGAGCCGGAGGAGAAGTCTGGACTGGAGAAGAAGCCTGGATTGGAGAAGAAACCTGGACTGGAGAAGACAGCTGGACTGGAGAAGAAGCCTGAACCTGAGAAGAAGTCTGGACTGAAAAAGAAGGCTGGACTGGAGAAGAAGTCTGAACTTGAGAAGAAGCCTGGACTGGAGAAGAAGGCTGGACTGGAGAAGAAGTCTGAACCGGAGAAGGCGGCTGGACCTGAGAAGGAAGCTGAACTGGAGAGGGAGGTTGAACCGGTGAAGGAGGCTGAACCGAAGAAGGCTGAGCTGGAGAAGTTTGAGGCTGAGTTGAGGTTCCTTCACCCATTTCTCCATAGTCATCCACGATCTTATCCTTCCCCTTGTTGTTCTTCATTAAGATTTTCACATCATCTTCTAGAACCTTAACCCTCTCAGTAATACTACTAACCTTCTCATTAATCATTTCCATAAATGAGCAGTTATGGCTGAACCCAACCTCCATCATTTCCTTCAACTCTTTGTACCAATCTGGTGGTGGAGGAGGAGGAGCATATTCAGGCGATTCATCAACCTGTTCTTCAACTCTTTCTTCTTCCACATCTTTCTTCTTTTCTTTCCTAGAAGCCACATCCTGTTTGTAGAGGTTTTCCCAAAATATCTTCTTCCCGTCAGTCAAATGGGTAGTCATAGCTTCAGCTACTTTATCCGGATCATCTTGAGGGAATTCTTCATCCCAAATAAGAGCCATCATATTTTCTTCATCAGCCGTTGGTTTCAAAATGCTACAAATCTCCTACATTAAAACCAAAACATCAAAAGATTTAATAACACACATTAAAACCAAAACACCAAAAGACCAAAGCATCAAAACCCCAAATTCAGAATCTTGCCTTTGTTTTACCCAACACCTTATTGATATCATTTAGCGGATATCCTTTATGTCCAGTTTGTCTGAACCTCCTCTGACACATTCTTGGACATCCACGACTCGATTCCACATCTTCACGGTACTCTATCTTTAGAGAAGAGACAGCCTCAAATGCCAAAATCTACAACAAATATTTCAATGCATTATTACAAACATTAAGAACAAATCAAATACATGAAAGATATAGTTAAAATATTAGTACCTCCAAAGGAATTATAAACGGAGTAAAATTCAAGCTTTTCTTCAGCTCGACTTCACCATTCAAACTTCTCAAGAGATGACTGATCTGGTCTGAACAGTCTTCAAACGTGTATCTCCCCCACGGATACCTCTTGCATGCATCCAGATCATCGACAATTCGGAGAATGAATTCCTCAATAGGTGAAGGTGACTTAGCCTTCATTTTTATGATGGAGCTGAGGAGGTAGAGCACATCCATTTGCTTGCGATCTTCACTTGCTGGCATTTTCTTCAACTTATCTTCTACATCAGCCAAGAAGATCCTACTCTTTCGTTTAAACTGTCTCTCCACAAAGTTGAAACTCCCAATAGTATTTTTATTTACCGTATACTGTCTGCAGTCCAGACCGCATAACAACGCGTGCTCCCTTAGCGAATAGCGGACAGGAACTCCATTGACAACAAACCACCACTCTTTGCGCTTTTTAAGGTGTGCAGTCCGCAATAGAAGCATCCACATGCCCATCAACTTCCTGTTTTTCTCCCTGGGCATGTGAAACAGATGCTTGAACTGGTTATCTTCCTTAAACCACTCTAGCTCAACATCACTAAGGTGCTTCTCAATAGTATCCAATACCTTGGAGATGTCACACCTTCTCTTGAACTTAATATTCTTAGTGTAATCCTCAGGCTTCTGGTAGAACCTAGCAGGTTGTTGTGGCTGTTGGACCTCTTCCTCACTATCCTCCTGAACACCCTACAACAAGAGCATTTCAGTTTATAAGTGTACCAAGTTTACTAAGTTATACCACAATAAGTTGTACCACAATAAGTTGTACCTAATTCAAATATCCTAAAATATGCGGGAAATCCAAAATTCCTCTACAATTAATCCAGTTGTACTACTATTGCATCAGTTGTACTAATATTAACTAAAAAAATCTTATATTGTATAGCAATTAAATACCTGATTCGATGGCTCAGGCTGCTCAAGCTCCTCGGACTGCTCAGCCTGCTCCGTCCCAACCAATGTTTCTTCAGACTGATCTTCCCCAACCATTGTTTCTTCAAACGAAAAGTTTTCTTCTTCTCCTTTTTCTGGGCTTTCGTAAGAAGCATTCTTGGTACGAGCCATAACTGCATTATACACAAAACACAATACCACATTATCAACAAACACACAACACCACATATAAGTCTCATTTTCAATAAAAATTTCAAATTAACCCTAAACCCAATTTCAGATTTTTAAACTCTAACCAAAATTTATCATTCAGCCTACATTTTCATATTAATATACTCTAATTAACTCTAATTAAATGATTTTTCTTCTCAATTTCTCTAAATCTACGATTTCTCCAAAACCCTAATTTCTAAATTTGAACTTCAAATGAAGATGGAATCCCAAAAATACAAACCTTTCAAACAAATGTTAGCGTTTGAATGAGGCTTACAGAGGCTGGTCCTTGAACGGCGTTGAAGGAGGCCAGTGGTTGAACGCTGGAATAGTACCGGAATAAGAACACTTGCAGAAGCGTGACGGCTGAATACACAGATGTGACAAAAATAAAAGGCTGAAAAGGAAGAATAAATATGAGAATTGACAAGTTGTGGCTCGATTCACCGGAGAAAGATGAAGAAGAAGTATGAAGATGAAGAGAAGTTTTGATGAAGAAGAAGAAGAAAAAAATGGAGAAAGTCCGAAAGTTTTCGTCATGCTCAGGTTTTTTTTAGATCTATTTTTTTTTTTAATTTTGGGCTGGATCTTCTTTTTCTTTTTTTTTAGTTGGATCTATTTTATTACTGGGCTGACAATCTCGACGGCTCAATCCAACATTGATCAATTAAATTAAAAAATCAGGTTTTCAATGTAAATATGTTATAATGAGAAGGGTTTTTAGTAATTTAATACCTTTTTGATTTAAAAAAAAAAGATATAATAAATTCAATATTAGAACTTGTAACATCCGTATTTCGGAAAATGAAAGTTGAATTTATTTTCGGATTAAGGAGCTGATTAATTCTTCAGATTTTATTTGAAGCAAATAATAATCTGAGGTGTTAAAATGGAGAATCGGAAAGTTTGGGGTCGTTTCTGTTAGATCAGAAAATTGTGGTGGATTTAATTGATACAATTAGAAGTTATGGGGCTGTTTTCAAAGAGCAAAAAGTCAAGGGACTTAGTTGCAATTTTTGAGTAGGTGGGTACCACCTATTCCTCTTTAAGAAAAATGTGTCGGCAACTTCTTCTTTTCTTCTTCTTTTCTTCTTCTCCTTCTTCTTCTTCTTCTTCTCTTCTTCATTACGCCTCCATTGAAAAAAAAAATAGAGTTTGCTGTGTGTGTTGGCGAGGAAGAAGTGAGGAGTGAGAGTAAGAAGTGAAGAGTGAGAGGAAGAAGAAGCGGAGGTCGTGTGGTGTGAGAGAGGCTGAGTCGTCACATCTCTCCCTCCCTCTCCATCTCGGTAAATCTCTTCCCTTTTGGTTGTTTTGTTGTTGATTGGGTTGCTCCTTGGATATTGGTATCAATGGAGGGTGACCATGGTGGTCGTTGATGATCGGAGGTGGTGCGTTTCGTCGGAGTTGGGTTGAACGTGAGGTGTTGGTGATTGGAGTTGATGGTGTGGTAGTGTAAACGGCGGCGTGATGGAGAATGGTGGTGGTGAACTTCTTTGGCTGCGTGAGGAGATGATGGAGAATGGTGGTGGTGGTTGTAGTGTGGTGGAGTTGGTAGGGAGAAGAAAAAGTTGAATCACATTTTTAATTAAATTAATTATTTAATTATTTTAGGTCTCGCGTTCCGGAAATTTAGGGTGTATTCATCCCGGGGAGTTCCATAATTTTGCAGAATTTTATCGTGAAAGTTTCTGCATTTGACTAATGTGAGTGTAGTACCGTGGCTTATCTGGGTTTTACGGATTGTTTCTAGTCTAAAAAAGTTGTGCTAGAGTTTTATGTGATGTTTGTTGATTGGCTGATTTGTGCTGAATTAAATTAATTAATTATTAATTATTTAATTCATTGCTGTGAGGTAAATTGCTAAATTTTAATTAATTAATTAATTACTGATAATTAATTAATTAATTGCTGATAATTAATTAATTAATTGCTGATAATTAATTAATTAATTAAGTTGTTGTTGTGTTGGTTGCGAAAGTTTTGGAAATTAATTATGTTGAAAAAAATTGTTGAAATTAATTCTATGGAGTTATTGCTAAATTTTAATTAATTAATTAATTGCTGATAATTAATTAATTGATGAAGTTGTTGATGTGTTGGTTGCTGAATTCCATAAGCATATCTATTATGGTAGGAAACTATTTGTTGGCATGTATGTATAACCGTGAGATGGGTTGATCGCCTCACTCAGTATTTATTGAATACTGATGCATCTCTTCGTTGATGCAGAAAAGTTTAGCTTATTGGAGCTCGTGGGACCAAGGCTGTGGAAAGTGATGACATACTGGGGGTTGTTGTTTATTTATTTTATTGATGGTGTTGTTGTATGGTCATGAATTGTCATGAACCGTTAGGTTGTTAGCTGATATTTATGCTGATATGGTTTTTAAGAATTTAGCTGTTTAAAAAAAAAAAATTGGGTTGGGTTGTTTCAGTTTGGTATCAGAGCAGAGTTGTTTCTAGGACTCATAAATTTCCTGCTGTGCTGAAATTATTGTCTGTGGTGAATCGAATGTAGTTCGATTGTTGTTAGTCGTAGCTTTTTCGATTGTTGTTAGTCGTAACTTTATTTTCTTGTTGTGGGGTTTTGGGGTATGTCATCTTTTCCAGCCGGTAAAGAAGTTCCACGGTAAGACTCTTTCTGTTGTAGTTTTACTAATTGTTGTAAAGATTAGTATTACGCTGACTTGCTGGTAATTAATCCAAGGAGAGTTATTGTTACACCTCTCAGGGGTGGTGGCATAGCTGGCAAAGCAAGCAGAGCTGGCATAGTTGAATCGGGATTACCACTATGAGTGTGGCACTGAGTGTGGTTGTGGAGCAGTTGGGAGTGAGCACCCTATTGGTGATGATCAGGCTGTTTTTGTGGCAACGCTGTGCCAGTGCAGGGTGACGCCGCAAGGGGTAGATCAGAACCAATTAGGGATGTGTTGGGGTTTGTTGACCCAACAATTTGGAGCAGTTACCGGCTGTGGTACTGGCTCCGGCTCCGGGTGTGCCACAGGGAGTTGCCGCTTTGCCAGGGAGTGTTGTTACGGGGATTTTGGAAGTTGTTGCTGTGGAGTGTTGTAGGGGTGTTGTAGATCTTTGCTGGTGGATCTTGTCGTAGTAGTGCTGTAGATCCTTGCTGGTGGATCTAGCCGTAGGAGTGTTGTGGGTCTTTGCTGTAGGAGTGTTGTAGGACATTACTAGTGGATCTAAGCTGTAGGAGCACTAAAAATCATTGCTGATTGACCTTGTTGTAGGTCTTGTTGTAGACCTTGCTGTAGGTAGTTTTGTTTGTGTTGTTTATGCCGGTAAAAGAGTTATGTTCCGTGTTACTGGTTTATTGGTGATGGTGCTGGAAGTTTAAGTCATGAGAGATGGCTAAGGAGTTACAATGTTGCTGAAAGTAGTATGATCAAGTTACGATCAAGGGATCAATATAGCTGATGGGATCATTAGATCCAAGCTGGATCGTACGATCTAAACTGGAACTTAAGCATTTTTGGTTTGGTTTTAGACCGATCGATCCATCGTGGATTGATCGATCCCAACCATGCAAGGGTTCCAGTGTGGTAAAATTGTGGTTGTTGGAAGTGCGTTGGTAGAGTCGATGTCGGTGCGGTTGGAGAACCTATGGAGAGTGTGGCTGGAAGTGAGACGGTTCAGCATGTGGGAGTTAAGAACCTGTTGGTGGAGATCTGAGCAGAGCTATGTGTGTTGGGTTGGTGTTAACGTGTGTGTTGTTGGTGGAGCTTCACCAGAAAATGTTTTACCGTGCCAATAGTGGTATATCGAGGAGATCAACCCCAATTAGGGGCGGTGCTGGGTTTGTTGGCTCATCTGTTGGAGCGGTTATCTATTGTGGTACCGACTCTAGCTCCTGAGGCATCACCAAGAGTTGATGGGTTGCTAGGATTAGGTCCTGGAAGAGTTCGGAAGAGTTCTTGAGTGTTCAAGAGTATTTTGGGAGTGTTCAGAGAAAGTTTTGGGAGTGTAAACCATAAATGGTTTAGTTCGGGATTGCAAACCGAACGAGTTGATTTTTGGTAAAGATTAAAGTTGGTGAGCTGAGATGTTGTAGTGCACCCAGATGTGTAGTGAATAGGGCGTTGGAGTTTATCTCGTCCCTAAAAGCTAACAGAGTGCACTAAGTCGTAAAGCTGATAGATCGAGCAAGATCTAATTTTTGTTCGAGAATCAGGGTCGAGGAAATAAATTGGAACTTTTGAGACTTGCCGGGTTTTAGTTAACCTAGGAAAGTTTGCGCGGTAGCTGTGAGATCAATCAGAGTGGAGAAGGGTTGTGATTACAGGCTTGGGAATCAAGCGGAAGTTTTGCCAATGGTGTTAAGTATTTTAATGGTAAGGAGTACTCTACATGCTTAAGCGGAGCGTGTTGTGGGTTTCCAAAAAAAAAAAAAAAAAGTTGGGTGAAAAGGAAAGTTCTTGAAAGGAAAGTTATTCATTAGTCGAGTGGAGCTTTTATTAAGTATAACCAAAGTTGTTGCTGGGAGTAAGCTTGTTGTGCGAGTTAGCGGTGCTCTAAGTAGGGAAAAGGGCCAAAATACACATGAACTTTTTTCACAGTGCCTTTTTATACACGAACTAAGATCCGGTGCATTTTTCAACTTGAACTTACAAAATTTTCAAAAAATCAACATGAACTTTCATATGAGTGCTGAAATCAACTTTGACCAAAATATGATTAGTCAAACTGCTGAGTCAGATGCCACGTGGCATATTTCTGCTGAGTCAGATGCCACCTGTCATTTTTTCGCTGAGTCATATGCCACGTAGATTTTTTCAATTTTTTTTTTTTTTTTTTTTTTTTGAATTTTTATGCAATGTCGTGGATCTAAATTTTTTTTTTTACATCTTATATAATAAAGTAAGGTTTTTTTCTGAGAAGCTCTGAGACGCTGACACGTGTCACTTACAACCCATTTTCTAACTCTTCTTGAGATGCTGACACGTGTCAAATACAATCTCTTTTCTAACTTTTCTTAATTTCTTGTTTTTTCTAACTCAACCCAAAAACCCAAATTTTTATATAATAAAGTAAGGTTTTTTCTGAGAAGCTCTGAGACGCTGACACGTGTCACTTACAACCCATTTTCTAACTCTTATTGAGACGCTAACACGTGTCAAATACAATCTATTTTCTAACTTTTCTTAATTTCTTATTTTTTCTAACTCAACCTAAAAACCCAAATTTAAAATTCCTATCTTCTTAAATATTTTTATCTTATACTAACTAAAACCAAAAAATAAATAAATATTAGAATATTTTGATATATTTTTGATAATATTTTAATTTTTCGTAAAAGACATGATTCTTTTGGTTTTGATATTTTTCGTAAAAGACATGATTTTTTGTAATGTATATTTTTTTTGCTGAATTTATATAATACATAATGAAAATCATTTATCAAATAACTGAAAATGGCTTAAAATGCAACAATAGAACAAGAGTGGCTTGATAAGTGCAATTGGTAACCCTAAGTGTCTCTAATGCTCAACTCCAAATACAAAAAAAAAAATAGCTTTATTAACTCCAACTATAAATTTTAATTCTAAATATCTTCCAAATATTTGGTAAAGACATGTGAAGTTTTTTTCTGGTATTATTAACGTCCACTGATGACAATGCATAATTATTCTCGGCAGAATTTGTAAGTACATACTCATATTTTTTTCTGTTGTTATTAACGTCCATTGGTGACAATGCGTAATTATTCTCGACAGAATGATCAAATCCATAAATACCTACTCATGTTATCCTTAATTGGTGTATCTTTATTTGTTCTATCTTTATTTATTTTTTGAGTAGGCAAGGAAGACAAAGAAGAAAGACAATATGTTGATGAAATTAAGGATACATAGTGAAATTCTAATATTTTTATTTAGAAGACAATATTATTTCTTATATAAAAAAGATTATATAAAAAAGATTTTTTTTTTTTTTAATCTCTTACTTTCTTGATAAAATATTTTTAGTTTATTTTTTTCATACTAAACTCATAAAAACAATTGAAGAAATATTAAATAAGTATATTTTTATACTATCTACGCAATTAAAACCCACCATTAGATTGACTCAAATATATGTAACATTATTTGAAAATATGTAATGATAGAGGTATTATCATTGGCATCACTGTTTGATGTTAGTATATTAGCTACCCAATTTATATATTATCATTAGCTGCTTCTTATTGGATATTGATATTAATTGAAGCACAATATATGAATTGTATATTGATATAGTATTTTGAGATATTTGGATATTGTTATGTGTAGGTCTGTGTTTATTCAAAAGCAGGACGAGACGACTCATGATCCGACGATCCTTTTCAAATTGCAAAAAGAAGGCTGAGAAGAGGAGGCTGAAGGCTTTAGAAAATGGACAATTTCGGGTCATGGAAACAGAATTTAGCTCTTTCTCGAATAACCTGAAGGTAAAAGATAACAAATATACACCACTTTCTCCATTAATATCATTAATCTTTTCTCTAGATTCTTTTTTTTTAATCATGTGACTGTTACTTTATTGTTACAGAAAAATTGAACAGCTCACTTGATTCACACATCTATGAGGAGATATAATTATTATTATTGTACGAGTCATTCTTTTTATAAGTTGGTTTTCTTAAAACAAGTATTTAGTTTTTGAGAATATAGAAATTGCTTACTATAAATAACTAAACTGTGTAATATAAAATATTTAAAATAATTAATTTAAATTAAAAGTAACTAAACATATTTCAATATATATTTAGTTATAAAATATTACATATTTCATTATAGTAATTTCAAACCCATGCAATGCATGGGGCATTCTCTAGTTTATAATGGAGAATCGTAAACATCATTACAGTTTAACCATCTTATCATTTTTTTATCATTGATGTAGCCGCAATAATCATAGGGTTACGACCATTAAACAGTTATAATGTTTAGTTCTAATATTTTTGTTTGGTTAATTATAAAATTTTGATATGTTCTTAAATTTACTCAAAATTATTCGATATTTAACAAAATTATTTAAAATATATCCAAAAGTTGATATAAATAATCTATTTAAAATAACTTATTATAATATAATATTATCAGTAATTATTCGTTTAAATAGTAATTTTAATTACGAAAATTACTTGTTTGGGTAGTAATTTAAACTACATGATCATACCTTTATTCTATCATTCTTTGCTATTATCCGATCTTTATATTGACATGTATACTTTGTGTAGTAGTTTCTAAAACCCAAATTATCCTTACCTAACTTTTACTCGCTATTATATTACTACCCAAACAAGTAATTTTCGTAATTAAAATTGCAATTTGAACGAGTAATTACTGATAATATTATATTATAATAAATTGTTTTTTAATAGATTATTTATATTAACTTTTGGATATATTTTAAATAATTTTTTTAAATATCGAATAATTTTGAGTAAATTTAAGAACATATAAAAAATTTATAATTAACCAAACAAAACATTAGAACTAAACATTATAACTGTTTAATGGTCGTAACCCTATGATTATTGCGCCTACATAAATGATAAAAAAATGATAAGATGGTTAAACTGTTAATGATGTTTACGATTCTCCATTATAAATGTAAAAAAAAAAAAATTTAGATCCACAACATTGCATAAAAATTCAAAAAAAAAAATTTTTTTTTTTTTTTTTTGAAAAAATCTATGTGGCATATGACTCAGTGAAAAAAAACCACGTGGTATCTGACTCAGCAGAAATATGCCACGTGGCATCTGACTCAGCAGTTTGACTAATCCTATTTTGGTCAAAGTTGATTTCAGCACTAATATAAAAGTTCATGTTGATTTTTTGAAAATTTTGTAAGTTCAAGTTGAAAAACGCACCAGACCTTAGTTCGTGTATAAAAAAGCACCGCGAAAAAAGTTCATGTTGATTTTGGCCCTTTTCCCTTGTTTAGTAAGTAGAGCTTGGTTAAAAAAATTCTAAATCTTTGAAACCAAAACCTCCAATAGATTTAGGCATTGAGAGCTTTTCAGAACTTAACCAATGAATCTTATTCTGGTTTTGAGAATTATTCCACCAATACTCTAGCATCACAGAAGTCAATTTTTTTAAGGTGATCTTGGGAAGCTTAAAGCATGTCATGGCATACACAGGTAACGCCATAGCCATAGATTTGAGAAGAATTTCTTGGCCACCTTGAGATAAATTCTTAGCATACTAACCCGTGAGCTTATTCTGAAGTCTATCCTTGATAAAGCCTAGTAACTGTTGCTTAGAACCACTCAAACATTTAGGAAGTCCCAAATATTTTCCATTTCCTCCTAAATCTCTTCCTGCTTTTTCTTTGAACCAACTCCAATCACTTTTCTCTGTTTTTGACCCAAAGGTAATATCAGATTTTCTCTTATTGATAATCTGACCAGATAACCTCTCATACTTTTCTAAACAAGTCATAAGTTCAACACATTGATCTTTATTAGCTTTGCAAATGAAAAGACTATCATCTGCAAATAACAAATGATTAATGGATGGACCTGTTTCATGAAACTGTATTCTAGAAATTTTGCCTTCTCTTGCAGCTTCATTGAAGAGATGAATTAAAGCTTCTGTGCATAGGACAAAGAGAAAAGGTGAAAGAGGATCGCCTTGACGGATGTCTCTTTCCGGTTTAATTAGACCATGAACCTGACCATTAATAACAACTGAATAAGACACCGAAGTAACACATCCCATTATCCAAGATATCCATAAATCATGAAAACCTAAGGCTTGAAGAATATCTCCCAGAAAACTCCATTTTACTCTATCATAAGCTTTTTACATATATGTTTTGAGCATCATATAAGATTTAGATATATCCTTATGCGTCTGTAGGCTATGAACAACCTCATGAGCAATGAGGATGTTATCAGAGATTAATCTTTCTGAAACAAATGCAACTTGAGTAGGAGACAATATAGATGGCAAGTGTTTCTTCAGTCTGTTAACCAAAACTTTCGAAACTATTTTATAAATCACAGAACACAGACTGATTGGCCTAAGGTCAGACATTTTCTGAGGATTTGGAATCTTGGGAATAAGACAGAGATGAGTATGATTCCATTCTTTAGGTAAACAACCCGACTGAAAGAACTTCATAACTTCCAACCAACTTGGTCTTTAATCAAATGCCAATATGTTTTAAAGAAGAAACCCGTTAACCCATCAGGACATGGAGCACTCTCACTTTTAAAAAGCAGCTTAACTAATTTCAGAAACTGTAATCCCCTTAACAAGGTCTTGATTCATCTTATCAGTTACTCAGGATTGAAATTGAGTAATAGGTCTCTAACCTGATTTGGTTGAGAAGTCTTAAAGAGCTATGAGAAGTAACTAACAGCAACTGTACCTTTATCTTTATCAGATGAATGTTATTTATAGTCATCATCTATCAAAAGTTGCAAAGAGTTTGATCAATTAAGATTTTGATTTTTTTTTCCTAATATCTAACTTTAAGAGAGTATAATGTGTAGTGGAAAGAACCTCTTTTAGTCTCTCAAATATATTACTTTAATACTTTTTATGTAATTTTATTTTTTATTTAAAATTTAAATTATAAATAAAATGCAAAACCAGTTATATTGAGACATGTGTCAAATGAGTCTCTCAACAAGTTCTCATAGTCTCTCATCAATTTTTTCTCTCTTTTTTTATTATTTTATAATTTTTATGGGTGAAAGACTCAATAAGAGACTCCCACTGAAAGACTCAATAAGAGACTCCCACTGCACATGCTGTAATGTCTAATTTACAAATAATTCATATTCATATATATACTATATTTTTAACGCACAAACATTCAAAATTTTAGAAAAAAAAAAACAGTTTTCTCTGTTTCTTTTTTTTTCTTTATATAAAATAATGGGTATTGAAATGGTTTTTCTTTTTTTAATTACCCCCAAATACAGTAATTCAAGGTGTGTCGCATAATCTTCTCCTCGGTGAGAACTTTCTCATTTTTTCCAAAATTTGCCCGCCAATCTCTCCTGTCGCTTCGACGAGGGTTTCTTCCAAAACCACTGACCCTAACAATCTCACACTTGCTTCATCTCTCTGAATAATTCCATACGAAATCGTCAAAAAAATTAAAGATTTTTTCAAAAGCTAAATCCAAGTAAATGGGATCTGAGGTTCCAATACAACTCATCGAAGAAGACGACGTAATTTCGTTAAAAAATCTACATTCTGGGTTATTCAAATTTTCGTCCTCTGAAGAGATTGTTCTGATTTTTTTTTTTTTTTTTTGTTGTTGCAGGAGTTCGATTGGGAAGCAGCAGTTAAAGAAATCGATTTGGCTTGTATAAAAACCTCAATTGCTTCTTCATCTTCTTCCCATTTCACTCCTTGTGCTAATCCACCAATCACAAAGCTTCCTGCTAAAAGACAATCAACTCTCGATAAATTCATCGGTAGAACTGAGAATAAACCTCAACCACCGGAGCAGAATCATCAAGTTGTTGTTTCCGATCCTAATTTAGATGAATTTGAGTGTGGTGACGATAAGAGTTCCTCTGTTGGGATTGATCCTGAAGCAGCTAAAACTTGGGTTTATCCAGGTTAACTAAATTCTCAACTTAATAAAAATCATTTTTTTTTTTTTGTTCTTTGTAAGTTGATGAGAGTAATGTGTTTTTTGATTATTTTTCAGTGAATGTGAATGTTCCTCTTAGAGATTATCAGTTTGCTATAACGAAGACTGCTTTGTTTTCAAATACATTGGTGGCTTTGCCTACGGGACTTGGTAAAACCCTTATAGCTGCTGTTGTTATGTATAATTACTTCAGATGGTTTCCTCAAGGTATAATAAAGCTTTCGCTCATGCTTCTGTCTTCCTATGATTAAATGATTTTAGAAACTGTAACTGAAGTCTGTATTTGTTTGTTGTTTTCATAGGGAAAATTGTCTTTGCGGCACCTTCTAGGCCTCTTGTGATACAGCAGATTGAGGCTTGTCATAATATTGTGGGAATACCACAAGTATGTGATATTGAGAATGCTGTTTATTTCTTTTTATTCAGATTCTTAGATGTATGTTTTTTTTGAGAAATGTGGGTTGAATTGACTGCAGGAATGGACTATTGACTTGACGGGTCAGACATGTCCTTCGAAAAGAGCCTTCTTGTGGAAAAGTAAACGGGTTTTCTTTGTCACTCCACAAGTGTTAGAGAAGGATATACAATCAGGTGATGCTCGGGTTCTGTTTTTTTTAGTACTCCTGAGCTAAAACCTCTTAGTCTGTTAATACGTATCTAGTTTGTATTACCATTTGATCATAAAAGCCGTCTCTTTCAGGAACATGTCTTACTAACTACTTGGTTTGCTTGGTGATTGACGAGGCACATCGAGCTTTAGGGAATTATTCTTATTGTGTTGTATTACGTGAGGTACTTTTTAGTAACTTGCCTATGCTTATATCTTGGAGCATCTCTATGTGTTTCTTTCCTGTCGTGCATCTGAAAATGATTAAGGTGAAGGCACACCAACTAATGCCCTTTTAATTTTTAGTTGATGGCGGTACCAGTACAGTTGAGAATACTGGCTCTTACTGCAACTCCTGGATGTAAGTGATTGACTTTTTTTTGGTGCGGGTGGGGGTTATTATATTTCTTCAATCATTAACCTTAGATGTTATTATCAGCAAAAACACAGGCCATCCAGGGTATCATTGATAATTTGCAGATATCCACACTTGAATATCGAAATGAGAGTGACCATGATGTTTGCCCTTATGTCCACGACAGAAAATTAGAACTAATCGAGGTTCAAGCTGGTTTCTGCTTTTTCTAAATGTGTTGACCTCCAAATTCAGGGAATGTCTAATAATTTTAGCATCTTTCTGGCAGAGCAGGTTCCCTTGGGTCACGATGCAGATGAGGTATCTAAACGCCTGTTAGATGTTATACGTCCATATGCACTCAGGCTTAAAAACTTTGGGGTTAATCTAAACAGGGATTATCAAACTGTATGTGCCTCGATCCTTATATCTGTTACACCACTAATGTCAATACTCACATTTTCTTATCCACGAAAACCTCAACTCGTGTTTGACAGTTAAGTCCACACGAAGTACTTATGGCAAGGGATAAGTTTCGTCAAGCACCTCTACCAGGCCTTCCCCATATAAGTCACGGAGATGTAGAATCTTGCTTTTCAGCTCTTATCACTCTTTATCACATCCGTAAGCTCCTTTCTAGTCATGGAATAAGACCAGCGTATGAGATGCTAGAAGAGAAATTGCAGGAAGGGTATGCTCTTACTTTCTTCTGTTGAGCTGATTATCTGGGGTGCCTGATAGCATTTTACCGGGTTTAGGTATTATAGCTTTTGATACCAAGGGTCAAGGGCATTGTCAAATAAGTTTCTCTAAGACTATCACTCTTTGCAGGCCATTTGCTAGGTTGATGAGTAAGAATGAAGATATTAGGAAGACGAAGCTTCTGATGCAGCAAAGGTTGTCGAACGGAGCACCAAGCCCAAAATTGTCGAAGATGTTAGAGATACTAGTTGATCATTTCAGTATGTTTTCTTTTTAAATTTTGATATGGAGTTGATGTTAGTTCTCAGCTGTTAACTTACGAGTTACAAACATTGATATGATTTTATTCTATGGCTGCAGAAGTGAAAGATCCAAGGACATCGCGGGTAATTATTTTCTCAAATTACAGAGGAAGCGTAAGGTCTGTATATAATTATTGTTTGTGTTCCCCTGTTTACTCGCTCTCGTGTTTATTCTTTTCCACTCACCTGATTACATTCATCTTCAGAGACATAATGGACACATTAAGTAATGTTGGAGATGTGGTTAAAGCAACTGAGTTTATTGGTCAAAGTTCAGGTTTGTGGCTCTGATGATCACATTTGAACTTCTCAGTTACACGGAAGTATCATTTATGATTGTTACAATGTATGTTTCTTGCAGGTAAGACACTGAAAGGGCAGTCACAAAAAGTTCAGCAGGCTGTTTTGGAGGTCTGTTCCTATGATCTGATTTCATGAAAATTTTGACTCTGAGTTGTTCTTTTTAAACCATCTTTTTCATGATATACTTATTTCTCCACAGAAATTTAGAGCTGGTGGGTTTAATGTTATTGTTGCAACGTCTATTGGTGAAGAAGGCTTGGATATCATGGAAGTCGATCTAGTTATATGTTTTGATGCTAACGTATCCCCTCTGAGGATGATTCAACGCATGGGAAGAACCGGAAGGAAAAATAATGGCCGAGTTGATATCCTTTAGCTTGCTTGATTTATGCACTTCTCATTGATCCTTCCATTACAAATCTTTGCCCTTACACTTTTTCCTTGGAAAGCCATTACTGTATGTCATTCCTTGACTAGCCTTTACTAGTTCTTGCTTGTGAAGGGTCAGAAAAGAACAGTTATATGCGAAAGCAAGCAAATGGACGGGCCATTAAAAAACACATGAGGCATGGAGGAACAAATAGTTTTAACTTTCATCCTAGTCCAAGGATGGTAAGAGCTTTTAAAAGCTCCTTTTTTCTTTCTATAATTTGTTTTCTTTACCTTGTTGCTTCAGTTTTCAACTTCTCTTAACTTCATATATCCCTGTCATATGTTATAATAGATTCCCCATATTTATAAGCCAGAAGTTCAACATGTTAAGTTTTCAATCAAGCAATTCATTCCACGTGGAAAGAAACTACAAGATGAGAATGCCACTGAGACTCCAGCTTTCAAGAAAAAACTTACACCTGCAGAGATGGATATGCTCGCCAAGTATTACGAACCTGTTGAGAAAAAGTTGAAAGTGTCCTTAATTGCGTTCCCTCACTTCCAGACATTGCCATCAAAAGTGCACAAAGTAATGCATTCACGTCAAACAGGCATGTTAATTGACGCTATGCAGCATTTGCAAGAGGCAACTTTTTCAGAGCAAAATAAAAGTTTCTTTACTGAGGTGTGGCACATAATCCTGATATAAACTTGGTCTTTCCTTGCTTTCTGTATATTCATTGTTCGCTTACATGGAATCACTTACTCTAATAGTTTGGAGCTCCTTTGGGTGAAAGAGAGGAGTTTGACACAGGTCTGAGGGTTGGTGATGATCCGACAGGTAAATCTAGTCTCATTGATTTTGCTGAAGTATCAATTTTAACAGTCACATGGATATAATTTACTCTTTAAATTGGCTAGTAGGAGGTCTATAGGCTTATAAGCTATTAATCAATATATTCGACAACAATGACCAAAAGAGTCTATTTTAGGATGTATTCTCTGCTCTCGTTAGGTTCCTAAATGGTTGTGGATATAACTTCATGTCACTTCTCACAAACCCAAATGGAATTGCCACTAATTTATAGGATGTAGATGCTTATAGACTTCAGTCAGACAACTTATGGTCTAGTCAATGTGGGACTAATAATATCACTCTAATGCGTGAAGCTGCAGTATGAATTATAAAAAGTTCCAAACTTATTTCTTGAATTCTATCTCAGATGCATATAGGTTTTCATAAACTATATATCTTGTCGTATTATTAACTTGTTATTTCTATCTCCACTTAAGGATGCATCAGAGAATAATTGAACTGCTAATGTATCTTCTGCATTTCAACCTTTTGAAAATCAGGCCTTTCCTCATAGTGTTGAAACACATTCATTCTATTTTATTAATGTGCAGATTTACACTCTTTCCATGATTTGGATGTCAACATGTCGCAGAGAAATGCAAAACAAGTTGTTGAATCTCCCACAAGCACCTTAGAGACTACAGAAAAAGTTTACGAAGAATCTTTACTCTCACACCGTTATCTTTTCAGTTCAGAATGTGCGTCTGTTGATATTCTGGGGAAGGTCTTCGTAATGCCGGTTCCTCTTTCATTCTCTTCTAATGTACCAGAGTCAGACTATATGCCGTTTGCTGAAACAGGAAAACAACATTCTTGCCCAAATAGAACTCTCATTGACTTTGCTCCTGTAGATACTTCCAAATATCATCAGCAAGATAATATTTCATGCAAGTTAAAGCAAAGATTCTCGCCAGATGGTGCCAACGAGACACTAGAGACTCATAGCTTTGTGAAAAGGCACTCCACTGGTGTACGTGAAGCAGATGCAGCGAATTGTGTTGAAGAAATTTTGTTATCATCGGATGAAGACGACTGTGAGGGCTTGGAGCTTAGTCCAAGGCTGACTAACTTCATCAAGAGTGGAATTGTTCCAGAGTCACCTGTCTATGATCAAGGTTAGTGTTATTTCCTGAACGTTTAGTACGTGTTAGAACTGGAGATATAATTAGTTACGAGCAAATGAATAAGCCCCAAAACATGGAATGCATCAATCATGGTGTTTTGGGTTGCGGTTTCAATTGGCTGCAACCACAGAACTTTGGCATTAGAGAAGTTTTATATATACATAAAGTTCTATGAAATAGGTAGAGAAATCTAGATTTTTACAAAGATACATTTTATTGATATAAAGGACTGTAGTGAGCTATACTACATATTTTGTTATTTCATGGAATAGTAATCACAATGAGAAGAGGACTAGGAAATAAATGAAAACATCCGGAATTTGAGCCTTTACTTCAAAAATTCAGAAAAATCTTTACTGTGACACATTTGTAAAGCTTTTCTAATTCAATTGTCTTAGTGCTGATTATACATTTGAATCCACCATTTGTGCTAACAAAAACTTATATCTGGCGAAAAAGCACCATTTGTACATACCATTATGCAACTACCTAACCATAAGAACTTATTATGTTCTGATAACATCTTTAATGCTGCAGGAGTTGCAAACGAACCAAACGGAGAAGAAGACCTTGATCTTCCTAAGCTTTCTTCACCTACAAGGTTCAGTAATGAATTGGCAGGAGAGCCTTCTTTTCCCGAGACGAATGAATTCAAAACCAATGAATTCAAAACTCCTCAGAAGGAGGAAAGTTTGGTGAACGGAACAGAATGCTTGGCTGTTTCTCCCATTCCTGAGGAATGGAGAACTCCCTTGGCGAATCTTACAAACACAAACAGCAGCGCTAGCAAAGATTGGCGGGTGAGTTCTGGAGAAAAGTCAGAAACTCTTCGACGGCCTCGCAAGTTGAAGAGACTACGTAGACTTGGAGATTGCTCAAGTGCTGTAAAGGAGAATAGCTCTGGTATTGCAGAGGCAGACCATATCAGATCTCGTTCTCGCAGTAAAAAACACATTAGAGGTAAACTGGTTCTGTGTTTTCTTTTACTACATTGAAATAAATTGATCAGTTAAAGGTCTTGATGTGCTGAGAGAGTTGAAACATTTGCTACATTGACCTGTTTTATTGATTGCTGCTTGGTTACTCTATGTTTTAAGGTAAGAAAAAGATAAGTGTGGATGATGATGCCCGAGTCTTCATTGACGCGGAAGCCGAGTAAGTTCTTATCTAATCTAAAAAATCAACATCTGATGGTCTTTCTTACATTATGAAAACGAGAGATAACATAACAATAGTAGTTCCTCAAAATACAGAGTTGATGTTTAGTTGTTTCAAATCTCTTTATTTTGATCAGGGTCTCTTCGGAAGCAGAATTGTCGGCTGATGAGAACGAAGATCTGACTAACGATTCGTTTGAAGATAGTTTCATAGATGACGGGACAATACCAACAGCAAAAACTCAAGCCGAGTCTGGTAAAGTTGACATGATGGCCGTTTACAGGTAATATAGAATCAAAAATAACTTTGTTCTATTGTGAATAAAATGGTCAATGAACTTACTAAAAATCACAAGTTATCCTTCCACAGACGTTCTCTACTCAGCCAATCACCATTACCAGCGAGATTTCGTGATTTAGCCGCATCAAGTCCGAGTCCGTACTCCACTGGACTCTTGAAGAGGATAAATGAGAGCAGAAGCGACTCAGATAAACCATTGTCTTCTCTACGAACCCCACAAACAGCAAAATCTGAGTCAAACGAGGATGCAATGGTGATAGGAGACGACTTTTCGGGAGTTCAGATCTCAACAGATAACCGTAAAAGGAAATTCAGCTTATGCGACTCGGGTAATGCTCCCGTGATTAACTTAGAAAGCAAGTTTGAAGCGCATGCCCAAGCCATGGAGAAGGAAAGCAAAAAATGCTTGAGAACCATTGTAGGTGATACTGACAATGTCGATGACGATGATGATGATGATGCATTCTTCGCGACACTAGACTTTGATGCCATGGAAGCACAAGCCACATTGTTCTTGTCAAAACAGAGGTCCGAAGCAAAAGAGAAGGAAGCCGCAACAACGGTTATACCTAATCCGGGCACGCAGAGGAATGATGGTGTAGAGAAAGATGCACCATCTTTTGATCTTGGTCTGTGGTGACTCTTCTTCTAATGCAATGATACTAAGTTATGTTGTATAGATTGACAAAGAAGATGGCGAACACGGAGTTAAACAGTAGAGCGTAGAACAATTTGATGATGTATGTTTGGTGTATTAATTAAGTTTATGTATATGCTAATGAAGTCAAATATTATCAGTGCTTTGAAGTAAAAGTAATGATGACACACATCGATTGACTTGCACACTTTCAAATATACTTAAATTGATGTAATTCTATTGTTTTTTTTTTATAACTCAATTCTATTGTTGTTACATTACAAAACATCAAAAAGTCAAGTGTAAAAACACTGGCATTCTCAAATCTCAATGCCTTAGTTAAGAAACTAATCGAGTGATATGTATATGATTCACAACTATATGAATACAGGATTGACTATTTAAGAACTTCGGAATATATTTGTTAGAGCAGCTCCATTGGGATATCTTAAGTATATACTTTTGACTAAAATATTAATAAAAAAAAAAGGTGAGAGAAGTAGAGACGTTGCTTTCTCAAGAGACGTTTCTCCACTAAAACTGAACACATGTCCACATATTAATGACTAACTTATTAAAAACAAATTAAAATATAAATAAAATATTATTTTTTTTTTTGATTTTTTGAGAAACCCTCCATCAGTTCTACCGATGGAAATGCTCTTATGAGTGATACCAAATGCGGATAAGAGGGCCTTAAGTCATTTAATTTTACATATAGTTGCTACCATAGGTCAGCAACTCTCCAAAGAGAATTATATAGGCACTAAGTGAGCATCATGTACAAGAACAAGCGGTCAATTGGCATTACAATAGGCATAGAGGCCTAAGTCGCAGTCCGAGGAAAGGAAAATTCCTAGTCATTGAGATAATGAACAATACCAAGTTTGGGCCGACTCATCACGAGATAAATTAAGGGCAATACTAGCCATCGATATTGTTTGCGTTCTCTTCATGACCAAAAAATAATACTATTGTTTGCTGCAAAAAAAAAAAATGCACTTTTTTTCAAATCATAACCGCATGTAGTATTATTTTTTTTAATTATTTCCAATAACAGTATATTTGATCATATATTTTCATGCCATTAATCCAATTAACACTTGATTGTACAATCACCATTTGTTTGTTCCAGTAGCTCTCATTGATTCAGGCAAGGAAAAGAACAATAACTTAGTAACAATGCTATTATTTTTTTTATCAAGGAGGTCAATGAGTTTGAGTACATTTGGAAGCGGTGATTTATATTTTAAATATAGTATTAAGAACGGCTGACTCCATGCACTAAAGGAGACTAGATGTCAAAGATTTAGAACTTATTTCTTTTCTCATTTTAATAAAACAAAAATTACGAAACTTGAATAAAAATAACAAAATAACAAATTTTTATTTTGTTTTAATGGTTTAAATCGAAATTTGAAAATCCTCTTTATATTAAAAGAGGGAACATTATTGCGACGTAGCAAGTCCATTAATGTTTTTCAGCATTTATAATTTATTCCCTTTGTACCATTTTTAATGAACTGAGATTATTTATTAAAATTAAGCATAGTGTTAAGTATTTAATAAAATAATATTAGACTTGAAAATATTTATTATAGAATATTTAATTCTAAGGTTCAATTTATCAATAAATAATATATATATATATATATATATATATATATTTGTTTTTTTTGTTTGTATACTTTTTAATCTATAACAAACTTTTGTTTTGTTTTAATGAGCTTAAGTATTTTTATACAAGCCCCTTAATTTATAGATTAGTTTTATCGGATCAAACTATTGATTAAACAAGTTAAAAAATATATTAAAATATAATGATTATATATATATATATATATATATATATTTATTTATCTCTATTTTCAGTATAGGATTTGTGAATGATCAGCATGCCGAAATGAGCTCAGTAAACCATATTTGACTAGTTGTTAAATTTTATAGTTTTGTATCATTATTTGTGCTTTTAGGGCATTCAAAACTTTTAAAACGGTCAACTTAACCCAAATTGTTTTTCTAGATATTTAAAACAAATATTCTTAAAATTTATATGCAAAACTTTCTGTAGATTTTTTGCTCTATCATAAACTTTGCGACTCGTATTGAAAGAGAGACTCGATATTTTAGACCCATTGGTTTATCTTTGATTGAAAGTGTGTACTTATGAACATGATAACAATTACAAACTTCGATCGATTCAACTTATTTTGTGAAATAATATGTTCATCTAAGTTCTGCATTTGAAAAAAAACTGTAAATCAGAATGCATTTGCATTAAAGATTCTTTTCGTCTTCCGATTTTGCATTAATAAATTTATTTGAAAATAATGTTGGTGCAACCTATTTTATTTAAAATATTGTAACACTCACTACAATATCTTAAAAATATATTATATATAATATTTTGGATAACAAACACATGCAAATTCAGGGCCCTGACCAATTGGAACGCATTTTCCACTAGCATAATTTGATTCAATGCATGTTTGATTGCATTTTTCTCTTGGAAACGTTATGCATGTACCTATCAAAATGGGCTTCTTTCCACCTTGCGCTTTTGTAGACTCTGCAATTTATATCGGTTTTTAAAAAAAATTAGTGTAGTTTTGAAAACATAAAGAATCCTTTGACATTGATCTCTTTCCGTTAGTTACATTACAATATCATATAATGTATTTGTAGCAACAAAAACGTATATAGTATATTCAACTATATATATTTATATATGAATAGAGATATAATATATTATCAAACAGAAAATTCAAAGATTTTTAGTTTAATTTTGCATACTTGGGATCATGAGAACAACAAGACATAAGAACACAAGAAAAACACATGTTCTTGATGAAACCATTTTTATCCTTTTGTTTTGCTGTGTTTTGTGTGTGCGTGTGTTTTTTTTTTTTTTAATTCTTATGAGATTATATAGTTCAATACCTTTAACTATATATATAGATATAGAATCTTCGGATTCCTGATATGCTCATATGTCATACACAGCAACATGTGTTTTTGACTTTTGACTATTAGCTTTGAATACATTTGATTTCAGGATTTAATTAATTTGACCGTTCGTTTTCTTTTCTAGCTAGGTAAAGTATTTTTTAAAAGAGGAAACCTTGATTTCTTACAGATGATCTAACTAAGGCCATACACCTCTCTTTGACTTGAAGACCAAAGTATAGCTTGCTCTCAAACGTAATTTAAACTTCCGATCCCTTAGGTTTTGAAAAGTGGAATTTTTTTTCTCAAGTGATTAAACTCAAAATCAGATTTCATAGCAGCGGTAAAAACGACACTCTTTTTACCACTTGAGACAATAAGTACTGAAATTGAAATACAAAAAGAATATTGTCTTTGTCAAAAATGACTACATACTTATTTTGCATATGATGACAACAATTATACATAAGGATTGAACGTGGTATCGGTACCACGAACGAAGAGAAGTTTCCCGGACAAGAGGACATTCGGATCACACAAGTTGATATCAAGATCTGGTCGAGCAAATGTCCTAGGTTTAATAAGTCACTTAGATATCAACCCTAACAAGACTATTCATTCGAGTAGAATTCAGTTTGCCATAGTCAAATATCGGGGAGGCAATTTGGTGCCACCGGTACATACAAAACTCAAGCCAAAATTATTATTTTTGCTCAAGAAACTTCAAGCATTACCCAAGCTAGACCAGAAGATTCCCCTGAATACTCCAAAACGGCATACCACGAGCATGCAATCTTGACCAACATTAATTTTGTTCAAGCATTCAGACTTAGCTTCAAAATCCTTTCAGAAACCACACATTTTGAAGGAGATGCTCGAGAAACATTGGCTATGGAACGTATTGGATCCAGAGATGCCCGAGAAAACTTCCACGGATCCATGGTACAAGGACCCAAGCTACCCAACAAAGATTCTACTTGACCAATTGACTTGGTGAGTCTAGAGTCTTCTTGTTCTAGTGTGTTATAAGTTCCCCAGGAAGTCAACAAACTCATCCCCTCATTCGGATCAATCATCCTCGAAAGGAGTCTATCTCTACCTTCAATCGCTTCCACAACCCTTCAAGCCTTTAAGTCTTCAAACCTCATGATCGATATGATTTGGTGGATTCCAATATTTTATCAAGAATAAGCATAAACAATCAATTTTTGTGTATAGACCATTGATATAAAATTTTAGATTATTCAAATACTTAAACCAAAACAATTTGAACAAGTTTTTTTTATCGTCTATTATATCATTATTATTAGAGATATCTCATATAATCTTAATATGATGAGTATTAGTCGATTCTCTGCGGTAGATGCGATTATGGTGAACAACTTCTTCAAATAACGACTCCACGATGCAAATTATCCTCGATAGGTGGTTTTACATGTCCGACATCCTAATGATGAACATATATTTATGTTACTATAAAATTTGTATGTGAAAATTTTAATTGCACATTTATTTTTCCATTTCTTCATTATCTTCCACGTGTTTCTAAGAAAAGAAAATTTGTGACGACAAAAAAAAAAATTGTCAAAAATTTGAAGGTTTAAAGGGACTTAAAGATAGAAAAGAGATGTAACTCCGACTCCTTTGCAAATAAGAATATCTATGGCACAAGAATAAATGGTTAATCTGTATATTGCTTTAAATTCTGAGTCTTCTACTTTTAAAGCTTAAGAAAATAAGATTGTTAATCCTACTTTATCAAATAGAACAGCCAAATTCTTTTCATGTAAAACTTGCTTGATTCAATTCAGAAGAATTATATGATTTTATTAAATAATATATTATTGAAATCCAAAATCTTTATCTTCTATATATATGTATTTTTTTTTTTTCTGAATTACCAGAAGGTTCTGGGCCGAAGCCGGTAATCCCTCCAGGCCCGAAACCACATCATGTAATATTGTTTTTTTCCCAAGCGTCACTCGATCATGTGACCTCTAAGATTTGCAGGGTACTTTTACAGTCGAGCTAACGACACTTGACATCTTCTATATATTAATTGAGAAGAAAAATTAGAAATTATTCATACAAAATTACATATCATGACACTACCACTTTTAAAAGAAAATAGCAAGAAGTAACATATATTTAGAAGATAATATGAAAATTGACTCGTTTTGTTTGGAGACAATAATAAGAAACTGACTGATTTGAAAATTTTAGGGAAATGCCATGGTTGAAAATGTCATGGTTGAAGGAGGGGGAGCCTTCCACTGGATGTGGACAAAATAATAATTTGGTTTGCATCATTATGATTGAATCACCTATCATACGGTCATCAGTTATTTCCGAACACACAATGTTTCCAACAGAGCTGGCACTGAAGGCAAGCCAACCAAGCACATGCTTGCTGCCGTCTGATTCACCTTTTTTTTTTGGCAACATTATCAATAGCACATATGGTAGTTTCCTTATAAGAGAACTAGGAGGTGGAATCCCTTCTTTATTGTAACAACAATAATTTTTTCTTTTTAATATCTTACTATTAGTAGGCCCATAAACTTCTTTTGTTTGTAGCCCATAAAATTTCAGAGCCGTGATCTAAAATTTCTCACATGTCCTATTGTTTGGTTTATCTGTAATTTTTTCCAGTTGGAGTCATGTTTATACCAAAATTGGTGTTACGACTTTTTGGTACACCTTTAATTTCTTAGATATATCGCATTTATTCTTCCTTACCCCTGTATATGCAATTTTGGACAGCCAATTTTCTTCTTATATATCCCCTTATAACTATGTTCTTACCTTGCAAGTCAATAGATTGACCAGCTATACCAAGTAGCATAATATTTGCTTATGGAGACGTGCATGCGGGCATCAGTGTTAATCAGCATTTCAAGTTGAACACCATTAGGGTTATTCTCAAGGCCCTATTCTCAAGGCCCTTCAGCCTTAGTAGCTTCAAGTTAGCAGGTCGGATTTTGGGAAGTTGCATGAAATCTAATCTAAACCTACTTTATCTAGCAAGTTGCTTATTTCCTTCTCTCCATCCAGCTTGATGTTGTTAAGAGGCAAACAATCTAGGTTTTTTTTTTTTTTTCCTGGAAAGCCAATCTTGTTTTCTCTTAGGGAGTTTGGGATTGTAGCGGGGCTCGACTGCAGGCCCCTCCCTCCAGGGGACAAGTCTTTGCTAAAGCACCCACCTGGTGTCACTCTACATTGGTTCACGGTTTTGGGTGGGAAAGAGAATGTGAATGGGGAAATGCTGATTTCTTACCTTTTTAGGAGGTCATGATCTAAGCAGCAAAGCGAGGATCAAGTATGCTTGTTTGTTGCTTGTTAATGGGAATTTTTGTCGTAGATCTTTCAACATAAAGATTCCTAATGAGAACATTGAGATGATCCGCAACCTCGAGACTGTTCTCAATTATCCATGGGGCCGGTACACATACGATTGACTATATAGTGCAGCAAAACTAGGACTATTACCCAGCTTGCATAGTCAGTCACCAAATTTTTTTATACGTTTACATATTAAGCCTATACCACTAATATATACAATCTCACATATAGTAGACATCCATGTGACTAGTTAAGACCTATCATCTCACCTATAGTAGACATCCATGTGACTAATTAAGACCTATCATTCTCATCTACACAAGTCATTGAATCTATACTATTAAGCCTATAACATTTTTTGTAGATCCCTACTTTCAGAGATTAATATATACAATCTCACATATAGTAGACATCCATGTGACTAATTAAGACCTATTATCTCACCTATAGTAGACATCCATGTGACTAATTAAGACCTATCATTCTCATCTACACAAGTCATTGAATCTATACTATTAAGCCTATAACATTTTTTGTAGATCCCTACTTTCAGAGATTAATATATACAATCTCACATATAGTAGACATCCATGTGACTAATTAAGACCTATTATCTCACCTATAGTAGACATCCATGTGACTAATTAAGACCTATCATTCTCATCTACACAAGTCATTGAATCTATACTAACCGTTATAGTCATCTAATTCTATTTATATGCCTTAATTTTTTAATATGATTTGCTATATTTTTCTCCATGGACTTGCATTTTTGTCATTTATCAGTCCATATAAATTATAGTTTTGAACACTAAAGGGTCCCTATTTGGAATTAAAATTTGAAAAGGTATTATTTTCATAATTTTACCTAAATTATAAACCCCTACTTATTCTATATTTTTCCTTCATCTATACTACTAGGTTGTTGTGATACCAATTATTTTGGTCAATGGAGATTATGATAGAGATGTCAATTTGAGCTGGCTTTATGAGGTTAATTAGGACCCCAAAGTAGAGCAAATGGAGAAGCTTATTCTTGAGGGGGCAAATATTAGTTGGGGCATGTGTTCCCGGTGAAATAAAGGGGTTTTAAAGTGACAGTTGAGGAAACTTCAAGAAAACCATCCAAAGGAAATCGGAAAGAAATGCTAAAACCCTTACCAAAATAAAATGCTGATGCTGAGTCCTCAATGCCCAAGAGAGCTAAAGTGGATACGAATAAGGTGAAGGTAAACCCTGTTGCATCAGTGCCTATGTTGGCTGCATCCACTTCCGCATAAATCAAAGCTGGGATGCTTGAAGTTCAAGCCAATATTTACACAAGCCTCCTTATTGAGATGAAGGAGATGGAGGGGAGGATTTCCCATAACAAGCATTTTTTTCATTTTCTTTCCAATTGTTTGAAGGCTAAAGAGGTACTAAATAATTTTATGGGAGATACTGGGGCAGATAACATCAGTGCTCAAGATCAAAACAAAGACCGTAATGAGGACAAGGATGGACAGTATCAAACTCAAGTTTTGGAAGAAGAATCATAAGACCTTAACCAAAGCGAGGAGGTATATCCTTTAGTTTCAATTTTTTGTATTTTTTTTCTTATACTCCATCCATTTCACTAAGAGTCGATTAAGGTTTTTGCACACGAATTAAGAGCATTTCCATCGGTTGCTTTTTAAAGAGTCTTAAAAAGGAAAAGTAAGAGAGTGAACAGAAAAACATGAGAGACATTTCTCGTTTGAGAGACGACTTTATCTATAGTGGTAGAGACTCTTACACTACTTGTCTTCTTTTCAGTGGTTGATTTTAAAAAAAAATTAATATTTTAATGTTGAGAGACTCAAAGTGAGAGACTCACCGTGTTGTTGCTCTAAGAAAACTATTTAATTTTCTGGTTTTCTCCTTATTAATATACTCTACAATTTTTTCTTATTGGTTAATACATTAAAACAGTAGGGAAAAAATAGAACATTTATCAAACATCTGCAATAAAAATGTAAAACCACACAAACTAATTTTGCATAATCTCAGGCTGCTGGGGGTGAGGATTAGGTATGTCACTATATAACCTTCAGTTTCTGAATAGATATTTAGTTTTCATCCTTGGATATTAAGTTAAACTCCTTTCTTATATGTGGCAGGGAAATGTGGTTGGCGATTAATCATCGTCCGCCGCTGAAGTCAAAGATTCCATAAACTTTTTCAACAATTAGAATACCCATTCTACAATTGTGGCAGACTTCGTGTATCCAAACAATTATATTTCTTTCAAAGTAATACTTAATCTGGTTCAGTTTAGTTGATATTTTAGGTAAAAACATATGATTTAACAAACTACAATAAATTAGATGTTTTCTGTTTATATTAGACATTGAAAACATAATTTAAACAATTCAACTAATAGTACTTCCTTTGTTTCAAAAATAGTATCGTTTTGGACTTTTATTTTTGTTTCACAAATAGTGTTGTTTTATATTTTCAGTGGGAATTTGTCAAATTTTCTAATTTATTTTAACCCAAATGTACTTTTCTTTGAATTTAAGTCATTATCACTTATTATATAAAAGCATATATGTATACAATAAAGTTTTCTTAATTTGTATGAAATGTGACAAAACTACATTTGTTGTGAAACAGAGAGTATATAATTAAAATACTGCAGATTTGATGGTCAAAAGATTTAAATAACTTTAATTTTGTATACATAAAATTGAAAATAAATAAATATATAAAATAGAAGAAATCACTAGAACATCTAATAAAGTGAAATTGAGGCCCATTTAGGCCGTAGGCGTTTAGAAAACACCTAGACAACAACCTCGACAGCCTAAAAGCATATATACCCTGTTTTAGTATATATTTTCAATTTTTAACTACATAGATTTAAAATATAAGTTTTAGAAACTACCCTAAAAATCGCCACTGAAATTAGACTAACAAAAAAATCCGCTTTGAATCACCCCTTAAACCCTACAAATAAGCTACTTAGACATAAATAAAGTAAATGAAAACATGGATGATGAGAAGTATGTATAATAAACAAAATAATTAATTAAAGAGGGTTCATAGGTACTTCTCTAAAAACTACAAAAGATGTAGAAAACGATTGAAAAACGATGAAGAACAATGTAACAAAGTGCTTATATCTTCAAATGGAATCTCTCTAAGATGGTTGTGTGTATTTGATGTTAGTTATGAGAGGCAGTCCTCTAAGGTTGAAATAAGTGAAGTACTGTCCTTTTGGGAAAAGTGGGCATCAATACTGTAACATTCGTATTTCTGAAACGGGAAGTGAATTTATTTTTGGATTAAGGAGCTGATTAATTTTTCAGATTGTATTTGAAGCAAATAATGATCTGAGGTGTTTAAATGGAGAATCGGAAAGTTTGAGATCATTTCTATTAGATTAGAAAGTTGTGATGGGTTTAACTGATTCAATCAGAAGTCTTGGGGCTACTTTTTAGAGATCGGAAAGTCTGAGGGCTTAATGGCAATTTGGAGAAGTTAAATAAAACCTTATTTTTTTCCTCCAATCAGCTGCAACTTCAGTGGGTGGGTGTAGTGGTAAGAGGATGAAAAAAAAGGTGATAGTGGAGTTAAAAAAAAATTGTGTCGGCAACTTTCTTTTTTTCTTCTTCTTCTCCTTCTTCTTCTTGACGCTGCAAGTAAAAAAAATATATATATATAGAGTTGCTGTGTGTTGGCGAGAGGAATAGAGGAAGAGAGAGAGAGAGAGAGAGAGGGAGTTGTCGTCGTTGAGAGCAAGAGGGAGTTGGCTGAGCTTGTGGTGAGGTCGCCGTTCAAGCCATGAGTCGTGCCGTCATCGGTGTCGGGTTGCTGTGCGTGTGGAGTCACCACGGTAAGAATCTCCTCCTTTGAGTTATTCTTGTTAATCGGATTGTTTTGGAATTGTTGGATACGGAGAGTGGTGACGATGATGGAGTATGGCGGTGTTGACGTGAAGATCGTTGGTGTTGAACGTTGAGATGTCGGTGACGTAATAGTGTTGGATCGTGTGGCCATCTCAAGGTTAGGATCGTGAACGGTGGCGGAGGTAAACACCGGTGACGTTGTGATTTGGTGATGTCGTGGTGTTCGTAGAACGCGCTGGTGAAGAACGGTGTGTTATCGTTGGTGCTCTGGTCGTAAGGAGAACGGAGGTAGTGAGACATGGCTGGTGGTGTTGGCCTCGGCGATGTTGGAGTTGGTGTTGTCGTGGAGGTTGACGTGAATGGTGTTGTCGCCATTGTTGCTTCTGGAGGTTGGAGAAGATGATTCGTTCGTGAATCATGTGTTTGTTTTAGTGATTATATTATGTGTAGTGTGTTAGTTGCTTGGTTCCCAAGTTTCAGTTTTTATTTTATTATTTTTAGGTTGTGTGTTGGGAAATTAGGCTTTATCCATCCCGGAAAGTTTTGGAAAATTGCAGAATTTTGTCGTGAAAGTTGCTATATTTGGCTAAGGTGAGTGCAGTACCGTGGTCGGACTGAACTTACGAGAGTTCTCGGCTTAATTTATGCGATAGGAATTAATTTACGTGGTTGCGTGTTATAATTTTTATTTTTGGGGTTTTGAGCTGTTATAAATTCCAGAAAAGATTGCTAAGATTAATGGCGTAATTAAATGGTTGTTTTGCTTAATTTTATTTAATAATTCTGGGATAATAATAATTTTTAATTAATTATTAATTTGAGGAATTTAAATAATTTCATTTGGAGTATAAATGAATTATTTAATTGCTGAAAATAATTATTTATCTCTAATAATTATTGCTGAAATTTCTCGATTGATTTTTGGAGTTCGTTGCATTTTATTTGTATAAACAAATAATAATTTTAAATTAATTATTAATTTGCTAAATTTAAATAATTTCATTTGGAGTATAAATGAATTATTTAATTGCTGAAAATAATTATTTATCTCTTATAATTATTGCCAAAATTTCTAGGTTGATTATTTTGTGTTGGTTGTGTTCAATTCCGAACATAAATTTATGCCGGAAATATTTTGTATTTTCTGTCCGTATTGACCTAGTAGACGGGTTGATCGCCTCCTCAGTATTTATTAAATACTGACTGCGTCTTTTCGTAATGGCGCAGGTAAAGGAAAAGGAAAATAGTCTTAGTTGGAGCTCGTGGGACTACGGCTGTGGGATGAGATGACATACGGGGATATTGCGTTATTATCTATTTTGTTATTTACAGATTATGCATTGATGTAACCGTTAGGTTGCTAGTTATTACGATGTGTTCTGTTGGTTATTATTATCTGTTAAAAAAAAAAAAAAAATTGGGTTGGGTTGTTTCAATTTGGTATCAGAGCGGAGTTGTTTCTAGGACTGTTAGATTTCATCCTGTGTTGTGTAGTTGTTTGTTATGGGGTGTTGGGGTATGTCATCTTCCCAGCCGATAACGGTTCCACGGTAAGACTCGCTTGTTGTGTTGTTGGTTAATTATTTTGTAGTAAGATTTATTAATCCGTTGTTGTTGTTTCTTAAGGATGGTTGATTCTGGAAGAGTTGGTAGGCCTCTCAGAGGTGGTCGTGGTGGCCGAGCTGGTCGTGGTGGCCGAGCTGGCCGTGGAGGCCGCGTTGGCCGAGGGGGCAGAGCTGGCAGGGCTGGCAGGGCAGAGGTGGTTCCCGAGGGAAGTGTGGCGCAGAGTGTCACGGTGGAGCAGGTGGAAGTGGAGTATCCCATAGGGGTTGATCAGGCTGGATTTGTTGCTGGCAATGCTGTGCCGGCACATGAAATTGCTCCGCAGGGGGCAGATCCAAATCTGATGGGAACTGTACTTGGGATGTTGGCCCAACTTTTGGAGCGGTTTCCGGCTGCGGTACCAGCTCCTGCTCCGGTGGCGCCACATGGGGCTGAGGTCTTGCCAGGAGGAGTTGTTCCGGAGATTCCGGATGCTGTTGTTGAACCGGTTGTTCCATCCTATCTCAGGGTGATGGAGCACATGCAGAGGTTAGGCACCAAGTACTTTGCTGGTGGTGCCAAGCCGGTTGAGGCAGACGAGTGGAGGTCCAGGCTGGAGAGGAACTTCCATTCTATTCGATGCCCTGAGGAGTATCGAGTTGACCTGGCGGTTCACTATCTCGATGGTGACGCTCACACCTGGTGGGAGAGTGTGTTAGCACGGAGGGGGGCTGCGGTGTTGACTTGGGGAGAGTTCCGTGAGGAGTTCGACCTCAAATATTTTCCGCAAGAGGCCTTGGACCGGTTGGAGGGCGAGTTCTTAGACTTGTCACAGGGGAGCAGGTCTGTCCGGGAGTATGAGACCGAGTTTAATCGGATCAAGAGGTATGCTGGCAGGGGTCTTGATGATGAGAGGACGCAGGTGCACAGGTTTCTGCGGGGTATGCGGTTGGAGCTGAGGAACCGCTGCATAGTTTGCCGTTATGCTTCCGTGGTTGAGTTAGTCGAGCAGGCAGCCTTGATCGAGGAGGGCATGAGGCAGGAGTCTAGAGTGCAGGGTGCGGGTTCTGGGTTTCAGAAAAAGCCTCAGAGTTCTGTTCCAAGCAAGGGGGGCAGGTCTGGCGGTGTCCGGGGGCAGAAGAGGAAGTGGGAGGGCACTTCCAAGATTGTTGGTGCAGGGTATCGGTGCTTCCGGTGTGGTAGTCCTGACCACCGTATTGCGGATTGCACCAAGGTGGACGAGCGGATTTGCTATCACTGCAAGGAACCGGGGCACGTCAAGACAAGTTGCCCAAAGTTGTTACAGCAGGCACCAAAGATTGAGGCACCACCGTCGAAGCGGGCTGCAGTAGCACATCGGGTTTATGCTTTAGACGCGGGGACAGGTGGAGCGAGCTGCAGCATACCGATCACTGGTTAGTTCTTTTTCTATCTAGTTGTTGTTCTTGTAAGTGTTAATATTTCTTTATGTGTGCTCGTGTGTGGTCGTCTTAGTTTAGTGTTTGCGTAGGGACCTTAAGCGTAGCTGGGGTAGAGGCTCATGTGTTATTCGACTCTGGAGCATCTCACAGTTTCGTTACACCGGGTTGGGTGTCTCAGAGTGGGATCCAGGAGGTTTCTGGTGATCATTCGGGAGTTGTGAGAGTTGCTGGGGGTCGTTTGCTGGGGACGCAGGATTGTGCCAAAGGCATTGACATTCTTATTGTTGGGGAGTTGATGCCGGCTGACCTGATTGTGTGTCCGGTGGAGATGTATGACCTTATTTTGGGCATGGACTGGCTTGGAAAGTTCAAGGCTCATCTCGACTGTCATAGAGGACGAGTTGTTTTTGAGCGTACAAAAAAGAAGCTGGTTTATCAGAGAGTGAGACCAGTTTCTGGGAGCATAGTAGTTTCAGCTATTCAGGCTGAGAGGTTGATCGAGCAGGGTTGTGAGGCCTATCTGGCAACCATAGCGATGTCGGGTGAGGTCGGAGAGTCAATACTGCAAGATATTCCGGTGATTCGGGAGTTTGAGGATGTTTTCCAGCCGTTGAGAGGGTTACCACCATCGAGGTCTGACCCTTTCACGATAGAGTTAGAACCGAGAACTACACCGTTGTCTAAGGCTCCTTACAGAATGGCTCCAGCAGAGTTGGCAGAGCTTAAGAAACAGTTGGAGGAGCTGCTAGAAAAGGGGTTTATCAGGCCGAGTAGTTCACCGTGGGGAGCGCCGGTTTTATTCGTTAAGAAGAAAGATGGGAGCTTCCGGTTGTGCATTGATTATCGGGGGCTTAATCGTGTTACAGTGAAGAACAAGTACCCTTTGCCGAGGATTGATGAGTTGCTGGACCAGTTGAGAGGGGCTACTTGGTTCTCCAAGATCGACTTGGCGTCTGGATACCATCAGATTCCCATAGATGATGTGGATATCCGGAAGACAGCTTTCAGGACAAGGTACGGACACTACGAGTTTGTGGTGATGCCGTTTGGACTGACTAATGCGCCAGCTGCATTTATGAGGTTAATGAACGGAGTCTTTCAGGAGTATCTGGATGAGTTTGTCATTATCTTCATCGATGACATCCTGGTGTATTCCAAGAGTCATGAGGAGCATGCTGAGCATCTAAGAAGGATTCTGGAGAAACTGCGGGAGCAACAGTTGTTTGCTAAGCTGAGCAAGTGTAGTTTTTGGCAGCGGAAGATTGGTTTTCTGGGTCATGTTGTTTCAGAGAGTGGGGTTTCAGTGGATCCAGAAAAGATTCGTGCGATTGAGGAGTGGCCGAGACCGAGGAATGCGACGGAGATCCGAAGTTTTCTTGGTTTGGCTGGGTATTACAGAAGGTTCATCAAGGGTTTTGCCAGCATGGCACAATCCATGACTAAGCTGACAGGGAAGGATGTTCATTTTGTGTGGTCGCCGCAGTGTGAGGAGAGCTTTATGAAGCTCAAGGAGATGCTGGTTAGCACACCTGTGTTGGCTTTGCCAGAGCCAGATGAGCCGTATGTTGTGTACACCGATGCATCCAGGCTGGGGCTCAGTTGTGTGCTTATGCAGCAGGGAAGGGTGATCGCTTATGCTTCGCGGCAGTTGAGGAAGCATGAGTGCAATTACCCTACTCACGATTTGGAGATGGCAGCCGTGGTTTTTGCGCTGAAGATTTGGAGATCGTATTTGTATGGTGGGAAGGTTCAGGTATTTACAGACCACAAAAGTTTGAAATACATCTTTACTCAGCCCGAACTGAACCTGAGGCAGAGACGCTGGATGGAGTTGGTCGCGGATTATGATCTGGAGATAGCTTACCATCCAGGAAAAGCTAATCTCGTAGATGATGCATTGAGCAGGAGGCGGGTTATGGCAGACACGGAGAGGGATGTTGAGACCCTAGTGGGCATGGTGAGTGTCTTGCGGTTGTGTGCTGTGTCTGAGGAGTCAGAGCCGCTAGGTTTAAAGGCGGCTAATCAGGCAGATATTCTAAGCCGAGTGCGGGATGCACAAGAGCTTGATCAAGAGTTAGTTAAGGCTTCTAGAGCAGAGAAGTCTGAGTATGAGGTTTCCAGCAATGGGACTATATTGCTGAATGGCAGGGTGTGTGTACCGAAGGATGACGTGCTGAGGCGAGAAATTCTTAGGGAAGCGCACCAGAGCAGGTTTTCGATTCATCCAGGGGCTACCAAGATGTATCGTGACCTCAAACGGTATTATCAGTGGGTGGGGATGAAGAAGGATGTTGCAAGCTGGGTTGCAGGTTGTGATACTTGCCAGTTGGTGAAGGCTGAGCATCAGGTTCCGAGCGGATTGTTGCGGAGTTTACCCATTCCGGAGTGGAAGTGGGATATGATTATCATGGATTTCGTGGTTGGGTTGCCAGTTTCGCGGAACAAGGATGCGATTTGGGTCATCGTTGATAGGTTGACCAAGTCGGCTCATATTCTGGCCATCAGGAAGACCGACGGAGCTGAGGTCTTGGCTAGAAGATATGTCAGTGAGATTGTAAAGCTGCATGGGGTACCGGTGAGCATAGTGTCAGATCGTGACCCTAAGTTCTCATCGCTGTTTTGGAGAGCTTTTCAGAAGGAGATGGGCACTAAGGTACACATGAGTACAGCTTATCATCCACAGACAGACGGACAGTCTGAGCGCACTATTCAGACTTTGGAGGATTTGTTGAGGATGTGTGTGCTGGATTGGGGTGGCCATTGGTTTGATCACTTAAGTTTAGCGGAGTTCACGTACAATAATAGCTACCAGGCTAGTATCGGTATGGCACCATTTGAGGCTCTCTATGGTAGGCCATGCAGAACACCGTTGTGCTGGACTCAAGTGGGGGAGAGGAGTTTGTTGGGAGCCGATTTTGTGCAAGAGACTACGGAGAAGATCCGTGTGGTGAAGCTAAATATGAAAGAAGCACAAGATAGGCAAAAGAGCTACGCTGATAAGCGTAGGAAGGAGTTGGAGTTTGCAGTTGGAGATATGGTTTATCTGAAGATGGCCTTGCTGAGAGGTCCAAACCGTTCTATTTCATAGAACAAGTTGAGTCCTCGGTATATGGGGCCCGTTAGAGTGTTGGAGCGGGTCGGACCAGTTGCTTATAGGCTGGAGTTACCGGAGGTGATGCGGGCATTTCATAAGGTGTTCCACGTATCGATGCTGAAGAAATGCCTGCATAAGGATGATCAGGTGATGGCCGAGATTCCATCTGATCTATTGCCGAGTATGGTTGTTGGGGCGAGACCTCTAGATGTGTTAGACCGCAGGGTCAGGATGATCAGGAGGAAAAAGGTACCAGAGATGAAAGTCTTGTGGGATTGCAATGGGACGGAGGAGGAAACTTGGGAACCTGAAGCTAAGATGAGGCGGAAGTTTTCCAAGTGGTTTGGCAAGTTGGCGACTTAGCCGTAATTCCAGTGCTATTGATAGCGGGGTTGTTACCCTTTTTCCTGTCGTTTAAGCTGTTGTATTCGTTATTGTTGGAGTTTTAACGATGTATTTTCTTTCTATTTTATTCAATAATAAGATGGAGTTTTATTGAATATGATGTACACATCGTGTTTGTTTATACTTGGTTCGGTTGTGGGGATCATGCCGTGTTGAATCTAATATTTGGTTTGGCTGATTAGGATATTATCCTAATGCTGTTTGATGAGGGTCCGTCCAGCGGAAACTCATTGATGTGTGGTGTTTACCGGTCGGGTTTCTGTGTGATTCCTGATGCTGTTTCGGTAAGCCACTTGAGATCTTAGGGTCTTATTGGACTTAGCTGATCGGATCATGCTGGACTCCGAGATGTTAGTCATTCTGATTGCGCTGAGCTGTTCCGGGGATCCCGTAGGCGTAGTTTTACTCAAACCAAGTGGGGTCGTGTGGTGTCAGATTCCGGGGTTATATGAGCCGAGTATAGACAACCATGTGATGTTGATAGCCGAAAGGCAATGCTGTGGAGTGCTGTTGGTCGCATGATTGTGTCAGAAATAGCCATAAGGACTATGTTGTGTGGTGTGTTTGGTCAAAATTATTAGATTCGGGGACGAATCTATATTAGTGGGGGAGAACTGTAACATCCGTATTTCTGAAACGGGAAGTGAATTTATTTTCGGATTAAGGAGCTGATTAATTTTTAAGATTGTATTTGAAGCAAATAATGATCTGAGGTGTTTAAATGGAGAATCGGAAAGTTTGAGATCGTTTCTATTAGATTAGAAAGTTGTGATGGGTTTAACTGATTCAATCAGAAGTCTTGGGGCTACTTTTTAGAGATCGGAAAGTCTGAGGGCTTAATGGCAATTTGGAGAAGTTAAATAAAACCTTATTTTTTTTCCTCCAATCAGCTGCAACTTCAGTGGGTGGGTGTAGTGGTAAGAGGATGAAAAAAAAGGTGATAGTGGAGTTAAAAAAAAATTGTGTCGGCAACTTTCTTTTTTTCTTCTTCTTCTCCTTCTTCTTCTTGACGCTGCAAGTAAAAAAAAAATATATATATAGAGTTGCTGTGTGTTGGCGAGAGGAATAGAGGAAGAGAGAGAGAGAGAGAGAGAGGGAGTTGTCGTCGTTGAGAGCAAGAGGGAGTTGGCTGAGCTTGTGGTGAGGTCGCCGTTCAAGCCATGAGTCGTGCCGTCATCGGTGTCGGGTTGCTGTGCGTGTGGAGTCACCACGGTAAGAATCTCCTCCTTTGAGTTATTCTTGTTAATCGGATTGTTTTGGAATTGTTGGATACGGAGAGTGGTGACGATGATGGAGTATGGCGGTGTTGACGTGAAGATCGTTGGTGTTGAACGTTGAGATGTCGGTGACGTAATAGTGTTGGATCGTGTGGCCATCTCAAGGTTAGGATCGTGAACGGTGGCGGAGGTAAACACCGGTGACGTTGTGATTTGGTGATGTCGTGGTGTTCGTAGAACGCGCTGGTGAAGAACGGTGTGTTATCGTTGGTGCTCTGGTCGTAAGGAGAACGGAGGTAGTGAGACATGGCTGGTGGTGTTGGCCTCGGCGATGTTGGAGTTGGTGTTGTCGTGGAGGTTGACGTGAATGGTGTTGTCGCCATTGTTGCTTCTGGAGGTTGGAGAAGATGATTCGTTCGTGAATCATGTGTTTGTTTTAGTGATTATATTATGTGTAGTGTGTTAGTTGCTTGGTTCCCAAGTTTCAGTTTTTATTTTATTATTTTTAGGTTGTGTGTTGGGAAATTAGGCTTTATCCATCCCGGAAAGTTTTGGAAAATTGCAGAATTTTGTCGTGAAAGTTGCTATATTTGGCTAAGGTGAGTGCAGTACCGTGGTCGGACTGAACTTACGAGAGTTCTCGGCTTAATTTATGCGATAGGAATTAATTTACGTGGTTGCGTGTTATAATTTTTATTTTTGGGGTTTTGAACTGTTATAAATTTCAGAAAAGATTGCTAAGATTAATGGCGTAATTAAATGGTTGTTTTGCCTAATTTTATTTAATAATTCTGGGATAATAATAATTTTTAATTAATTATTAATTTGAGGAATTTAAATAATTTCATTTGGAGTATAAATGAATTATTTAATTGCTGAAAATAATTATTTATCTCTAATAATTATTGCTGAAATTTCTCGATTGATTTTTGGAGTTCGTTGCATTTTATTTGTATAAACAAATAATAATTTTAAATTAATTATTAATTTGTTGAATTTAAATAATTTCATTTGGAGTATAAATGAATTATTTAATTGCTGAAAATAATTATTTATCTCTTATAATTATTGCCAAAATTTCTAGGTTGATTATTTTGTGTTGGTTGTGTTCAATTCCGAACATAAATTTATGCCGGAAATATTTTGTATTTTCTGTCCGTATTGACCTAGTAGACGGGTTGATCGCCTCCTCAGTATTTATTAAATACTGACTGCGTCTTTTCGTAATGGCGCAGGTAAAGGAAAAGGAAAAGAGTCTTAGTTGGAGCTCGTGGGACTACGGCTGTGGGATGAGATGACATACGGGGATATTGCGTTATTATCTATTTTGTTATTTACAGATTATGCATTGATGTAACCGTTAGGTTGCTAGTTATTACGATGTGTTCTGTTGGTTATTATTATCTGTTAAAAAAAAAAAAAAAAATTGGGTTGGGTTGTTTCAAATAGCCTTTGGCCGGGCCAGCGGGGCTTGGCGGCGCGGTGGAAGAGGCTTTTGCCGCGCATGCATTGCTTCTTGGCACGGTGGTGACTTCTGGAGGACATGTCTTCAGTGTGTTCACCATAACTTATGATTGGCTTAATAAATTGGATTTATGATAATTGGAGGTGAAAGATGAATCTTCTAGTTTTCCATTGACATGAAGAATGTTTTGCTCCCTTTTTGATCCTTGCTGTCTAAAAACCTATAATGACTCTGTGAAACTAAAAATACTTTCAAGGTGGCTTAAAGTCACTTTAATCATAAGAAATGTTCAAATGTCAAAGAGATTTTGGTGAAAGTGAAGACTTCTGATCTGCAGTGTCCAAAAAAGATTGATGAGGGCGTAGAAAATGGATGTGGTACAGACAATGTTTCAGGTGTGGATGAAAGTATTTTTGTAAAGGGAGAAATCATTTACAGAGGTTTCAGCTGGAACAAATCAGGAAGTACCGAAGTAGTGTGTGACATTGTGTCTGGAGAAAAAGGAATAACGACAATAAATAACGTGGATAAAATCATGGTGGATAATAGGAGTTGGTTAAAGATTTGCATTGGTTAAAGGTAAAATCAAAGGTTTTTTTTTTTGTTGGTTAAAGATTTGCGTTAATTATACTTCTGCAACCTATTTTATATAAATATTATAAAACATTCATGCAATCTCTTAAACATATATTATAGTAGATAATATTTTGGATAACAAACACATACAAAGTCAGTGCTTGTGCCAACTGGGACGCATTTACCACTAGCATAATGTGATTCAATGCATGTCTGATTGCATTTTTCTCTTGGAAACTCTGCGCAAGTACCTATCAAAATGGGCAACCTTCCATCTTTCGCTTTTGTAGATTCTGAAATTTACATTTGTTTAGTGTAGTATTGAAAAACATGAAGAATCCATAGACATCAAATAGAAAATACAAAACTTTTAATTTAATTTTGCATACTTGGCATCAAGAGAACAACAAGACATAAGAACACAAGAAAAATACATCTTCTTGATGAAGTCATTTTGATCCCTTTTGTTTTGATGTGTTTTTTTGTGTGTGTTTTTTTATTTCTTCTTTTTTTTTCTTCTTCTTATGAGATTAAATAGTTCAATACCTTTGACATATATGTTTGGAATAGTTCAGGATGACATATATATAGATACTTGTTATAGAAATGAAATGTATGATATAGCATATTGTTGACTTTCGACTATTAGCTTTGAATACTTGTTATATACACCTTTAGTTTTGGGATTTGGTTTGACCATATTTTTATCCTTTTCTAGGTTATAGTAGTTATTAAAAATGGAAATACCATTCATTTCTTTGACAAGGAGATGAAAGTATATAATATAACATTGGGGAGAATTAGATGTGTCCATGTATTTTTTTTTATTGGGGAATTGGATATAAAGGATTTTTTTTGGAGTTTATCCATATAAATTTTTTGTCTCTACACTGGTCACTTACATTTTTATAATACTGTTAACCCTATAGTACCCTTATTATTTGATTAATTTTTTTGAAAAATATAGTACACATTAATGCTAATAACATCTTCCCCAAAAATAAACTATATATATATATATATGTATGTGAAATATATCATACTAGATGTAATAGATCGTCAAATTTATAAGCATGAAAACTAGTTCACTGTATTATCTTAAGTAAAATACACATATTTATTATTTAAAATTATATGTGAATTTTTGTGGTAGCACTGACAATTATAAATTAATGAAAAAAAATATATTCTTTAAAATAATAAGATCAGATAAATTAGTTATTCTTATTGTTTTTATACGTTTTATATTTATTTTATAATTTAATTAAGGTTCAATGAAATATATAGCATTAGACAACCAACAAATTCATTTATTGGCATGTGTTCTTTTTAAATTAGTTCTCTCACATAAAAATAATTTTTGGACAAAAATACCCTTATCGCAATGTTAACAGGTAAGTATGTATTTACCTATCAAAAATATTTAGACTGTTATCAGTAATAATTGCAACGTTAGTTATTGTTATAAATCATTGTGGATTGTCATAACCAAGTTTAGCCCACTTAGGCCCGAACCGGCCCGTCCATCATTCAGTCCAGCCCGGTCCGGCCATAATCAATATCAGTCCAGCCATAGTCAAGACTAAGACGGCCTATAGTTTCCTCTTTGTATTAGGAATTACCTTATTATGTATTTTCTTTTTCTGTTTAGGAAAAGGGTAATTTCATTTTTCCTTTAGGAATAGGAAAAAGAAAACTTCTTTTTATCTTATGTATTGATCTTTATATAAAGGATACATGATCTATCAATAATAAGCACGAAATTCCCTATTTTTTTCTCTAGTTTTACAACACGTTATCAGCACGAGCTTGCTCTAAGAAACCCTAAGCTAAAAAAACCTAAAAATCGTTTTTTTACTAAACCCTAATTCCGTGGTGTTCTTCCTCCATTGACGTCAAGACCATCAAGCTTTGCTCAAAGTAAGTTCATACAGCCTTTTAGAGATTAAGGCGAACTCAATCTACAAAGTTCATACAGCCATTACAAAGGTTAAGGCGAACTAAAGATCAAAGCTTCAAGGTAAGTAGCCTGAAGAACCCTAAAATCCTAAAATCATGAAAATCGCTTAAAACCCTAATCTGATTCATGAATCCGTTTAATTTATTGATTGATTGATTGTTTAATTGATTGTTTATTATCCTGATTCATGAATTGAAACCCTAATTTGCATGAAACCCCAAATTGAGAAAAACACAAATTTGGTCAAAACCCTAATTTTATTTTCTCATCTAAATTCGAAATTGGTTGCATGTTTTTAATGAAATTCGCTTGTTTGTTTCATTAAACTGATTGTTTTGATTGATTGGTCAAGCCTGATTGATTGTTTAAAAGTTGAATTGCATGATAAGACCTAACTTGCTAAAAACCCTAAAATCCGGTTCATCTGAAATCTGTTAGAATCCGCATGCTAGGATCATACAGATTTTTGCTAGGTTGCTAGTTAGGATTATCTTATCAGAATCATAAGACTTGTTTAATGATCATCATGCATCCGCGGATTGGTTTGCATCATATGCATACAACTTGATTTTCATGAAACTTAGAAAATAAAGATATATGTTTCAGATGTCGAATATCACAAGTATGGATTTTACTGCCCTTGATCTCTCTGGTGAAAATTACTTACAATGGGCATTGGATATAAACGATAAGCCTAAAGTCTAAAGGACTATACGAATGTATTGAGGATGGCAATGAAAGGAATGAGAGAGATAGATGCAAAACAATATTATTCATTCACCACCATCTTGCTGAAGGTCTCAAGAAGCAATATCAAACCATTGAGAATCCTCTTGATTTATGGAAAGAATTAAAAGTAAGATATGATCATCATAAAACGGTGCTGTTACCACAGGCCAGTTATGATTGGAGGAACCTAAGGTTCCAGAACTTCAAGTCCGTGGAGGAGTACAATTCGGCTATGTTCTCTATTGTCTCAAATTTAAGATTGTGTGGTGAGACAGTAACTGAAAATGATATGCTGGAGAAAACATATTCTACCATGCACACAGAGAACGTGTTGCTTCAACAACAATACCGTGGTCAAAAGTATCAGACGTACAATGAGCTCATCTCAGTACTGTTATTGGCCGAAAATAACAATACATTGCTAATGAGGAACAGTGCATTGAGACCTCCTGGATCTGCCCCACTTCCTGAATCTCATACGGCCACAGATGAAAAGAAAGAGAAAGAAACAAATCACGTCCAAAGAGAGTATAGATATGGTGGCCGTGGACGTGGGGGAAGATGGCATGGACGTGGCCGTGGCCAATTTCATCCATATGGCTGTGGTCAAGGCCGAGGCCGCGGGTACCAAAACAACTTCCGTGGATGAGGTCGAGGTCGCGGATACCAAACTGATTCTGACCGTGGTAATACCTCACAACCACAAAACTCGACCGGAAAATTAGTATGCCATCGTTGTGGATTGGGAAATCATTGGGCTAAGAATTGTCGGACTCCTAAACAATTTGCTGACCTTTATCAAAAGAGTCTTAAAGAGAAAAACCCAGAAGCCCATCAGGTCCAGACAGATAAAGAAGGAGATTTTGATTATGAGCAAGATGACCAATTAGGCTATGAAACCTCGGACATTCTTAAAGAATGAAGTTGATTTCGATTTTCTGTTTTGTGTTTGCTTTATGATTGCATTTACGTTTTATGATTTCGATTTTCTGTTTTGTGTTTTTTTTTCGATTTTCTGTTTTGTGTTTTTGGATTTATCTTGAAACTTAATGGAATAAAAGTGAGTTATGTTTATAAGTCTCTAAGATATGGTTATTAAAGATGATATGGATGTGTTCGTTGTGGATAGTGGGTCAAGCCACACGATCTTAAGAGACAAGAGATACTTTATTGATCTTATACTGAAATCCGGAAACATAACCACTATTGCCGGTACGGCAAATTTAATTGAGGGACACGACCAAGCACATATTTTATTGCCTAAGGGCACGCACTTGGAAATCCATGATGCATTATATTCACCTAGCTCTAAGAGAAGCTTATTGTGCTTTAAAGATATAAGATTGAATGGCCTTCATGTTGAAACTAAGGGCGAAGGTAACAAAGAGTTCCTTCTGATTTCTGTAATAGCCCAAGGCCATAAGAAAGTCCTAGAGACTACACCAGCCGTGTCCTCAGACCTTTATTGTACTAAGACCATTATGATAGAAGCAAATGCTTCAGTGAACAAGCCATTTAAAGAAAACTTCACTTTATGGCATAACCGGCTTGGCCATCCCGGTTCTAACATGATGCGAAAATTATTGACTAATTCTAATGGGCACACATTGAAAGAAAGATCCCAAAGAATCTCACGTGTGAAGCATGTTCACTAGGGAAACTCATTACTAGGCCATCACCAGTCAAAGTGACTAAGGAAACAATAAATTTTCTGGAAAGGATTCAAGGAGACATTTGTGGACCAATACACCCACCTTGTGGGACGTTTAGATATTTTATGGTCCTTATTGATGCATCCACGAGATAGTCACATGTCTGCCTATTATCAACTCAGAATTTAGCATTTGCAAGATTGCTTGCCCAGATCATAAGTTTAAGGGCACATTTTCCAGATTTTCCTTTAAAGACCATACGAATGGATAATGCTGGTGAATTCACGTCCCAAGGTTTTAATGATTACTGTATGTCCATGGGGGTAAGTGTTGAACATTCTGTGGCACATGTAAATACACAAAACGGTCTGGCCGAGTCATTTATAAAACGTATACAATTAATAGCCAGACCATTGCTTATGAGATCAAAACTCCCGGTCTCAGCTTGGGGACATGCGGTTTTACATGCATCTGGGTTAATTCGCATCAGGCCATCTAGTGAACATAAGTATTCCCCATTACAATTACTCACGGGTCATGAGCCAGACATATCCCATCTCAAAACATTCGGATGTGTCGTTTATGTACCAATTGCTCCACCACAGAGAACAAAGATGGGACCTCAAAGGAGGATGAGGATATATGTTGGATATGATTCACCCACGATCATTAAGTACCTTGAACCAACCACGGGTGATTTATTTAAGGCCATGTACATGGATTGTCATTTTAATGAATCCGTCTTTCCAACATTAGGAGTTGAAAATAATAAGCTGGTAAAGGAAATAACATGGAATCAAACGTCCTTAAAATGGCACGATCCTCGGACTCAAGAATGTGAATTAGAAGTCCAAAAGATAATACATTTACAAAAGCTAGCTAATCAGTTGCCAGATTCCTTTGTTGACCCAAAAAGTGTGACTAAGTCATATATACCAGCTGTTAATGCATCAATACGTATAGATGTCCAAGAGAGACAAAATCAAGTTGCTACAGAAACTATGACACAAAAACGTGGCCGGCCATTAGGTTCCAAAGATACGAAACCTCGGAAATCAAAGAAATGTGCTATACCTGAAACTGTGGTTCAGGAATCCGAGGCCCAGGGAACCCCAGACATAACCAAACCGATGGTACCAAACAATGATGCTCGGGACGCCGAGCCTCATGGTCCAGAAGTTACGGATAATAATGAGATCTCAATAAATTACATGATGTCTGGAATACAATGGAATAGAAAGAATGACGATATTGATGATGTATTTGCATTTAAGATAGCACTTGAAATTATGGATATGAATGAGGATCGAGAACCCACGTCAATATATGAGTGCACTCAGAGTAAGAATTGGACCAAGTGGAAAGAAGATATAAACGTGGAGTTAAGTTCATTAAGGAAAATGGATGTCTTTGGTCCAATAATCCGGACACCCTATGATGTAAAGCCAGTTGGACATAAATGGGTCTTTGTGAGGAAAAGAAATGAACATGGTGAAATAGTGAGATACAAAGCACGGTTTGTTGCACAAGGATTCTCACAGAGACCAGAAATAGATTATGAGGAGACATACTCCCCTGTGGTGGATGCTACGACCTTCAGATTTTTGATAAGTCTGGCCATAAGAGAAGGTCTAGATTTGCGGCTAATGGACGTAGTGACCGAATACTTATATGATCCACTGGATAATGAGATATACATGAAAGTCCCAGAGGGTATTGAACTCAAAGATAAGACTAGTTCCCGGGAACAACATTGCATAAAGTTGAACAAGTCATTGTACGGTTTGAAACAGTCAGGTCGGATGTGGTACAATAGATTAAGTGAGTACCTAGTGAAAGAGGGTTATAAGAACGACCCCATCAGTCCATGTATTTTCATAAAGAAGTTTGAAAAGGGGTACGTGATCATTGCTGTTTATGTGGACGACCTGAACATTATAGGAACCTCTAGGGAAATTGCCCAAACAGTTGAATATCTCAAGAAAGAATTTGAAATGAAAGACCTAGGCAAAACGAAATTATGTTTGGGATTACAGCTTGAGTACATAAATGACGAAATCCTTGTGCACCAAATGGCATATACAGAGAAAGTACTCAAGAGATTTAATATGGACCAATCTCACCCATTAACTAGTCCCATGGTCGTGAGATCACTTGATCTGAAGAAAGATCCGTTTGGTCCGAAACAGGATCATGAAGAGGTCCTTGGTCCCGAAGTGTCATATCTCAGTGCCATAGGAGCTTTAATGTATTTGGCAAGCCATACACGGCCAGATATTTGTTTTGCCGTGAATTTGCTCTCTAGATTCAGTTCATGTCCGACCCAAAGGCACTGGGACGGGATTAAACATATTCTTCGTTACCTACAAGGAACGAAAGATATGGGTCTGTTTTACACTAACCAAAACAATGATGGTTTGATTGGTTTTGCTGATGCAGGTTATCTTTCAGATCCACATAATGCTAAATCACAGACAGGTTACGTTTTTACACATGGTGGGACGGCAATTTTCTGGCGGTCCATGAAGCAGACCATCACGGCGACATCATCAAATCATGTAGAGATCTTGGCCATTCATGAGGCCAGTCGTGAATGTGTTTGGTTAAGGCTAATGACCCAACATATAAGAGTTGATAGTGGATTGACCGAAAAGAAACAAGAGCCAACCGTCCTATATGAGGATAATGCGGCCTGCATTGCACAGCTCAAGGACGGATATATTAAAGGTGATAGGACGAAGCACATTTTGCCAAAGTTCTTCTATACTCACGATTTGCAGAAAGCCGGAGAAGTTCTTGTGCAACAAGTACGTTCAAGTGAGAATTCAGCGGACCTATTCACCAAGGCGCTTCCAACTTCAACGCTCAAGAAGATACTTCAGCAGATTGGAATGCGTCGTCTAAAGGATCTTCAGTGAGGCTCAGAACAGGGGGAGTAATACGTGTTGTACTCTTTTTCCTTCACCACGGTTTTGTCCCAATTGGGTTTTCCTGGTAAGGTTTTAATGAGGCAACGTCTAAAGCATATTATGAGCCCATTTACGGTTATGATATCCAAGGGGGAGTGTTATAAATCATTGTGGATTGTCATAACCAAGTCTAGCCCACTTAGGCCCGAACCGGCCCGTCCATTATTTAGTCCAGCCCGGTCCGGCCATAGTCAATATCAGTCCGGCCATAGTCAAGACTAAGACGGCCTATAGTTTCTTTTTTGTATTAGGAATTACCTTATTATGTATTTTCCTTCTCTGTTTAGGAAAAAGGTAATTTCCTTTTCCCTTTAGGAATAGGAAAAAGGAAACATCATTTTATCTTATGTATTGATCCTTATATAAAGGATACATGATCTATCAATAATAAGTACAAAATTCTCCATTCTTTTCTCTAGTTTTACAACAGTTATTTTGTTATCATGATAAAATATATTATAATATATGGATTAACATCTAAGTTATTATTTATCGTGACATAAAATATGTTATGAACATAGTAATGTATTTATCCAACGAATGATGGATAAATTTTTATCGATAATGTATATGTTAACATGATATATATTATAATATACTGATAAACGTAATTACCATGTTAAAAAATAAATTATCGATAAAACTTGTATCCATCATTCATCGGATTAATACATTAATATGTTCAAAATATATTTTATACCACAATAAACAATAACTTAAATGTTAATTCATATATGTTAGATGATATAATATTTTTTTTACTATGTTAACAACTTAATTTTTCGTTAATACTATAACTGATAACTGTCCAAAATTTTTGATAGGCAAACAAATACTTAACTGTTAATTAGAGATATAATGGAAATTTTCATTCGTAATAGTACATGAACAGTTATAGGAGATAGATTGTTGATGAAAGAATTAAATATTTCTTTTAGAGCACTCCAACCGTGGAGAACTCCAAAAAAGTTTCTTAAAAGTTTTATATTAATATTTTATTATATAATCAAATTTAATTATTTGTTAAAGAATCAAACAAATAAAAAATGACACCTATTTTGTGAGTATGTAAAGGAATATCTAAAATCTCTTAAATAAGAGACGGTTTCTCTCTCTTCACTTTTTATTCTTTTCAATTTTTTAATTGCTAAGAACTCCATCTAAACCCCACCGATCTGTTCTTATGCTAGTTTCTATAATTATCCTTTAATTAATCATAATATTAAATTGTATATTTTGATAACTTAATAACTAAATTAACTTTTTACCTTTTTTTTTACTTTTTTGGAGGAAGTAGAGAAGACAATGGACCGTGGGAGGATCCAGAGTTTCAGACCAAACATCACGTTTTTCCTCACTCACTTGTTATACTGTTCACCTCTGTCTCTCTCTCTCTACTGTTTTACTGTTTTTATGTTACAGGGAAAGCTACACGTGCACTTTTTGGCTCTTTCGACCATTGCTTTTTGGGAAAATGAAAAGTAAGAGAGATTATACTTCAAATTTACGAGAGGAATTCTTATACTGGTTTAGTTTCACTTTCATCGTTCTATATAGTTTTTTCTGTTAGTTCATCAATTTATTACAGAAGAAGTGAGAGAAAATGAATATTTTGAGTGAAAAAAAAAAGAGAAAATATAATAAAGAGTACATCAACTTCAGTTATGAAATAAATCAAAATACTAGATAAAAGAGTTCACATATTTTAATGTGTTTTTATTAAAGGAATGTAATGTGTTCAATTCCGTTGATATGAAATATTAAATTATGATTAATATACTGCAATGAAATATTTAAAATCAACTAAAGTTGCTAGCATTTGTTAAACTTTCATATCCCCATACATCTGCAAATATTGGAGGCTAAAATTTGCAATTCTTAGACAAGTTTTCTATATAGCTAGACTGAGATGCATAGGTTTCGTTTAGAAAATTGTAGGTGACCTAATTAATTACATATTACCTATGTCTGTGGATGCTAAGATGAAAAGAATTGAGTTTGTTTATTAGTCTCACCATTATTAATAAAATAGTGGTCCTTATTTCCCAACAAGTCTTTCATCATTCCGATAACAAAGACAAAATAGAGAATTGAAGATAGAGACATTTGTGTTATTATCAGTAAACTATTATAAAATACATAGTGTTAGACTCTATTATATTCGCTGTAAATTGGCTCCATTATTAGAGTTTTATTTTTTATTTTTATTCTTTTGATTTCCCCCCATAGAACATTCAACGTTTCCCACCAGGCAGTTCCATGCAAATCCAAACCAAAAAAGCCAAACTTTATTAGAAACCCAACAAAAAGATCCCTACAATCTAAGATTACCATAAAAAAAGCCTTAAATTATATTCTTAGACAGTTCACACCCTTTTCAATCATGTAAATTCACTTGCAAATTGCAACTTAATAACTACACAGTCCTTAAGACATATTTCAATTTTAAGAATTTGTTCGCAGCCACTAATATAATGAAATCTGTTCGAGGCAAATAAACAAATAGATAAAAACCAAGAAAAACAATCAAGCAAACAGATAGATAACTAAGAAATATGATATTAAAAAAAAAAAGAATGTAAAAAGGAAAGGGTTTAAAACAGAGATAATGAAGTCTGTATGGACTAAGTGTGATAATATAGCTAAACAAAAAGCTTAGTGATCATTTGATGAGGAAATAGCAAATATTGGTCGATACTACCAAAACCTAGTGGAACTACAAATTAAGATAATATAAAAAATAAATAAAAAAATGTTAAAGTCTCTCTGTCCTTTTAGTTCTATACTATACATCTTCTTCTTCCTCTCTCTATCTCTCCCAACCAAAAGACAACAGTCAACACAAATTCATAGCCCCACCAGAAAAAAAAAAAGAAAAAAAAACTCCCACAAGTCTCAGCTAAATTTATAATTTTCATTTGCAGATGAAAATGGGTTTATTGGTGGGTTATATGTGAAACTCAGTACACATTTGTTTGTTAGTTTATTCCCATTTCTGGCGTCTTTTTTTTTGCATAATTTTATAATTTTTTATAAACAATGGAGTCCCACAACAACCAGAGCAACACGGACCATCATCATCAGCAAACCACTGGTTCGGCCCCGCTGGTCCCATTCATGGGACCCATCTCCGGTTCAACCACTCCTCCAAATTCCACCACCACAACCTCCACCGTCTCCGCCACAAAAACCACCGCGAAACGGCCGTCTAAAGACCGTCACATCAAAGTAGACGGACGTGGCCGGAGAATACGTATGCCGGCTATATGCGCCGCGCGTGTCTTCCAACTAACACGCGAGTTACAACACAAATCTGACGGTGAAACAATCGAGTGGCTACTTCAACAAGCTGAGCCGGCGATCATCGCCGCCACGGGAACCGGAACTATACCGGCGAATTTCTCAACTCTAAACGTTTCTCTCCGAAGCAGTGGCTCAACACTCTCAGCTCCACCGTCAAAGTTAGCTCCAGTTTCTTTCCATAGCCCTGGTTTGAGTCTCTACGATGGGACGACGAGTCATAACAATTCGGATGACCCAACGAGAAAGTTCATAGGAAGGACGGGTCAAAACGCTGCCGTTTTTGGGTTTCAACAACAGCTTTATCCTCCTCCTCATCACATCATGAGTGACTCTTCTTCTTCTATCCCTAAAACGTTTCGTGAAGAAGATCTCTTTAAAGATCCCAATTCTCTTGACACAGGAGGGTCAAGCTCGCCTAAACCCGGATCCGAAGCTCCTGATCAAGAACCGGGTTTGACCCGGTCAAGAACACAAAACATGATACCACCGATGTGGGCAGTAGCGGCCCCAACGCCGGGCTCTACCAACGGAGGAGGTAATGCGTTTTGGATGTTACCGGTCGGAGGAGGAGGAGGTCCGGCCAACGTTCAAGATCCGTCACAGCATATGTGGGCGTTTAATTCGGGTCATTACCCGGGTCGAATCGGTTCGGTACAGTTAGGGTCAATGTTAGTGCAACAAGCGTCGGTGGGAGGTCAACAATTAGGCTTAGGTGTTGCGGAGAGTAACAACTTGGGATTATTTTCCGGCGGTGGAGGAGGAGGAGGAGGAGATGGCGGTTACGGAGGCGGTGGTGGGGTTGGTCTTGGGATTAGTCTTGAGCGAAAACCTCAACGGCATCAGCAACATCTAGTGAGTGATACTACTGGAGACCAAAACCCTACTATTGCTGGGTCTCCTTGAAGTGACGTCATAATTTGTCTACATCTTTTTTAGTAAACTTTTTATTGGTTTTAAAACAAATTGTGGATGTGTGATTTTATTGCAACTTTTGTTGTGGGTTTCGATGTTAATATGGGTTTTAGGGTTTGCTTTTCGGGATTGCCAAATTGTTTATCTAAGAAAATAGATTTTTTTTTTTCTCTTGCATTATTACAATTGAATAAACCAATATAAAGTGAGTTTTGTAACTTTTTATTTTGTTCGACAAAAATCATGGCACTTAAGATTACTCTAACAAGGATGTTAAAAGGAACAAAGTTGAACTTGAATCAATGATTAACATAGTAGTGGACGAAAATAATTAGAATAAACTAATTAAATTTTCTTTAACCTTTTCTTCTTTGTCACACTCTTTTTTCAATATTAAACCGCTAATATATTTGAGATATTTCGAATTGATTGCGGTTCGTAAAAAGCTAGGGAATATGAAAAAAATATATGGTGTAGAGATCAACTTTATTGGGTGCATGAGCACCACATGTTTGGATACAAATGGGTTTTCGGATTTATATTAAATATTTTACTTTTCTATTGAGAAAACTCGTGTTTTGTCTATAATACTTTTGTAATATCTCCAGATAAATTGTCCACTTGTGGAGCAACATGGACACGTCAGAGAGAACTGTCGGAGAAATCATTCCAGTGTGTTCACACGCTAAACGTTGATTTCGTAAGATATGGTGTTGTGTTTCATTAGATTCTGTGAGCCCAAAGTCATGATCTTTTGGATTTAATCAGTAGCTTTATACAGTTGTTTTTAAAAGTCGCAGTTTTAATGAAGAATTCACTATAGTAACGGTTGATATATTTTTATAATTTTTAGTTAAATTATTAATAGAAAAAACCTTTAATTAAGAAATTTTTAATAAAATCGTCACCAAATTCTACTAAGTATTTCTTACAACTTTCAACTAACGATTTGCTAACACTAAATATACCTATTTTTATAGTTATTTTGCTAATCATTTTCTAGTTTTTTCGTTAAGGGAAAAAATGTTTTCAATGTTTTTATGTAAATACTAAATTTATATCCGCGGTACATCGTATGTCAATTATTTTAATATAAATTGTAACTTTTTGGTTTTTGAATGTTTATAACTATTTTAGTTTGTTCATAATATTTCAATTATTTTTATAATATTTAAAAATATTTTTATTTTTTTCGTTTAATATATTTTTATAGTATTCTTTATTTATTTATTTATCGTAATATAATATATTTAGTGTGCTTTAAACATGGAGTTATTTTATTTTTATATAATAATAACAAATTTCTATTATTTGAATCAAACCTACACCAAATGAATGATGTTCTTTACTCTCTCTGGAACAATTTAGAACAAATGCTACCAAACTAGATGTTAAATTAATCAGAATTAAAAAATATTACTGACTAAATTAAAACCAATACAATTTTGTCGATCTTATATATAATAAATTTCCACCACATAAATAACCATTCTCATTATAATTTAAACTTGAAGAAAATGTAATTATAAACCTATTTATTCTAAACCCATTTAAATTTTTTATAAGTAGTTATAATATTAAAGATATATACTATATTTTTTAGTATATATTTTATGATTTCTTATCCAAAACTTCATTTAAACCTGCCAATTATAAGACTGAAACCCGTCATGTCCCTTGGTATTTCTATTATCCTTTGTTGTTTTGTATTGTACTAACAATAAACTTTATGACTAGCAAAGTTTCTATCTATCACACACATATTTCAAGACCGTGTATTTTTTTTTTCTTTTATAGTTTTTTAAGTGTATCACTTGTATTAATTTTTTTAATATCTCCCCCTTATGGAGATACTACTTTAAGTAGTCAAAAGACTTTTTGACGAGCACCTTGTAAACCAACTACCATATAACGTAAATGATAATACGTTTTTAAACGTTCAACTATCCTATTGTGATTAGCTCTCAAGGTTATAAAACCACAAGGAAACAAGAACAATACTAGGCCTGTCAATATGGCCCGATGCCCCGGACATAGCCCGTTTACTACCAAAGCAGGGCGGGTATGGACAGATTTTAGGGTGGCCGTAAATTAGCGGGTCTCGCGGGCAGAGACCAGGCAGACGGCAGGCGAGGCGGGTAGACCCGTGGCGGTTGTGCGGGCGAGGTGGGCGGTCCGCGAAACTTAGACTAAACCTGCTGTATCTCATAGAGTCTTAGGGCTTTTTTTTTATTTTGAAGGTGAACCTTCTGTGTGTCATAGAGTCTTAGGATTTTAAATTTTGAAACTGAACCTTCTTTATGTCATAGAGTCTTCTGTCTGTGAGTCTGTCAAAAACCCTACAAAAGAAACAAAAGTGAATTGAACGATTGTGTTACAAGAAATCGTTATCCTCTATTCCTCTTAAGACTAAGAGAATCATCGATTAATCATCATTCATCATACTCATTCATCAGCCATCATAAATCATCAATCATCATCATTCATCAAGCTTCAACCATCATTCATCAATCAAGACATCACAGTTTCACATAAGCTCAGAGATTAACCTTGGTATTCAAGCTTCAAGCAACATTTAAGAAAGAAACGTTGAGTGTAATGGTAATTTGGTAACTTAATAAGAATAAATCGATTAGTGTTGTGATTTTCCTGTTTCATATCATTCATAAAATTGTGTTATTGTTATTGTAGGATTTACGTGATACTTTACCATTTAGTTCACCATTAGACTCAGAATCTCTAAGAGCTTTTGATGCTGAACACTATGAACACGAGCAGAGAGCATTAGATGGAGATGCATATTATGGATCGGGTAGAAGTCAATACATTGAGAATGATGATGCTAATGATTTGGTTAACAAAGAAAAGACAACAGCCCCTAAGAAGAATAAGCAGTCTCATGGAGCTGAATCATCTCAAACTTGTAAAAGACATTCCATTGAGGATGATGATGATGAGGGTGACAAAGAAAGGACAACAACATCTAAGAAGAATAAGCAGTCTCCTGGAGCTGAACCATCTCAAACTCATAAAAGGCACTCCATTAACATTGAGGATGATGATGATGATGATGATGATGATGAGGAGGGTAACAAAGCTAATTTATCACCAAAAAAGAGAAGACAGTATTCTAAAGTGTGGAAAGACTTTACAGTGATCATCAAGAAATATAAAAAGGAAAAAAATTGAAGAAAGAGCACAGTGCAACCATTGTAAGAATGATTATGCATATAATCCACGCAAGAACGGTACAAATTCATTCAGACGTCATTCAAAAGCATGTAAGCTTAAGCCTAAAAACGGCGATATCGGTGCAATGATGATAAATTCTGAAGCAAGGTTGCAAGCTAAAAAGATTGATCACATGATTTTCCGTGAAATGGTAGCTAAAAGTATCATTCAGCATGATCTCCCTTTTTCTTATGTAGAGTATGAGAGAGTAAGAGAAGTTTGAAGTATTTGAATGCATATGTGAAGTTTATAATTAGGAACACATCGGCTGCTGATGTCTACAAGTTCTATGAGCGTATGACAATTAATTTAAAGAGAGAACTAGCTAATCTTCCTGGAAGGATCAGCCTAACTTCTGATTTGTGGACTGCAATAACTCACGAGGATACATGTGTATAACATCACATTATATTGACAGAAACTGGAAGCTCAACAACAAGATTCTTGTATTTTGAGCTTTTCCACCTCCTCATACAGGTACGCACATAGCAATGAAGATTCTTGAGAAATTGGATGATTGGGGAATTCATAAGAAAGTGTTCTCTCTAACCTTAGATAATGCTTGTAACAATGATTCAATGCAAGATACGGTGAAGAATCAACTTATGCTCCGGAATGATTTGTTGTGTGGAGGAAAACATTTTCATGTGAGATGTGCAGCTCATATTCTTAATCTAATTGCTCAAGATGGTCTAGCTGTGATTGCTCCTTTGTTGCAGAAGATTACAGAGGGTATTAAGTATATTTAAAGGATCAACACATCGTGAGGTCTTATTTAAAAAATGCTTTGAATCTGTTGGTATAAAGATTAAAGCTGGTTTGATGTTGGATGTGTAAACAAGGTGGAACTCAACATACAAGATGCTTGATAGAGCTCTCAAGTATCGAGCTGCACTTGCTAATCTCGAAGTTATTGCTGGCAAAAACTACACGTTTTATCCTACACAAGCTGAATGGAAACGACTCGAAAATTTGTCTGAGTTGCTGCAACCATTTGATGAGGTTACTAATCTTATTTCAGGTTCCACATATCTAACTTCAAACTTGTATTTCATGAAAGTTTTTAAGATCAATAATTGGTTGGTAGAGCATGAGTTTAGTGAAGATGATGCTATCAAAGAAATAGTAGAACCAATAAAGGAGAAGTTTGATAAGTATTGGGAAGAAGTTAGTGATCTATTTGCAATGACTACAGTGTTTGATCCAAGGTTGAAGCTAACACTTGAAGAATACTGTTTTGGTAAACTTGATATAACTACTTGCAAAGCAAAGATGGAACACTTGCATCAAGCACTAAGTACTTTGTTTGAATCATATGAGAACACGTCTATTTTTGCATCAACATCTACAGAGACTCGTCAAACAGAACAAAAGAGAGATGTTAATGAAGGAGAAAGAGGAAGTTTGGGCAATTATGATGTAAGTACTCATAAATTATGTGTCTTTTTATGATCCTTAGGTTCTGGTTTTGAAAATTATAGTTTTTGTTGTATCTTATGCAGGATTTCTGTGCCTTTCGAAAACAGACGGTTGTTGCTAGTGGAAAGTCTTCTTTAGAAATGTATCTTAAAGAACCCGCATTAGACATGAAGACTTTTGAGAGTTTAAATATTCTAAAGTAGTGGAAATATAACGCTAAGCGCTATGGAGAATTGGCTTCCATGGCTTGTGACCTCCTAAGTATTCCAATCACAACTGTAGCCTCTGAATCCTCTTTTAGCATTGGATCTCGAGTTTTGAACAAGTATAGAAGCTGCCTCCTCCCAAAAAATGTTCAAGCAATAATATGCAGCCACAATTGGTTAAAAGGCTTTACAGCTTTTGAAAACGGTAAGATTTTAACAGGTTTTGAAACTTTTGAAAATATTAATCTTTATTTGTGTATTAAATTTGTTTTTATTTAAATTTTGTAGAGGATGAACAAGTCTTTGATGGTGAAGAGGCGAGATTACCTTCTTCCATGTCAATTATTGATGATGGAGCTTAATATTTGATTAAAGAATAGCTTTTCACTTTGGTTTGATTTTCAGTTTAAGTATGGCTTTGAGTTATAGTTTTGGTTTCAGACTTTCATACTTTAAGTGTTTTTTTTTGAGTTTCAGCTTTGGTTTACTTTGAATGTTTAAGTTAAACAATCAGTGTTAAGTGTTTCCTGTATGGTTTGAATGTTTCATGGCTTCAATGTTTCAGTTTCTGTTTGAGTTTAAGTGTCGTTCCAGTTGAAACTATCAACGCATAGATAAAGAACTAAAGAAGATCCTAAAACAGAGCTAAACCGAACTAACCAAAACTATTTTGACTAAAACATAGCTAAACTATCAGATTTTTCATTTTTGGTTTGGAACTAAACAGAGCTAATCAGTAAAGCAGGAGCAGTAGAAGGAAGTTGTTCCAAATTACCTGATCAGTGATCACATTGGAGAGGTGAGAGGCTTGCTGCAATTCACAGTAGAAAGAGAATCTGTAAAGATGAAGACAATTTAAAGATCAAGACAAGCTTAGATATCCTGTAAAGATTGAGTTTTATATTCAAATTCATGGGAAAGATGTTTGGCAAAGTAAAATAGCTTACCTAAGCTAATAGTTCTGGTCCATAGCCCTTCATGATCTTCAATTACTGCCCATGTTTCAGTAGGTATCCTGCAAATATGTTTTAACAAAGAAAAAACAAAACCAAAAGATGAAAAATTTTAGTATCATGAAAACTCATCAAAACCACAAACACTAGATCATTTCAGTTTAGTGTTTAAGACAATGTGATAACAGTTTACATGTCTGCCATAAAAGAAACGAACAAACTAAAGAAATGAGAAAGCATTCTACTTGTAACGGCCTCTGTGCTGACAAGGAAGCTAGTGAAGGAAACAACTCCTGCCAAAGATCGGTGCCTTCTCTTCTAACTATCTGCAAAAAGAAAACAATATTAATCTACACAAACTGAATAAAGCAAACACTAATGATGACTGCAACTCCAACAAAATCAAACTCCTACCTCAGCTACAAGGGCAGCTGACTGACTCTTCAGAGACCATTCCTCACATGGACTTGCAATCTCGGACATTAGATCAATAGAAAGCTTAGCAAAATTCCTGCACTCTGAGGGGCTTAGTTCTTCCCACCGTAGTCTAACCAAATGCTGCAAAAGAAGAGAAAAATAGCTACATCATAAAGGTACTTGCAATTATCATGAATAGGTATAGCACACAACATGCGACACTGAGACAATCCGTAGGGTTGAGGTATATTCAAATTTCAAATACTGATATTGTAATCTCATTACAGAACTGACATAAGGTCATAAAAGTAAGTGTTTCAAGAATGTTGAACAAATCCATCAAATTTTACTTGCTAGCCATATACTCATTCTGTAATATAATATCTTCAAACTGAACCTCCCGACTATTTGGAAACTGACAATTGATTAGTTGTGAACTTAAAGAAAGGCAACAACCGATCAAAACAATGTATCATTTATCCATCTTTTCGCCTTAACTTATAAAATTTCCCAGTTTAACTCAGCAATAGGTTAACAGATAATACAATGATGTTCCAAAGTAATGCAGCTTCACACAAACCTGTAACATTTTGAAGGCATGTAGTCGAATTTCTGAAGAGCACTCCTTTTTCACAAGAAGTAAGGAAATATTTGCAAGAACTCTGATATCTCCAGATTTAATCTGCAATTGTTGTAAGAAAACAAAACTCAATAATAACAAATGCAAGTGTTAGCTTCAACTTTCTTGATTCTAGAAGAAGAGTTTGCTGCTCTTATGCCCTAAGATTCAATATCCAATTCATGTGCATTTAGCTGTCAATAATGGCAGAACAATGAAGCATGTATTAGAGAGACTAGTTCAAAGTTTTCTGAACATTACAAGAGTTCATTCTACATGTATACAAAATGACTAACCAATAAAATGATACCAAAGAGAAGTTGTTGACAAACCTGAAACAATCCGAGGGATGTTTCTGCAGGTAATTTAAGTCTGAATTGGTACTTTTTTAGGAAACAAACTGACCAAAATCAAAATCATTCATCTCTTTAATCAATTCCATATAATAACGGTAGAAGGAAAAGCTAGTTAGCTCAGCTTTCTTGGAGGTCTCTGCATTTAGCTCAAATGTACATACTCTATACTCTACAGTCCAACCTGAAATGGACACAACAGTCAACAGTACAACACCACCATAATCGAAACCAATTTTCAGAGATACCTTGAAATTTCATACAAAGTGAGATTTCAAACCATTTTTCTTTAATCAAAATAATTAGCAAACAAACAAGAGAGTCAATTGCTATATACAAATTGATACAAACAAAATCAAGAGAATCAATTGAAAATCGAGAAATCAATTTGTAAAACCGTAATACACTCCAATTCATCCATCAAGCAAGATTAAGAATTAGAGAAACAAACCTGTGAGATAATCGAAGCTCGATTCACCGCAGAGCCACCGCAAAACCACCGGAAAACCGACATGTAAGCTTCTCTTTGACATGCCCGTGGGCCAACCCGCCTAACCCGCTAGAATTTGCGGGGCAGGTATGGACAGAGGTTTAGCTGGCCGCGGTCTTAGGCGGGCTGACCCACGGCGGATGGTTAAATCGGCGGTCCTCGGCGGGGGTGGCCAGGCGGGTGCAGGTGCGCCCGTTTGACAGGGCTAAACAATACACTAGAAATGTTTTTTAAAATGAATTTCGAATATAATATAAAGAGTGGAAAATGACCAAAATTGGTTTAAAAATTAAATAAAGGAAAAAAACTCTCGGGATAAGGTAATTCACTAGGGGTATCACTTGTACACTAATGGAACTTAACCTACTTAACACAACTAATCCTTTCAAGAGATTAACTTCAATTCAAGAGCATACAAATAGTTTCATAAAACCTAAAATTTTGTAAAGAGAATCTTTAAAAACAAGCATAAGTCTTCTAATTATGTTTAGAAACTTGTTATAGTGAATGATAAATTGGTCGGTCAACAGATAACCAACTGGGTCAATCCCAGTTTCGAAATTAGAAAACACGTTCGGGAGCGGTCAATCAATGAGATCCCCACTGCATCTGACCGCTTCAGTCGTAGTCGTGTCAGCAAACCGCTGCATCTGACCTTGTACAAAAGATTATAGCAAACAGTAGGACGATGATAACTACCCATTGATTGTCTACTTCCGAGATTGGGAACCAATGCGTGAATGGTAGCATTGATGACACCTTTTGGTAGGAATCATAAATAAAAAATGACTGAACCGCGATGATGTAATCACAACAAAACAATAGCGTTTACTTAAGGAAAAAGGAAACTACCGCCAAAAAGTGTCAGAGAACGGGTTGGTTAAAACATTTATTACTTTCAATTTGGTTAATTTTATGATTCCATTAAGATTGTAAGAAATTAAGGGGGTGTATTCAATCGGGCATTTGGAGAGATTTGAGTTAAATGTGCAAATCATGTTTTTGGAATTTAGATTTCAAAATATCTTATAAAATTCTTTGTTATTGGATTAATGATTTTAAAATATACAATCAAATCCACTGTTATTGAAAACAATACTAGAATTTTATTTAAAAGTTTCAGGTGAGATTTGAGGAGATTTCTTACTTAAAAATACAAAGACCAAAATCTCATTGTTTTAGGTGAGATTTTAGAGAATTTAATAACAAAATTTCAAATTCACCAAAATTTAACCGAATCATCTAAAAACTCATTAAAACTCAAATCACACCAAATATTTAATTCAATACACCCCTCTAAATGAATTATAGTTTATTCATGGATTTCATACCAAGTGCACTGGCAAAAATATAGTTTACATCTTTCTACATACTTATTCTTTCAGAGACAAGCTCTTTTAACCAATCGGGGTTCTTATAAAGTGAGAAAGTTCAAGATGTTCATCCAGTGGAAATGATTCAGTTAAGTGGAAGTCAATTGGCGAACTCGCTCCCAGATTAGAAGAATATATTCTATCTTCTGAATTAGATTTTTTCATAATAATTGATGTACTTATAAAGTTTCCAAAGCATATGTCAAATTATTAAATTGATATTTTAGAAAAGATTTTAAATCTATACATTTATCCTAAATAAATAAATTTAGTCGTACATGATGAAACAAGAATGAGAATGGTTAAAAATAAAACAAGAATCTTCATAACTAACATATAAATCTAATAATAAAATATAGAAAATAATTTTGGCTAATCTTTTGAAGTTATTTATTTTGTTTTTCAAGAGATTTTTAAGGTATATATAGTGACATATTTATGTGTTTCTTTACGCACATATGTTACAAATGGGTTAATGTTCTAATTAACGTTATTTAATAAAATAAATAAATATTGAATAAACTAGGAAAGTTAAATAAACCATATTTATAAGTTTTATTTTTCTGCAGTTTTCATCTATATATGAATCCATTACCAATGTATATTATATAATAATAATTATTATTATACATCCGAATATAATTCTCTTGTAAAAGTCACAAACTTGGATATATTAAATTTTTTTAGATAAATTTTATCATCAAAATTTTTAATAGAATATGGATATCTGATATATTGGGATTTTATATGCCTTTTACTTGCATCTCAAATGTTTTCTCTATCATTTGGCATTCAAATGAAGTATTGGTAAAGTCTGTTCGTGCCAGCGGCCAAAACCAACGGGATGGTGCACCCGCTGAGGACTCAACAAAATGGACTGGTGTCCTGGCGAGATGAAGCTGGTGGGATCATGTGCCCGAGGAGCTCCAGTGGCCAAAACCAGCAAGATGCTGCACCCGCTGAGAACTCGACGAAATGGCCTGCTGTCCTGGTGAGATGATGCCAGCGGGATCATGTGCCCAAGGAGCTCCAGAGGCCAAAACCAGCAGCTTCATGAACCCTACAAACCGGACCTGATTACTCTATTTTTGTTTTAATACCCTAGAAATACTCTAAAACTTGTTAGGGAGAGGGGAGGCTTGTTTTTAGGATTGTTCTTAGCCACCTTAAAGTTTTATTTTTGGAAAACTTTGTATGAATTTTTGAGATTTTGAGAATCAATCTTGTTTAATCTTTCTAATCTTTCTTTCTATTCATCTTTTATCTATGATTATGCAAAGAACAATCTATTTCTTTTGTGTATTCATGATTAAGAGTGAGTAGTCCTTTAGAGCTTGAGGGTTGAGGAACATTTAGGGTGATTAAGAGTGGAATAGTGGAGTATAGGTTTAGTTTATGATAGATCTTTGCTTATTAGGTGTTCCTAATGCTAGATAAGCCTTGATCAAGTTGATTTAGAAGTTTAGCATTTTCATGCCCACAAGGTGTTCGACAAAATGCTTGAATGAACTTAATAGGTGCTTAACATGCCTAGCTCATGGAAATGATTGATTAAGGTGTTAGGTGGTTAGTTAGAATTGTTATTAATGCTCTTTGGTTTCATGATTGCTAATGGAAGTTATTGATGATTGTGTAGTCTAAGAAGTGATTAATGTCATGGAAGTGAATTAATCAAGTTTAGTGTTCTAAGACCTAAGGATTAGTTTGCTTAAGTAGTTAGATGCTCCACTAGTTCGCAATTAGTCACCCTAGGTTGAATCCCTCTATTCTGAAAGCTCATTTTAGTTATTTGTATCTTTAAATCCATTTTATTTTATCGTTTCCCGCTTTTTCTATTTTTATTTCAATCTTAATCTTAAAACCCAAAACTTTTATTTGCTTAGCTTAAGTCAAAATTTGTATTCTTAATGAGTTAATCTTGTTTCTCCGTGGAATCGATCCTTAAGTGCTACGCACAAGAGGTTTACTTGACAGACCGGTGTAAAAGCCATTTATCAATTTGGCGCCGTTGCCGGAGAAACAAATCAATAGTCATTAGGATTTGGTTTCTATTTGAGACTTAAGTGTTTATTTTTCGTTTGATACCTAACTTGTTCGCTTGGTGTTTGTCCTCTCTTCCTTATAGGTACATGAACTTGAGAAGCCAAGGTGACAGGGATCAAATTAACCCTAGAGCTACTCTCTCAAATTAAGAGATCATGGTAGTACTTAGGGATCGACTCCACAGAGACTCTGCGGCTTCACAATAGACCTTTTCGTTTCAAGTCCAGCTAAGAAATAAATAAGTATTAAAAGACAGATTGCAGAAAAGTAAATAAAGATGTAATCAAGTGGGGAAAAACGTCAGGTCTAGGGAACTTCTCAGGAAATCAACCAAAGCAGAAATAAACAACTGGTCAAGATCTAAAGATCTAATTAAAAACCGTTCTAGAACTCAAATCACTAATGCATAGCTAACCAACTGTCATTGCGAAAACCATCTATGACATAAACTTAAGAGACCAACTGTCGTTGCGAATCCTAAAGTTCTGACAAGCATTAAGTACAAGTTCGATATGTTCACAAGTTATCTAAACCAACTGTCATTGCGAATATCTAACATGCTCACTGGGATTAGTTCAGATTATAAATCACGTTGTCGCGCCAATTTAACAACCTAATATCATACTTCTAGGTGATCAAGCTAAAAGAAGCATTAAGTACAATCCTAGATGAAGAACTAACAAGTTTGAATCTTAACCTGTGTTAAACCTAACAAATCATGAAATCTCTATGAGAATCCCTAAACCTAACTAGGGATCTACTCAAACATATCAAATGAAATACAAGACATAGCTGAAATAGATATCATTAACTGAATAGAAAATAGAATAAAGAAACAGGGGTTCAAAATCTTCTCTCAGAAGTACAAGTAACAAGATCAGCCCCTAACCAAAGGAATAGAATAAAGACGATAGATGCTGGATGATAGATAATGGATACATCCAACTTAACCTAAAAACCTAATATATAGACTAATACACGAGTTGGGTCTCTTTTGTAAACTTCTAGAACTTCTGGGGCAAAACTGCAAATCTTCAGAACTTGGTAAATTCCGCATGGATGCCTGACGATGGGTGTCGACCGACTCTAGTGATGAGTGTCGATCGACACCACTGATCACTAAAAACATCGACTTCATCTTCTCAGCAAAAAATGCTCCATAATATTCCATAATCATCCAAAAAATCCCAAACGCATAAAAGCTGTAAAAGACTCGATAAAGACTCAAAAGACATGGTTAAGACTCGATAAAACACTTATATCATGACTTAAAACCGGTAAAATCCATGATCTATCAACTCCCCCAGACTTAGCTTTTGCTTGCCCTCAAGCAAAACAGAAAACTAAACCAAAGAAAGAAGTTTGTAAACAAAGAAACTCCTTTCGTCATAAGAATATCACAATCACATTCACCATAGTAATCCACTAAAAACTCTTACCTGAAGGATCTAGACCACCATGTACTTCACCGTAGACGTTCATAGCTTTCCCGATAAAGCCCACAATTTCACAGCGTAATCCACATTACCTTCATCGCCGGGTCTCATCTCTGATCTCGATGCCCAGAGCCTTCTAGACTCTTTCACGTACAATACCAAAACAAAGACAACCATATAGCTATCAGTACTCTTTCTCCCCCAGACTTATTCGTTTTCTTATTATCTTTTTTTTTTCTTCTTTTTTTATAATTCAAAATTCTAGTGAATAATGAGGTCACGGGAAATTTTCCTACCCCTCACTGCCACCTCTGCGTGATCATCTCAATCTTGAGTAAAATAATGAGGTAACGGGAAATTTTCCTACCCTTTTGCTTAAGACGAGAATCATATCATCTTTTCTGCTCTTATATATATATATATTCTTTGGGATAAGGGAGAGGAGTACCACTTTTATTGGTGTTTACAAAAGTTTTCTTGTCCAGTATGAACGATGAGTCAAGCCCCAGAACACCTGTCACATTGATGAGGTAAAAGGAACTAACAGAAATTGGCTCGGGTGTTTGTGGATTTCTGCTGGAAATATGGGCATCTCATGTCCACCATTAAGCCTTTTGTTTTTCCATTAGTCTCAGATACCTAACAAGCTTGAATCAAATGGTCACTTAAGTTCCTGCAAAATGTGCTGGTTTCCTCAAAAAATCATAGTTTCATAAACTGGTTTTGACTCAATAAAACGGACTAAACTGACTCGAAAGACTCATAAGAAAATAAAACACATAGTTAATAACTACCTCCCCCAGACTTGAACAACACTATCCCCAGTGGTGGCAAACCAGATATTGGTAAACAAAAGAGAGAACTGAAACAAAGTTAGAACCAACATTACGAAGACTTATCCGTGGATGGGTGTTGATGTCGATCGACACCAGAGTCGTGATCAGAGGGTAATGTTAGGTTGCCCCTCGCAAATGTCTTCCTGGTCTTGAGACTCCATCTCCGAATGTTGGTCTTCGTCGTCGAGCCCTAATTCCAAACTTGTGATGCGACTCCCAAGTCCGCAGGCTTCATTCAATTGTATCAATCCTCTCATTGATCGTTTTCATGGTTAGTTGTTGCATCTCCATGCATTCCTTCATAAAGGCCTCAAGTCTTTCTTCTTGGCTACTCAACCTGGAATGAGCACTGTTGTTAGCTTGAAAAATTTGATGTGGGAGACGTACCTTGCGATGGTGCCCAGGAGAATGTCTATGACTAGGAGTGGTATGAGCATCCGCGAGGTTCTCGTCCCATGTCCCCTCAGTGGGTAGGTCATCAAACTCAGCATCTTCTCTGGAATGATCCTCCAAATGGTATTCAATTGCCCGGTCCTCATAGTAATCTTCATCGCGGTCCATCGCATAGTCTTCTTCACTAGGCCATTCCGGTGTTGCGGCCCGATCCTTTTCTTCTCGCTCATATGCATCATATGCCTGCTCATCTGTCCACTTTGAATACTCGATTGGATCTCTGAAACCCCATTGCAAAGCTTCGATCTTCCACTCTAGATGCTCCTCCATGGCATTGATCCTATACCCGGTGTTGGTGACATCTGATTCAACTTTTCTCACATCGAATTTTTGCTCGAGTAGCTTGCTATTCAGTTCCTTAACTTGATCCTCCATTCTTTTGAGTTGGTTAGAGATAGCGGAGAGCTGCAAATTAAGCTCCGAGGAGTCTGTCTCACGTGGGATTGCCTCTGCTTGATTGTCCAAAGGTCCACACAGAAAGTCTGACAGTTAATAGTGGGTCGCTGGATAAACTTGTCCATATCAAAATTCATGACAGACTCTCCCACATTCAGAGCTATTCTGCCTCCTCTAACATCAATATTCGCTCCAGCGGTGGCTAATAAAGGTCTACCTAGGATAAGAAGATCCTTAGGCTCGTCACTGTACTTCAACACAACAAAATCTATCGGTATCATGCAATCGCCGACTCTCACTGGCACGTCTTCCAAAAGACCTTCAAGTGTCCGAATGCTCCTATCCGCAAGGATCAGAGTTATCTTAGTAGGCATGAAGTCTGTCATCCCGAGTCACACAGCAACTGAATACGGTATCAAACTCACACTGGAACCCAAATCACACAAGGAATTCTTAAACCTTGCTTGGAAGATAGAGCAATCCAAGACAAAGCTACCCGGATCAACAAGATTCTCTGGTATCCTGTTTTGAATGACAGCACTACAGACCTCAGTCATCATCATAACTCCTTCCTCTTCTCGCATATCCTACGTAAGCATCTTCTTTAAACACCTCTTTACCGCATGCGAAGTCTTGATAGCATCGATCAATGGAATCTCAAGGGTGAGTTGATCCATTATCTCTCTGCACTTGGCATCATACAACTCTTGCTTAGACCTCCTGTTGTTCTTGGGAAAAGGAACCTTGGGTACGTAAACACGCTCAGGCGCTTTCTGCAATTTCTGCAATTTCTTAATTTCTATTTTGTAAACTTCTAGAACTTCTAAGGGCAAAACTACAAATCTTCAGAACTTGGTAAATTCCACATGGACGCCTGACAATGGGTGTCGACCGACTCCAGTGATGAGTGTCGATCGACACCACTGATCACTGAAAACATCGAGTTGGTCTTCTCAGCAACTAATGCTCCATAATGCTCCATAATCATCCAAAAAGTCCCAAACGCATAAAACCTGTAAAAGACTCGATAAAGGTGAAAGACACGGGTTAAGACTCGATAAAGCACTTATATCATGACTTAAAACCGGTAAAATCCATGATATATCAGAAGGCTCACAAAATTTGGTTGATCAAGTAGTTGATATTAGCCGGTTAGAAAGGGAGACATGGAGAGCTACAAGGGAACGTGAGGAACATTTGAGATGCATGGGAATGGATAACCAAGGCGTTAATCCCGGTTGGGGCTCAAGCTCCGGTTGGAGGAGCACAAGGCGTTGGTGTTCAACAACAAGCACCAGCAAACAGAGCACCGGAACTTAGGCCACTTGGGGCCTTTGATGAGCCTAACACTAGGGGGATAGCGACGGGAATCCCAACACCTTCTATTGCCGCAAACAACTTCGAGATTAAGTCGACCTTGATCAACATGGTAAATCAAAGGTACAATGGTTTGGCAATGGAAGACCCTCCAGCTCATCTTGATCAATTCGAGCGCCTATGTAAAACCGTGAAAATGAATGGTGTGCCCGAAGAGGCTATCAAGATGATTTTTTATCCTTTCTCTTTGGGGAACAAGGCTTCTCTATGGGAAACAAACATTGCTTCGGAGCTTGTCTCTACTTGGGATAAATGCAAGAAGGAGTTCCTCGTTAAATTATTTTCCAAGCAAAAGACCGCCAAGCTGAGAAACGACATCACTAGCTTCAAGCAAGGCAGCCAAGAAAGTTTCTATGATGCTTGGGAGCGACTAAAAGGGTACATGAGGAGTTGTCCGTATCATGGAGTCTCTCAAGAGAATCTTTTGGGTATATTTCATAGAGGAGTACTTGAGAAGCATCGAAGAGCTCTTGACACGGCAAGCTATGGGAATTTTGCCAACTTAAATGCAACACAAGGAAAGCAACTGATCGAGAATTTGGTTCAAAGTGATGCGTGTTATGGAGGTGACTATGATAGGGACTCAAGAGAACCACAAATGAACGACCAAAGATTCAATGAGATCAATGAGAAGTTGGACAAGATGAACAAAACATTTGTCATTAATCAAAGGCCGGTGAACTTTGTGGGGGAATTTGATGGGTACCAACAACAAGGGTATCAAGAGATGGGTAATTTTGTTGACGGCATCCAAGAGGGTCAAGAGGAAATGAATTATGTTGGGGGGGGGGAGGGCTACCAACAAAAAGGCTTTAACCTCAACTACCGCAACCATCCAAACCTCTCCTACCGTACTACTAATGTGGAGAATCCACAAGACCAAACCTATCCCAACAAACCACAAGGTCAAACCTTTACCCAAGGCAATTACCAATCTAACCAACCCCACAACCAAGGAAACTTCCAACCAAGACCTCCAAACACAAACCAACCCCAATACAACACCCAAAATACTAACCAAGCCAACTACCAACCTAAACCACAATACAACCCTACCCAAAACTTCATTCCACAACAAAACTACCAAACCCAAGCACCACAACAAAGCCAAATGACTAAAGACGACCCAAACACTATCCTACTTCAAAGACTCCTCGAAGGACAAACTAAAGGACATCTTGAGATTAACAAGCGGATAGATGGTGTGGATGGAGCTTATAATGCTTTGAATGCTAAGTTTGAGAGTTTAGCTTCGCACGCGAATTCTTTGGATAACCAAGTCGACGAAACTTCTAAGAGACCAATGGGTTCATTACCGGATAAACCGAAACCTAACCCCAAAGAGTACATAAACGCCATTACTCTTAGAAGTGGAAAGGAGCTTCCATCTAGAGAACCCCTTGTGATAGACAATGAGGACATTGTGGATAAAGAGAGGAAGGTGGTGGATTTAGATAATGATGAGTATTTGGATGCTTAAGAAAAGAGTTGTGTTGGTTTTAAAGAGGATACGGTTGGACTAGGAATTGAACGGGGAGACAAAGGAAAAGGGAAGGTTACGAGTGAACCTAGTGAGAATAAGGTTAAAGAAACCGCCTTTGTGCCTCCACTGTATGAACCAAAACTCCCTTTCCCGAGCCGCTTCAAGAAACAGCTTATGGAAAAATATCGGGCTATATTTGATAAACAAATGAGTGATGTGAGTATTGCTATGCCTATCATAGATGCCTTTTGGCTGGTTCCACAACATAAGAAATTCCTAAAGGACGCAGTCAAGGAGAAAGCAAAGGCTTTAGAAGGCATGGTGGTGTTGACTCAAGAATGTAGCGCGATCATTCATCGTAAGGTTATCTCTAAGAAGCTCAATGATCCCGGTAGTTTCAATACACTAGGCCCTTTTTCATTCACAAAGTGTCTAGTGGATCTTGGTGCTAGTGTGAGTTTGATGCCCCTTACAGTTGCGAAATGACTTGGTTTCACACGCTTCAAACCATATAGAATATCTCTTGTGCTTGCGGATAGATCAGTTTGACACCCTATTGGACTACTAGAATATCTATCGGTAGTCATTGGGAACTTTGAGATCCTCACGGACTTCGTTGTTCTAGAAATGGATGAGAAACCACAAGATCCTTTGACAATTAGGGGATGCGATTCTAAAATTTGACATTCAATGGCTTATGAAGAAGTCAACTATAGAGGGCCAAGTGTTTTGGGTCGAGGAGATGGAAGCACTTGCGGATGAGCTCTTAGAGGAGATCGCCTTATAAGACTCTCTCCAAAGCGCTTTAACGGTGAAGCAAGGCACGTTTGGTCTTCTTGAGAGAGATAGTTTGGGCTATGAAAAGATTTTGAACTCACATAAGGATTCTAGTCAAGACACCACATTCTTAGAGCTGGATAGAGTTGTGCACAATGCGAGTTTGGTTGAGGTTGAAGACGCGAACAAGGAAGGAGCTAGCATCAATGGTGATTGGAGTGAACTCAAAGCTCCAAAGGTAGACCTAAAACCGCTCCCAAAAGGGAAGGGTACGCATTTCTCAGAACAAACTCTACTTATCTGGTTATCATTAATGATGAACTTAGTGATTTAGAGACTTCCAACCTTTTAGGAGAATTGAAGAAGTTTAGGAAAGCCATAGGATATTCACTTGATGATATAAGAGGAATCTCGGAAACCCTTTATCATGGATTTTACCGGTTTTAAGCCATGATATAAGTGTTTTATCGAGTCTTAACTGTGTCTTTCGAGTCTTTATCGAGTCTTTTACAGGTTTACATGCGTTGGGGACTTTTTGGACGATTATAGAGCATTTGGAGCATTTGTTGCTGAGAAGACAAAGCCGATGTTTCCAGTGGTCAATGTTGTCGATCGACACCACCCATTGGTGTCGCTCGACACCCATCGTCAGCGTTCATGCAGAATTTATCAAGTTCTGAAGATTTGCAGTTTTGCCCCAAAAGTTCTAGAAGTTTACAAAAGAGACCCATCTCATGTCTTAGACTATTTATTAGGTTTTTAGGTTAAGTTTTATGAATCCATCGCTATCTATTCTTTGCTTGGGGGCTGTTCTTGCTACTTGTACTTCTGAGAGAAGATCTTGAACCCCTGTTTTCTATTCACTACTTTTGATTCAGTTTTATATGATATCTATTTCAGCTATGTCTTGTGTTTCATCTGATATGTCTGAATAGATCCCTAGTTGGGTTTAGGGATTCTCACAAGGGATTTCATGATTTGTTAGGTTTAACACTGGTTAAGATTCAAACTTGTTAGTTCTTCATCTAGGATTATACTTAATGGTTATTCTAGCTTGATCACCTAGAAGTATGATATTAGGTTGTTAAATTGGCGCGACAGCGTGATTTAGAATCTGAACTAGTCCTAGTGAGCATGTTAGATAATCGCAACGACAGTTGGGTAAGATAACTTGTGAACATATTGAACTTGTACTTAAAGCTTGTCTAAACTTTAGGATTCGCAACGACAGTTGGTCTCTTAGGTTTATGTCATAGATAGATTTCGCAACGACAGTTGATTAGCTATACATTAGTGATTTGAGTTCTAGAACGGGTTTTAGTTAGATCTTGAACAGTTGTTTTATCTTCTTTGATTGATTTCCTGAGAAGTTCTCTAGACCTGATACTTTCCTCCCATTTTTTACATCTCTATTCACTTTTCTGCAATTGTCTTTTAAATACTTATTCATTGCTTAGCTGGATTTGAAGCGAACACGTATATTGTGAAGCCACAGAGACTTTGTGGATTCGACCCCTAAGTACTACCGTGATCTCTTAATTTGAGAGAGTATCTCTAACGGATAATTTGAGCATATCAACCGGTTGTGACCTGTCTTCACTCTTCGGATGATATCTTCCAAACGGCTAAAAGGAATGTGTTAATTCTTGTTCGAGGTGAAACTTGACACTTCTGGCTTTCCATAGACACCAAAATTGAGTATCGGGAAGTCCCTCAAAAGGTGCCACACATTTGGTGATCTGAAACTGTCTAAAAACGGGTTTTCCTCTTTCTTTAGTCCATTTTGCCTTGAAACCTCTAAAATCTTCTTAGACCTGAAATGAATGATAAATGGCTCTTTTTCCCAAGAATAACACCAATCTCTTCTCAAAATCATAAGAAAACAATAGCTATAATAGGTAAAAATATGATGTTATCATACACTAATGGAGCTTAACCTACTTTACACAACTAATCCCTCGGGCTTAGATCAGTAATGTCAACTAATCCACTTATTAGGCACTAAGCTCTTCCTAAGTCACCAAATAATTAATAACGTCTGTTAGCGATCAAGTAATCAAAGTGGACTAATTACAAGCCTAAAAAACCACTACACACCTTAATCAACTATATTCATAGGCTAAGGATGTAAAGCACATCAATATTTTGGTTCAAACCATTTATCAAATACCTTGTGGGCGCTAAAATGCATAATTCCTAAAATAACTTTTCTAAGCTATTTTAGCATTAATATCACCTATCAAGTAAGGATCTTATTTGTTACAAGGCTAAACTCCACTAGTCCACTCCTATTCACCCTAGATCTATCATTCCTAAGAGCACTAAAGAGACTAGTCACTTTTTTCATGATAACAAAAAGCAACAAGGTTGATCTTTGCATAAGCATGAGTAAGAGAAGAATAGTTGAAAGATTGAAAAATGGAAAACATAAATTATTAACTTCAATTCAAGAGATTCATACAAATAGTTTCTTAAAACCTAAAAGTTTCTAAAGAGAATCTTTAAAAACAAGTATAAGTCTTCTAATTATGTTTAGAAACTAGTTATAGTGAATGATAAATTGGTCGGTCAACAGATAACCAACTGGCTCAATCCCAGTTTCGAAATTAGAAAACACGTTCGGGAGTGGTAAATCAGACCGCGTTAGTCGTAGTGGTGTCAACAAACCGCTGCATCTGACCTTGTACAAAATATTATAGCAAACAGTAGGACGATGATAACTACCCATTGATTGTGCACTTCCGTGATTGGGAACCAATGCGAGAATGGTAGCATTGACACCTTTTGGCAGAATCATAAAAAAAAAAAAGACTGAACCGCGATGTTGAAATCACAACCAAACAATAGCGTTTTCTTAAGTAAAAAAGGAAACTACCGCCAAAAAGTTTCAGAGAACGGTGTGGTTAAAAAATTTATTAATTTAAATTTGGTTAATTTTATGATTCCATTAAGATTGTATGAAACTAAATGAATTATGGTTTATTCATGGATTTCATACCAAGTGCACTGACAATAATATAGTTTACATCTACCACATACTTATTCTTTCTGAGACAAGCTCTTGTCCAGTCAAAACAATAACCAATCGTGATATGATTCTAGGAGGCATCAAGTTACAAGGGTTTGTAATCGAGCCAGGAGCTAAAGAAGCAAGGATAACAGCTTATGGACCCAAGACTCATCCCCGGACCAAGAGAAATCGACAAGGACTCCGAGTTACACCACATCCTGATATGATCCTCGGAAGCATCAAGACACAAGGACTTGAAGATGGTGATGCACAAGGAATGGTGTTCGAGCCAAGAGCAAAAGGAGCTAGGAAAGCAGCTTTAGGAGTCAAGAATTGTTACTGATCAAGAAGTTACACTACGCTAATGGAGTCTTGCTACATCCAGCAAAGACTCAAGAGGATCACTCGGGTATTAGTGGTTGTATCAAGGCCACACCGGTCAAGATACACACTCGAGATGGCTAGAGCATGGCCGTATGATCCACTTGCACTCTTTTCCTTCATCTCTGGTTTTTCCCAAGTGGTTTTCCGAGATAAGGTTTTTAACGAGGCTTGTGGCTCATGCGTCATCTATGCCACCTCTAGTCCGATCCGCACTTAGGCCCATTATCAAGACATTTTAGGTGTGGCCCATATTCTCTTTATCTCTGATTTTAAATTTAAACTCTACATTTACGTTTCTGCTTTGTTTCAAGTTGTTGTTTACCGAGGCATCTCGTAAACACGCTCTTCTCTCTCTCTTCTCTTCTCCTCTTCGTCTCCTCTTCTTTATATATCTCTGAGACTCTATTGTTTTACTTATCTATCTTTTTATTCAAAATCTCTTTTCTCTGATAGATCCTTGTCTTCTTTTTCGAGTGATTCGAATTAGGATACTTGAGAACAATTCTAGTGATTAAATTGTTCGAACCAGACTTATCAAGAGGCCTTCCGCATCCTCTCGTGGTGTCTATCATCCCATTCAACTCCAGATCGCTTGCTGATCGAGCCTGGAGCCTTATCACCGTCATCTTAGCTTCCCGGTGTGTGATTGTGGCGTGATTCTCTAATCATAATCATATCAAGTGGTATCAGAGCCACATCGAGAAGTTAAGTGATTTCGTTCCAACTTGTTCGAATTTTAATTAAATATTGGCTCGTGCAAAAATTGTGAAATCAATTGAAAATGAACCTAGGATGAGTCTAGTATTTGTTAAAATTGGTTTAAGAATTTTCTGAAAAGGTTTGATAATTGTTAGTGACCGATTGACTTCCACAGTCGCGATTAGGGTTCTTCGGAAAGTTTGGTATACCAAGGGTCATTTTCGTGTTCTTATGCTTTAGGCTCGATTTGATTATCAAAAGGACTCCTTACTGGTTGTTTGTTGTGTATCTTTGCAGAAAATGGTGTCAGATCAAAGCAAATCAAGCCGCAACAACAACTAACTCCTCATTGAAGCGATTACAACAAACATGGAGAAAGTAATGGATAACAACATGGCTGCACTTCGTCAAGCACTTCTACAAGAGCAGAGCAGATCACGAAAAAGGAGGGAACAAGAGCTTAGTCCCAAGCCGCCAGACAATACAACGAGATCAACTTGTCGCAGCCCGCATAAAACCTCTCACGCTCCCAAATCTGAGTTTTGTTCTGATTTTCAACCGACTAATGAGCTTCGACTTTGTAAATTTTCAGGAAAAGAAAACTACTTAGAGTGGGAACAAAACATGGAAGACTGGTTCTACTACAATCACATTCTGAAAGAAAAGAGGTTAGCTTATGCCATGGACCGACTCATTGGAGACGTGTACAAATGGTTGTTGGATGAAGTTTATGAACGCTGGTATTACAACAATCCGACTATCACGACATGGAGAGATCTTAAGGAACTACTAAGGAATAAGTATGCTCCACAAGCACCACCAGAACTACTACAACAAGCTCCAAGCTAAGAATCGCCTAAAGAAGCAACAACATGAGCATTAGGAGGGTTTACTCAAACTGAAGCAGTTCAGGCCCGCAATAACTTACCTACAGCTTGTCACAGTGTTGAGACTAAGGAGAAACCACCACACGTTTTTCCACCAGTGAATACCCGAGGTAATTATCTAGACTCTCAAAAACGAATGAGAGCTAACTTGCTTTCTCTTGGTGCAGATTGTACCATTTCGGTGTCAAAACCTTTTCAAGAAAAGAATATTGGTCTTGTCTCATTGCCACCACATGAAGTATATCTTGACAAAACCAAACTCAAAGGTAAGCAAGAACAAGGTGAGAAAGCTAATTACTTGGCCATGTCTGGTAAAGAGAACGAGGTTGAACTTTTTATATCTTGTTACTGGTCTCCGGCAAAGAAACATGGAATAGTCGTGCGAACTCTGGCGGAATCTAGCACTAAAAAGAGTGGTTTCATTATTGGTAGCAAATGGGTATACCTAAAATTAGGATTCATTTCTTGTCGCAAATATTGGCAAATTCAGGGCTAGACATTGCTCTACATGATACTTATTATGTGGTTTACCTCTTTGAATAGAATTACTTGTGCTTCTAACCCTCCACCGGTGCCACCGAGTGAACTTAAATTTTTGCAGGATGTGTCTATAGGTACTGAACCGAAGAAGCTACAGCCTAATCACTCCTACAACTACAATGTGGCGATGATCTATGGTGATGGAATTCAAGATAAAGCTAAAGAAAAAGAAGAGCAAAGTGATGACAACTTTCTTAAGGAGACACAACCAGTTCAAGCCAGGAGTATTTCGGCTCAACAAGGACTTTTCATGGGCTTTAGAATGATTTCTAATGGCTATAAATCGATGATAGTAAAACCTCGTCCTGTTGTTGATTTTCTACTAACTAACATGGAGTTTTCTTCTTGTCTTAATAGGAATAAAGCAAGAGATCACCGTGAACAAGTTTTCGAAAACATTGAATTGCAAGCAAAGCTACCCACTGGAAAAACCATCCGTTGTCTTCATCAAGATGCATCTCAACGCCACATTTGGAGACCTGGAGACTATCTAGAACGTTCAAGACCTCTACTGTTCGAGTTTTGGATCACATCACTTCAAAAGTTTCCCGTGGAGCCTAAAATGGATCTTTCATCAACTGGATCATTCTTAACCTATCATTGGCGACCAGGAGAGTTTTTAGACACCTCTAGAGAGTATGAGATGGTAACCAACAATGCCCTGATCCAAGAAGAACCCCCGGATCCAACACTATTTTCATTTGCTGTGATACTTACAAGCACCAAATATACCAAGGGCCTTGTTCAGGCAAGTATCTCTTCATCTCGACTTGTTTCTCATGATATAAGGGCTGTGAATATGAGTTTATTTTATCCAGAAATCATTGAGAAAAAGTTAGGATTATTCAAAGAATATTCGGAACAGAATTCTTGTATTAAGATGCATGAAAAAGAAGAACTTGACAAGGATAATGTTTTGAATCAAGCTAAGAAGTGTTTATTTGTTTATGGTACTTCAATGACTGTGATAACACACTTGATATTTGCCAAAGCTGTTGAAAACATTGCAGGTACAAAGGAGGAGCCACCCGATCTGGAAGTTCTCTCGCCAAATTTCTTTGCAAGGACTGAAATTGGAGTCGTTCTGTCAAAGGATCTGAACGTTTTCAAGATATTTCTTCTCATGGAGATGCTGGGAGTTCTCCCTAATGTTCTCAAAGGATGCCACCATGAACCTGAATCTCTCTTGAGAATTTCCGACACTACTCTTTCCCTTTCTTTTCATTACCGAGATAAGCCATTGTTGTTTTATCCTTTTGATGCTTCTAACTTAATGTTGTTTGGGGCAGGTGATATATTATGGTTTTTACATATTTTAACTAACGTTTTCAATAGTTTTTTGAGTCTTTGCTTTGGTTTTAGAGTCTTTTTAGGATAAAACATGTTCAAATGGAGTTTGATGGCAAAAGGATCAAGGAAAGGAGGCAAAAGAGCAAGAAGAGCAGTTTTGAAGCTCAGATCGATCGATCCTAGTTTGGATCGATCGATCCTGCATTAGGATAATGTGAGAGCTTCCCAGATCGACCATCCAGAGACCAGATCGATCGACTCCCCCATACTTAGTCTTTTGCTTGTCCTCAAGCAAACTACCAAGGACAGAGTCGAGGTTTAAAAAACAGAAACTCAATTCGTCATAAGAGCACCACACTCGCATTCACTTTAGTAATCACTTTACCTGAAAGGATCTAGACCACCATGTACTTCGCCGTATACGTTCACAGTTTTCCTATAAAACCCACAATCTCACATCATAGTCCACTTTACCTTCATCGCCGGGTCTCAGCTCTGATCTTGATGCCCGGGACCTTCTAGACTCTTTCACGTACAACACCAGAACAAAACGACCATATATCCATCGGTACTCTTTCTCTCCCCCAGACTTATTTATTATATATATATATATATATATATATATATATTTTTTTTTTTCTTTTTTTGAATTCAGAGGCGTAGCGAATAATGAGGTCACGGGAAATTTTCCTACCCCTCACTTCCACCTCTGCGTGATCATCTTCAATCTTAAGTAAAATAATGAGGTCACGGGAAATTTTCCTACCCCTTTACTTAAGACGAGAATCATATCATCTTTTATATTTTATTTTTAGAGAATATATAAAAAACACAGCAAGATAAACAAGATAAACAAGAAATCATATGCAAATAGATAGAAAATAGAAGAGGGTTCAGAATTCTTCTCAAAGATTGTAGAGTCAGATTCTGTCCCCAAAGCTTACAAAAGTTCTCAAAGATTGAAGTCTCAAATGAAAATGGAAAACTCCATAGAAATGAAAAGCTCTCTAGAAATGAAAGTCTCTCTGCAGAAAATGGAAGTTCTCTCTCTAAAAAAAATAAAAACATATCTCTACAATGACTAAATATCTAATATATATACAAAACTTGACAAAAGTCGTTTACAGAAGTCGTTTAGAGTAGGGAGAGGAGTACCGCTTTTGTTGGTTTACAGAAGTCGTTTTGCTCAGTGTGAACGATGAGTCAAGCCCCAGAACACCTGTCACAAAGATGAGGTAAAAAGAACTAACAGAAATTGGCTCAGGTGTAAGTGGATTTCTGCTGGAGATATGAGCGTCTCAAGTCTACCATTAAGTCTTTGGCTTTTCCAATAGTCTCAGATGCCAACCAGGCTTGAATCAAATGTTTACTTAAGTTCCTGCAAATGTGGTGGTACCGTCGACTAATTATCGTTTCATAAACTGTTTTGATTCAATAAAACTCAATAAAATATACTGGACTGACTCAAGAAAAACCAAAACACAGAGAAAATAGCGTTAGTCCTAGCAAGTACCCTCCCCCAGACTTACTCCGCACCGATCCGGTGTGGAAATAAACCCAAAGATAGATACGACAAACGCAATGAAAATACAGTAAAAAGATTAATAAGAAAAGCAAATACAGAGATAGAGGAGTGATACTACAAGTCGTGGTCACTCTCAGATGTGCCGCTCTGAGTCTCGCCTATCCTCATCCTGCGCCGATAGCGTGGTGCTGAAGGGCTAGTAACATCATCTGCTGCTATCCCATGTCCAGCAACAATGGGGTCAGCTGTAGCAGCGGCGGTATCAGAATCTCTCGCAGTAGTCTCCTGTGCTCTGAAGTCAGATTTTTTTTTTTTTTTTTTTTTTTTTTTTTTTTTTTTTTTTTTTGAAAACCTGAAATTTAAAACAAACGTTAGAAAAATAAACGAAAACAAAGTTATATACACTTACCGGTGGGTTGCCTCCCACCAAGCGCTTGTTTTTAGTCATTAGCATGACTCAGACGCCGTCTAGGCTTTAGAAGAATCCATTGGAGGACTAGAGACTTCCTCATCCGGATCAGGGTGTGGTGGAGGTTGGTTGAGACGCGGTCTGCTTGCACTCTGATCACTTACATTCATCATCAAAACCCGACTCAGCATACCATCCACAGCTGCTTGGCCTTTTTCCTTAAATTCTGGAGTGACGATAGCTTTGACTTTTGAAAAAGGCCTTGACGTACCTTTGCATCGCAGCTTGTACTCAATCGTGTCTCCAACACATCTCTGCGGTGTCAAGGTGATGTGGGAACCAGTCATCACTCTCTCGTTCTTTGGTTTGTCTCTCCTATTGACCTTTCGGGGTTTCCACACATAAGAAGGAGTGCCGCTAGCCAGAACTTCATTAACCGTCATCTTAATGTCAGGTGCTGCAGTTGTCATAACATCCAGCTTCTTTTCCTCAATGGAAACATAGGAGCCATACTGGTTTCCATCATTCTCTGAGACTGCATCATAGAAGACCTTTTTGTCGATGTTAGATAAACAAACCCTCTTATTAGGTAAATCGACAACTGCTCCTATTGTAGCGAGGAAAGATCTTCCAAGGATCAAAGGCATATATGAATTGAGGCTCATCTCCACAACTTGAAAATCAGTAGGCATCAAGCAATTGCCAATCTTTACATGAAGGTCTTCAAGGCATCCCTGCGGAGTTTTAACTGAAGCATCTGCAAACCTGATGGACATCTCAGAGGCCTGAATATTACCAATCCCCAAACTCTCTGCAAGTTCTGTTGACATGAGGTTCACAGTAGATCCAGAATCACAGATAGAGTCTTCAAAATCAACTCCAAAGATTGAGCACGGAACAACAAACTTCCCTGGATCCGCTAGCTTAGGCAATTGCCTCAATGGTGGAGTTTGAATACTACCTGAATCTACAGCTTTGTTTAGAACTTGAGAATTCAGAACCGGTATGGAGAGGATCGACCGATCTGGAGATTGGATCGATCGATCTTGAGATGGGATCGATCGATCTTGATCGTCTGCGAAAATCAATGCAGTCTTGATATTTTGCTCAACCTTCTTGGGCGCCTTAATCTCAGATGTAGAATCAAGCAAATCAACCCGACAAGTCAAACTCTCAAGTTTACGAGTGAGGTCATTGTTCATGTTATCCAGCTTGTTATCAAGAGCGTTTATCTTCTCATTCACTTCTTGTGCGCTCTTTCTCAGCCCATCTAAAATCTGCTGCATCATGATCTCAAGTCTATTATTCTCTTGGGGATGTGGTGCTTGATGTCCTCTACTCTGATTGGTTCCTTGGTTCCCAACATAGTTAACATTCGCACGTGGGCCATTAGATGCATCTACAGTCCTAGGATTATGCTCACCTTTCGCTGGAAGGACTCCCTGCTGTCTCTTTACCGCTTCAGCCGTCTGAGCAACTTGAGTGTCAAGCAGTTTTATATGAGTGGAGACTGCTTCATATTTGCTGTTGAGATCGTTGTACACATTGTCCACCTTTGCATTGATCTCGTTAGAAGACTTTTGTTGCTGGAGGAGGAGTTGCTGCATAAGAACCTTGAGTTCACTTTGAGATTCATTCGCAGAGGTTGCAGGGGCTTGAAATGCAACAGGATTACTCACCTGGAAGTTGTTGAATGGCTGCTTCTGCTGAAATCCACCTTGAAAGTTGTTCTGGCTCGGATTTTGCACGGACGTTTTTCCCTGAAATTGTTGACCCTGAACGCCACCCTGCTGTGGATAAACCTGATCCTGAGGATTTTCAACATTTGTGCTTCTGTAGGACAAGTTGGGGTGATTTCTGTAGTTCTGGTTGAATCCCCTGTTTTGCACGAACCCCTGTCCATTCACATAGTTCACTTCCTGTGACTCGCCAATCTCATCAGTAGCAACTTCTTGACAGAAAACAGCCTCTGTCCCCTCATCACAGAACTGAACACCTCGCTGATTTGCCTTCATCAAGAGACTCACTTTTGCACTCAAATCATCAATCTTCTGAGATTCAACATTGTTACCTTTTCTGGCGCGATCATACTCGGGACAGCGATTGTTAGAACTGGCAGCCAAGTTCTCTATCAGTTGATATGCTCCGTCAATGCCCTTAGTCACAAAGTCTCCATTGCTCGCAGCATTGAGGGCATTCCTGAAATCCCATTCAACTCCATCGTAAAAGATACTGAGAATCTGCTCATCTGAATACCCATTGTGCGGACACTCTCTACGGTATTCCTTGAATCTTTCCCAAGCTTCGCAATAAGATTCGCCGGGATGCTGCGCGAAAGTAGCGATCTTGTTCTTGAGCGAGGCTGTTTTGGACTTGGTGTAGAAATGATCCAAGAAGGCTGCTCTGCATTGTTCCCAAGACTTCAACGAACCAGGAGGTAGTGACTTGAGCCATCTCAGTGCCTTATCTGCCACGGAGTGGCGGAATAGCTTGCACTTGAGGTAATCAGCGGGAACCCCATTCGACTTAGTAGTGCTGCAAATCTTCTCGAAGTTCTCGATGTGATCCATTGGATTCTCAGCGGGTAATCCATGAAACACATGTCTTTCTACCAGTGCTATCATCTGAGGCTTTATCTCGAAATCTTGCCTCGCAATCTCTGGTGGACAAATTGCTGCCCTATTCTGGTAGAAAGTGTGGGGTGTATCTACATCCCCAATAGCACGCGGATTCTGCTGCGCTTGCTGCTGTTGCAACTGCCGAAGTTGTTGTCGCATGATGCGGATCTCCTCAGCAACAGCAGCTTGAGCCTCAGTTTGTGCTGGGTTGTCGACGTTATCGTCCATGATGACTTGTTTCGACTTCTTCCTTGTAGCTTTGTTGTTAGTACGTTCTGTCCTTGCTAACTCTTGGTTAGTACGAACCAGGAGGTTGCTAGAGCTTTTGCTTCTTGTTTGCATTCACCTGAAACACACAAGCAAGCAAAAACAGAACAGAGTTAGTAAATCTTAGACTAAACTTCAATCTTAGATTCGAAGGTAACGCAATTGGTCCCCGGCAACGGTGCCAAAAACTTGATACACAATGTTTTAACCCTATATAAAACTACTGCAAGTGCACAGCAAATGTCGTAACAATCTAGGAATCGAATCCACGGAGACCAAGTGTCACACTACGATTCTTAATGAATGAAATTAAGCTAAGACAGAAATATGATTGTTTGATGTGAAAATACATGAAAATAGCAATTTAAACGATGTAAAGATTAATAACGAAAAGCGCTAGGTCCAGGGTGAATCGCAAGAATTCAGAGATCATGAATCAGACAACTATTCAGGGAGCTAATAAACACCATTCTAGAACTCAAACACAAATGTATAACCAATCCACTCTTGTGGCATCAACTACTTCATCTAGCGACCTAGGTGTCTAAACTCTCTTTTGAACCTAAAATCCTAAACGAGCATTAACAAGCAGGTTCAATTTGTTCACGGATCGCCTTAGCATCAGCTCTCGTTGGCTAAGGACGATACGCTCATCTATGTTCTATCAAGCAACCTATAAACTTCTGGAATATAGATTAACCCTGAATCAGAGGCTAAGTGATCAATTCAGCCTAAGCAATAAGAACAACTATAGATGAAGAACTCAATTAATAAAAACCCTAATTGTGTCCAATTCAATGATTCAAAAACCCCTTGCTTACCCTGAACCTAACTAAAAGACTACTCAGACATGGAAATCATAAAAACACAGCAAGATAAACAAGAAATCATATGCAAATAGATAGAAAATAGAAGAGGGTTCAGAATTCTTCTCAAAGATTGTAGAGTCAGATTCTGTCCCCAAAGCTTACAAAAGTTCTCAAAGATTGAAGTCTCAAATGAAAATGGAAAACTCCATAGAAATGAAAAGCTCTCTAGAAATGAAGTCTCTCTGCAGAAAATGGAAGTTCTCTCTCTAAAAAAAATAAAAACATATCTCTGCAATGACTAAATATCTAATATATATACAAAACTTGACTGAAATTGGAGTCGTCATGTCAAAGGATCTGAACGTTTTCAAGATATTTCTTCTTATGGAGATGCTGGGAGTTCTCCCCAATGTTCTCAAAGGATGCCACCATGAAGCTGAATCTCTCTTGAGAATTTCCGACACTACTCTTTCCCTTTCTTTTCATTACCGAGATAAGTCATTGTTGTTTTATCCTTTTGATGCTTCTAACTTAATGTTGTTTGGGGCAGGTCAAGCGGATTTGAGGACAAATCCTTTTCAACAGGAGGGGCATGATATGATCCTAGGAAGCATCAAGACACAAAGAATTGGAGATGGTGATGCACAAGGAGTGGTGTTCGAGCCAAGAGCAAAAGGAGCTAGGAAAGCAGCTTTAGGAGTCAAGAATTGTTACGGATCAAGAAGTTACACTACGCTAATGGAGTCTTGCTACATCCGGCAAAGACTCAAGAGAATCACTCGGGTATTAGTGGTTGTGTCAAGGCCACACCGGTCAAGATACACACTCGAGATGGCTAGAGCATGGCCGTATGATCCACTTGCACTCTTTTCCTTCATCTCTGGTTTTTCCCAAGTGGTTTTCCGAGATAAGGTTTTTAACAAGGCTAGTGGCTCATGCGTCATCTATGCCACCTCTAGTCCGATCCACACTTAGGCCCACTATCAAGACATTTTAGGCGTGGCCCATATCCTCTTTACTCTCTGATTTTAAATTTAAACTCTACATTTAAGTTTCTGCTTTGTTTTGAGTTGTTGTTTACCGAGGCATGTCTCGTAAACATGCTCTTCTCTCTCTCTTCTCTTCTCCTCTTTGTCTCCTCTTCTTTATATATATCTCTGAGACTCTATTGTTTTACTTATCTATCTTTTTAATCAAAATCTCTTTTCTCTAATAGATCCTTGTCTTCTTTTTCGAGGGATTCGAATTAGGATACTTGAGAATAATTCTAGTGATTAGATTGTTCGAACCAGACTTATCAAGAGGCCTTCCGCATCCTCTCGTGGCGTCTATCATCCCATTCAACTCCAGATAGCTTGCTGCACAAGCCTGGAGCCTTATCATCGTCATCTTAGCTTTCCGGTGTGTGATTGGGGCGTGATTCTCTAACCAGAATCATATCACATCCGGTCTTAGCTCAAGAAAGTCACTCAGACTCATGTGGTATCACGTCCTCCTTGGTCGTGGATCACGTCGGAGATGGCTAGAGTGATGGGGTCATAGAGGGAACAGAACCGGTTAGAAGACGTTCGAATCGGACAAGAATACCAAACCGACGATACTTGAGCTAATCTAGTCGGTTAGCTTTGGTTTTCCTTTTTCTGCAATTGTTTTGTGTTTCAGTTGTTGTTTCAGTTAATAACGAAAGAATCGGTCTTCCTCATGTTGAGGCACCATCTTTCCCATTTCCCTATTTCCAAGTTTGTAGGAGTGAATTACTCCACACTCTGTTCTTCTTCTTATTTAAGTAAATCAAAAAGCCAAAAATAGGCAATCTTAATTGCCAAACCAAAGTGTCGATCTCTTATTGTTTCAGTTATTAGAGTTCTAAATCTGAGACCTATCATTTTGGTATCAGAGCATTGCTCTAATATTTTTTTTTTCTCTGTTCCGTAAAAACTTCATAAATATCACCAATTCATTACCACAATTCCGGCGCGAAAGAAGAAAGATAAGGAGGTATTGGCTGTTTCCACATCGGAAAAGCCAATGGCTGACGCACAAGACCGTTTGATGGAGTTGGAGAACGGTTTTGGGTTGCTTCAGGACGAGATGTCGAAGTTAGCAGAGGCCATGAATAACAAATTCACATCTCTCGAAGAGTCCTTTGGGAGATTGATGGAAGCGTCTCTGGGTAACCGCGACAGTGGTTCCAGCGCACCAAGGGGGAGCTACAGATCAGAAGGGAACTCGTTTCAGGGGGCCACCGCACCACCACACCGGTATGTGAAAATGGACTTTCCTCGGTTTCAAGAAGGTGATCCAACATCATGGTTAAGCAAAGCGAGACAGTATTTTACTTACCAAGAAATTCCAAGGGATCAACGAGTCAATTTCGCTTCTTATCACTTAGAGGAGGAAGCGAATGAGTGGTGGCAAGCCACCTCAAAAGCGCTAACTGAGGAACGCACTCCCATCACGTGGGAAATCTTCGAAACAGAGCTTTGGGCGAGATTCGGACCATCCGGCGCCGACGACTTCGATGAGCAATTGTCGAAAATCTGTCAAAAGGGTTCATTGCGGGATTACCATCGCGAGTTCGAGAGACTGCAAAACAAAGTCACCGGCTGGACGCAAAAAGCATTGATTGGAACATATATCGGAGGATTGAAGGACTCTATTGCCGACACAATCCGAATGTTTCGACCAACTACACTTAAGGCGACGATCGAGCTAGCTCGCACACGTGACGGCCAACTACATCGTAGTCGAAAATTCACAAATTTTTTGACAAACACAACAAGATACTCACCGCCGGCGACGAGCGGAGGTCCGCGAAACACATCCACAAATGAAGCTTCGGCCAGTATACCGAAACGGTTGAGTTGGGACGAGCTGAAGCGGAAGCGAAGTATGGGGTTATGTTTTAGTTGTGATGAACGGTACGTTCCGGGTCATAAGTGCAAGAAAGCGCAGCTCCTTCTCATGGAGGGTGAGGATGAAGAGGACAATGAGCCAGATGAATTTGTAGATTCTCATGAGTCAGTGGAGCCTGAAATCACATTACAGTCACTCACAGGATGGGGTTCACCGAAAACGATACGTGTGGAGATGCAGGTCAACCGCAAGCGGCTAGTGGCGTTGATAGACAGCGGCGCAACACATAATTTCATCGGCGAGAAAGCAGCAAATCGATTGGGCCTCAAGATGACACCAACCAAACCATTTAATGTGAAGGTTGCTGATGGCCATCCTCTCCGTTGCCGAGGAGCTTATCGTGAGGTATCAATGGAGTTGGGGGGTGAGTTCTTCACGGTGGATTTTTTTAGTCTTTCACTTTCGGGTCTCGATGCAGTGCTGGGAGTAAGTTGGCTGGAGAAGCTTGGCCCAATTACCTGCGACTGGAGGGCCCAGTCCATGAAATTCGAATGGGCTGGTAGGGAGATGCTGATAAATGGGCTACAACAAAATCAAATACAAAGGGCCCAATTGGAGGAAGTGGAGAAAGAGGCCAAACTGGGCCAAGCAGTGTTTGCATTATCAATTCAGCCCACTGGTGAGGAAAACTGTGATACTCTCGTCGTCCCTGGCTCAGAAGCGATGCAGAGGCTTCTACAGAGATTCCAGAAACTCTTCTCGACACCAACAGATCTCCCACCAAGCAGAGACATTGAGCATCACATCACGCTTAAGGAGGGCACCGATCCCATCAACGTTCGTCCATACCGCTATGCACACTTTCAGAAAGAGGAGATTGAGCGACAAGTACAGGCCATGCTCGATGCCGGCCTCATACGACCTAGCTCCAGCCCATTCTCTTCACCGGTTCTACTGGTCAAGAAAAAAGACGGATCCTGGCGGTTCTGCACTGATTACCGCGCCCTTAACGCTGCCACGGTGAAGGATCGATTTCCTATTCCCACCGTTGATGACATGTTAGACGAATTACATGGCGCCACCCTTTTCACCAAGCTGGATCTAACGGCGGGGTATCATCAGGTCCGAGTGAATCCACCGGATATTCCAAAAACGGCATTCCGAACTCACAGCGGACACTACAAGTATTTAGTGATGCCGTTTGGGCTTTGCAACGCCCCATCGACTTTTCAGGCGTTGATGAACTCGATTTTTCGCTGTTTCTTACGAAAATTCGTGTTGGTGTTCTTTGATGATATATTGGTCTACAGCAGGACAGATGAGGAGCACATTGAACATGTGGAGACCGTGCTTCGATTGTTACAACAACACGGGCTGTTTATCAAATTAAAGAAATGTGAGTTTGGGCGGGGCGAGCTAGAGTACCTGGGTCACATTATATCCGGCGACGGTGTTAAAGTTGACCAAGCAAAAATCAGCGCCATGACAGAATGGCCGGCGCCAACAACGATCACCGAGCTCCGCGGATTTCTTGGCTTGACCGGGTATTATCGAAAGTTTGTTCAAAATTACGGGTTAATTGCGAGGCCTTTGACTAACTTGTTGAAGAAAGGAAAGTTTGAATGGACTGCTGCAGCGGACGAAGCCTTTGTCAAACTCAAGTCGGCTATGACGTCAACACCGACGTTGGCATTGCCTGACTTCACGGTTCCTTTTGTTATTCAAACGGATGCATCTGGTGGGGGTATCGGCGCAATTCTTGCGCAAAACGGCCGACCCATTGCGTTTATGAGTCGTTCTCTAGGCGCGGCAAAGCAAACATGGTTGACATACGCACGTGAGATGCTCGCAATAGTGGTGGCAGTCCGCACTTGGCGACCGTACATCCTCGGGCGACGATTTATTATTCAAACGGACCAACGGAGCTTGCGTTTCTTACTCGAGCAGCGTATATTGACACCGGAACAACAAAAATGGATGGGAAAATTAGTGGGGTATGACTACGAAATAACATATAAACCGGGTTCCGCTAATGCTGCTGCTGATGCATTGTCTCGCCGCCACGACAGTCCTTGTCTCCATACACTTTGCAGCCAACAGGCAACAATGTGGTCCAAATTACGAAAAATGCAACTGACCGACCCCTACCTGCTCCGCATTGGTAAGCTTGCAGACACAGCACCGGGACAGCCTTATTTTCGGCGGAATGGACTTATTTGCTTCAATAATCGTGTGGTACTCCCTCCTACTTCACTTTTTATTCCCTCTTTGTTACAAGAGTACCATGACACACCGGCTGGGGGACACTCCGGAGTTCTCCGCACCTTTAAGCGCCTAGCTCAGACGTTTTATTGGCCCAAAATGCATCACACAGTTCGAGAATATGTGGCGCAATGCGACATCTGTCAGCGAGTTAAGTCTGCGAGCCTTTCACCGGCGGGTCTTCTCCAACCTTTACCAATTCCTCACCGTATTTGGGAAGACGTGTCGATGGATTTTGTCGATGGGCTGCCTCTTTCGGATAAGCATACCACGATCATGGTTGTGGTTGATCGATTATCAAAAGCGGCACACTTGGTACCACTATCTCACCCTTATACTTCCAAATCTGTAGCGGCACGTTTTATGGACGCCATCGTCAAACACCACGGGTTCCCAAAAACTATTGTTTCCGATCGAGATCCAGTTTTCGTGAGTACTTTTTGGAGAGATCTATGGAAGTTGTCAGGAACTAAGTTGTGTATGTCGTCTGCCTACCACCCGCAGTCTGACGGACAGACGGAAGTAGTCAACCGCTGTATCGAGCAATTTTTGCGTTGTTTTGTTCATGACAGGCCTAAACAGTGGAGTTTCATGCTGCCATGGGCGGAGTATTGGTATAACACCACTTACCATTCTTCCACGGGAATGACACCGTTCAAGGCGGTCTATGGTCGCGATCCTCCTCCCTTGCCGGGTTACGAAGCGGGGTCTACCACTATTCAGGAGCTCGACGAGCAGCTCGCCGAATGAGATGAGCTCATTGCCGCTCTTAGAGCTCATCTACAGACTGCCACGAATCGGATGAAGCAGCTGGCCGATGTCAAACGCCGCGATGTTAGTTTTCAAGTGGGTGATTGGGTATTTCTCCGCTTACAACCATATCGTCAACACTCCATCTTCCGGCGTACCTCCCAGAAGCTTTCTACGCGGTATTACGGTCCGTTTCAGATCGATGCGCGCATAGGACCGGTGGCTTATCGTCTTAAGTTACCCGAAGGAACAAAGGTACACTCTGTTTTCCACGTCTCCTTACTCAAACAGAGAGTGGGAACAGACACACCAACTTCAGGTACTCTTCCTCCTTTGCGTACCAATGGGTTTCTGCGTTTACGACCGGAGCATGTGTTGGAGTCCCGCGCGGTTACACGTGAGGGCAAGCTCGGCCGTGAGGTTCTTATCGGTTGGCAAGGTCTGCCACGAGAGGACGCTACGTGGGAAGATGAGGTGCAAATTAAACGGAGTTTTCCGGACTTGAACCTTGAGGACAAGCTTCATCTTGACGGGCTGGGTAATGATGGGGTCATAGATGGAACATAACCGGTTAGAAGACGTTCGAATCGGACAAGAATACCAAACCGACGATACTTGAGCTAATCTAGTCGGTTAGCTTTGGTTTTCCTTTTTTTGCAATTGTTTTGTGTTTCAGTTGTTGTTTCAGTTAATAACGAAAGAATCGGTCTTCCTCATGTTGAGGCACCATCTTTCCCATTTCCCCATTTCCAAGTTTGTAGGAGTGAATTACTCCACGCTCTGTTCTTCTTCTTATTTAAGTAAATCAAAAAGCCAAAAATAGGCAATCTTAATTGCCAAACCAAAGTGTCGATCTCTTATTGTTTCAGTTATTAGAGTTCTAAATCTGAGACCTATCATAGAGTCAAGCTCTATGGCTCACTTACACTCTTTTTCCATTGCCTTCGGTTTTTCCCACATGGTTTTCCGGGGAAGGTTTTTAACGAGGTTCGTGGTCCATTGGTTCATCTATGCTTGGTTCTAGTCCGACTTCACCCCGGCCGTTACGAGAATATTGGGGCGGCCCTTATTATCTTTACTATCTATGTATTTTATTTTTTACTCATTTGAATTTGAATAATCGTGTGTTTAAGTTTGCATGGTCTGCGTGTGGTTTTCCGAGGCATGTCTCGAAATCATTCGTACATTAACTCTCCTCCGCTCCTCTCTTCTCTTCTCTTCGTCTCCCTTCTATTTATATTGTCTCTGAGACTCAGTTGTATTTCTTATATATTCTTTTCCAATCAAAAGAATGAGTTTTGAGTAGGTAGGTTTTTTCCTTGTAAATGGGGTTGCTTCTTGATATAATCTGATGCTGTCATCGGTTTCTTTTGTTTTTAATCACTCATCTTGAATATCTTTTTGTTGAATATTTGTTGATTTTCCCTGTAGATACTCTCTTGTTAGAAAATATGGTAAAAAATTATTTTCACCTTTAATATATTGAATATCAAAATCAAAAACTGATAAAATAGCCTGCCATCTGGCAAATATTTGCTTTGAAACTAAGTATTAAACATCTTTTTGTAAATTTTTTTTGCCGATGTACAATCGATCCGTAATAAAAAACGTTTGTTAATTAAATCATCTTGGAATTTTGAAATACAGTTGACAATTGAAAGGACTTCTTTTTTAACTGTAGAATAAGATACTTGGGATCCTATCCAGACTCCTGAGTGAAATCTAACTATAGATTCTTGTTTAGACTCTGGGAGTTTCTGTTTAAGTATGCCTCCGAATCCTATATCATAAGCATCTGTCTCTACTATCATTTCTGCTTCAGGATTTGGTAGGGATAGGCAAGGAAGGATTTTGACCTTACCTTTAACTTGTTTGACTAAATCGGTGTGTATACTAGACCATGGTTTGAGATTTTTTTGTAATATTTGGAATAGTGGTTGTATGGTTTTTCTAAGATTTGGGAGGAAGTCTGATACATAATTCAGTCATCCTAAAAATCTTTGTAATTGTGTTTTTTCTCTTAAATCTTTTGTAATTGTGTTTACCAAAATCCACTTTTCATATCAAATTTTGAGTAAATTTCTGCATTGTATAATCGTTTCAGTAGATCGCGTTTATTAGGTATTGGATATCTAATCCATTGTAATACTTCATTAAGGGGTTTGTAACTAATTACAAGTCGTGGAACGCCACATTATTTTTCTGCTTGATTATTAACATAGAATGCTGAACAACTCCAAGGGGATTTGGATTGTCTTATTAGTTTTTTCTTTAACAAATAATTTATTTCTTGTTTACAGGTTTCTAATAATTCTTTATTCATTTGAATAGGGCGTGCTTTAGTTGATTATTTTTTCATTAAATTCTTTAATATATGGGAGCTCAACTACATGCTGTTTTCGTTCCCAGAAGGCGTTTGGTAATTCTGACATACTTGTTTTAATAATTTATTTTCTATTGATTTTATTTTGTTTATAATATATGGCGATTTGAGTTGCTCTTCTGTTTTTTATAGGTTATTTCTTCTTGTAATGATTGAATATGATTTTGTTTGCTTTTTATAAGATTTATTGTTTTATGGATTGTATTTTGTTGTAGGGTTAGTACTTCTTTAATTTTTATTGGTGATAAAAATTTGAATAATAGTTTTGCTCCCATTATTTTTGTACTGATTCCTAATTCATTTACTTTAAATGGGTAGATTTGAGTAAAAAACGGGGTTCCTAGAATTACTTCTTGAGATAAGTTTTTACTAGGATAAATTTGTTTTTAAAACAATATCCGTTGTTGCATATTTTTGCACATGGTAGTTTGTATTGTACTTTTAGACTACTACCATTTGCACCACTTAATTTTTCTGTAGTTTTTTCATAATACTTTGTTGGAATAATTCCTTCACGGATACAGTTATAATCTGCTCCCGTGTCCATTAATGCAATTATTTCTATTTGAAAATCGTATCCTATATGTAATTTAATTTTTGTATACCATTTTTGATACTTAATTTTATTAATGATTTGTATATAATCTTCCTCGTTTTGAGGATCTATTTCAATATTTTCTTCTTCTATTTTTGAATTGCTGGTTGATGGTTTATTATTTTCAATTAGAGATAATTTTGCATCGGTTTGTAATTGTTTGAGTTTTTGTTGATTAACCATTACTTGTAATTCTTTAACTTGTGATTTTAATTGTTTAATTTCGTTTTGTAATTCTCCAGTTGTTACTTGCTTAAATAAGCTTTGCATTGGATATTTCTCATAGATTTTATTTAGACTGAAAGATTCTGGAGTGGTGAATTTATTTTCTTGGGTTATTATATTTTTTAATTTTAATAAATATTGTTTTTTGATTTCTTGATCATCTATTTTATCTATTATATCTAGTAGGAATTGTTTATCACTTTCTTTTGTTATTACGTTAATTATTTTACAATTACATAAGTTAGCAGATAATTCTTGTGATTCTATGGAAGAATCACTTGAATTTTCTATTTCGTTTATTGAATTATTGCTATCGCTTTCTTCAGATATCTCAGATTATGATGTTAATAATAGCTTAGTTAATTTTTCTTGAATATCTAGTTGATCTTGGAATATTTCATTAATTTTCTTTTTCATTTTACATTCTGTTGATCTATGTCCTGGTCTTTTACAATTCCAACATACAATTCTTTGTTTGTTAAATTTTTTTTCATAATTATTGGTTTTTGAGTAGTGTTTATTTTTGGAATGTTTATTTTTTGAGTAATATTGATTTGTTGGTTTTTTGGGGAAATCTATATGTTTTTGATAATGACTATTACTTCTTTGTCTATATTTTAAACGTTTAATTCTAGACGGTGGATTAAGTTGTTGCTTATAACCATATTGTTCACAGAATGAACCCATGGTTATTCTAGTTTTGAATTTATCATTTCGTTTTCTATCTCTTTGTTCTTGACATATTGCTAATCCTTGTTTTTTTAATAAATGGGAATAATTGACCATAAGTTATAGTATTCCAGGGAATAGGTTGTCCTCCGGAATAATCTTTTAATTTGTTGATTATTCTTTCAGCGAAAAAGGACGGTAATCCTGAGATAAACCATTCTTTCCAAAAAGGTTGATTACAATCATTTCTTTGGAATATATTGGTTATAAAAACATTTTTATACCATTTAAAATCTCCTAATGTTGGACATCTTATATTGGTTAATATTATTTTTTTACTTTCTAACTCTTCAGCTGGATTTCCAATAAAATGCATAATGTATGGATTAAAACTTCCACTGCATTTTGTTTTTCTATGGTTTCATAGAAACCATCTTCATCTTGTTCTGTTCTTATCCTTTCTTTATGATTAATTATTGATTCTTGAGTAATTGTGTAACGCTCGTGTTCTGAAAAATGGAGATTTCAGAAATTAAAACCGGGATTTATGCGTAGATTTTCTGGGAAAATATTTCCCAGAATTTTTGGAGTAATTGGGGAAATTACGCCGCATTTTTCCCGTAGGGGTGTGCGGGATCGATTGGGAAGTTTGGGGGTCCGTTTGTGAACTTTTGGAAAGTTCAAGGACCAAATCCTAAATAGGATTAAGCTGAATTCAGCACCAACTTTCCACCCTCCCTACAAAGCAGCCTACTCCCTACAAAGCAGCCTCCACCTTCACCCACTCTCTCCACTCTAGACATTAAGGCTATTTCTCCATCAGCCTGCATCTGCCGACACTCCATTCAGAGAAAGAAAAGATATAGAGAGAGAGAGAGAGAAAGAGAGAGAGGGAGAGAGCTTTGTGTGGTGTGGAGAACAAAGAAGAGGAGTGGGCTGGTGCTGTGTGGGCGTGGAGAGCAATAGAAGGTGAGTCTTGTGGCTGTGTGTGGGCATGGAGAGCCAAAGAAGGTGAACTTGGTGGCTGAGTAAGGGCGTGAGAGACTCGAGGAAAATGAACGGAGGTTGCCGTGACGTTGAAGCTACGAAGTTCTCTCGCACCTTGTGTCATCACCGGTAGATAGGGTAATGTTCTTTTCCTTCTCTGTTTATATCATGTGGTTTATGATGGTTTAGTGGGAGGAACAGAGGGTGTGAGTCACGGTGGTGACGTTGCTGAGGTTCGGTTAGGCGGGTGACACGAGTTAGGAGACGTGTTGGTGTGGCGGTTTTTGTGGCCACGAAGTGTGTGCGGAGTGGTTGCGGAGAGTGCTTGAACGTGACTCCGTGAGGGTGGTTTGTGATTGAGGAGTTGGAGTTCGATCGCGTGGCCAAGTTGGTGTGAGTGGTGCAAGTCGGTGTTGGCGATTTGCACCGAGATCGATCGTTCCAGGGCTGGATCGATCGTTCCAGGGCTGGATCGATCGATCTGGGTGGTGAACGATCGATCTGGTAAGCTCACGGCCGGCCAGGATCGATCGATCCGGACCAGGATCGATCGATCTGGGTGGGATCGATCGATCCGGCCAGGATCGATCGTTCTCTGAAGTTCACGGCAAAGTGGGATCAGGATCGATCGATCTGGTCGATATGATCGACCAAATTGTTGTATTTTGGTTTCTTGTGTCTTAAGTTTCGTTATTTGATTATTGTTAGGCACGCGTTTGAGGAAGTGAAGTCTATTCATTCCGGGAAGTTTTAGGAATTTCCGTGCGTGGCTAAAGGTGAGTGCAGGACCGTAAGCTTATCTAAGCGATTGAGTTATTTGATGTGTTTGCATGATTGTAGGCCGTATGATCTCTGGTGGATCTAGATCGAGTGTTTCTTGAGATGGTTGATTTATTTGCGGTATTTTCGTGTTTAATACGTTGAATAATTTTTATCGTTTGTGTGTATAGCTTGTAGACGGGAGGATTGCCTCACTAAGTATTTGTTGAAATACTTATGCATCTCATTTTATTTGATGCAGAGAAAGAAAATGTGTGACCGTGGAATTATGGCGAAGAAGAGAGGATGATCTAGGAACTCGGTTGTTTGTTTAAAGTCTTCCGCTATAAAAGGATTTTTGTTGTTTAGTATTTTTGGATAAATGATCTAACGATCTCGAGTCCGGTTTCTCATTTATCGAGAACCGTTGTAGACAACAGAAATTGTCTATGAAAGCCAAGGTGGCTATACAGACCAACTTCGACTCTCAACTCAAGTCATCGTATTCTGGAAAGATCGATGGGTCAAATGTCCTTTCTGATAATTAAGTAAAATATTTATGTGTTATATTTTACTTATGGAGTTAAATAATTATAATGCAAGGATAGTTGCATTGTTAAATGTTTTGGAAAGTTAATTATTATTTATGGGAATAATAATTAATTATTTTTATAAAAAAAAAAAAAAAAAAAAAACGAGTGCGGTCGTTTTAGTTTGGTATCAGAGCAATTACGGCTCTAGGACGGGTTAGAAAAAAAAAATTAAATTGGATATAATTTATTTTTTTTGGTGCGGTGATGCATGGGCAAACCGTAGTTGAATTGATTATGGGAGTTAGTCAATTGTTTGAGTTTGGAGTTCTAGATCATCCTCTTCGAGCCTTTAAAGAGATTCCACAGTAAGTTGTTTGGTTTTCTGTTTGGTGTCCGGTTTGGGTTGGTTTAACCAGCAAACCGGATTGAGATACTGTAATTGAGGAATTACGGATATTAAATTAACTCAAGACCATGGATTGGTTGAGTTAGGAGATTAACCATTATTTAATTTTGGGAATTAAATATGGATTAATCTTGATCGGTTAAATCTTAACCGTGGCAGTTCGCATCTGTTGATTGAGCCGGCTTCTGTGGTTTTTTGGTTTGATCGGGGAGTCAACTATTTGACTAAGATGGCAAAAAGAGGTAGAGGCCGGGGACGTGGTATCGGTGGGGGTAGATGTCGCGGTCGGAGGAACGCGAGGACTCCGGTGGTTGAAGATAGTATGACACAGAGTGTCACATTTGAGCGGGTTGGGAACTCGAATGAGGATCAGGATGGGACGGAGGGTGTGGCCGGTGTTGGTGCCGGTGTTGCTGGAGTTCCAGCGGGTACTGCGGGTGTGGCAGCAGGTGTAGCTCCGGCCCAAGAAGATCCCATTGCGAATTTCTTGGCCTTGCTGTTGGAACGGTTACCGGAGAGGATACCAGTTCAGGCTCCAGTGGTACCACCGGTAGTTGAGGTGCGACCAAGGGTGTTAGTTGCGGAAGAACCCCCATCATACCTCAAAATGATGGAGCAGTTGCAAAGGATCGGCACGAGATTCTTTCAGGGTGGTGCCAAACCTGAGGAGGCAGATGAGTGGAGGATGCGGATGGAACGAAATTTCCGTTCGATTAGGTGTCCAGAGGGATACCAAGTAGATCTCGCAGTCCACTATCTGGAGGGCGATGCACATCTCTGTTGGAGAGGTGTTGCAGCCCGGAGGGTCCAAGCAGAGATGTCTTGGGAGGATTTTATGGTGGAGTTTAACTCCAAGTACTTTCCCCAAGAGGCATTGGACCGGATGGAGAGACGGTTTCTAGGGTTGACTCAGGGGAACCGGTCGGTTCGTGAGTATGAGGCGGAGTTTAACCGTCTCAGAGTGTATGGGTGTCATATCCTGGATGATGAGCAGGCCCAGGTGAGGCGGTTTCTGATAGGTCTTCGGGCCGAGTTGAGAAACCAGTGCCTGATGAGATCGTTTGACACGGTTGGAGAACTAGTTGAAAAGGCCGCGGTGCTTGAGGAGAGTCTGAGAGATGTGGTTGAGGTAGTCAGCCCAACCCTTTAGGAAAGGAAGTCTCCACATCAGTCCGGTCCTAGCAAGGGCGGTGAGCCGGTGCATGGACAGAAGCGGAAGTGGGAGGGTCCTTCCAGGGGTAACCAAGGTGGTCAGGGATGCTTTGGTTGTGGAAGCAAGGACCATAGGGTTGTGAGTTGCCCCCAGAAAGGTGGAGCGATCGGGGATACTCGAGTGTGTTACCACTGTAGGGAGCCAGGGCATATCAAGCCGAAATGTCCCAGGTTGCTACAGGGTGTGGTAGCGGCAGTGCCGACAGATAGGCGGGCTGCAGTGACACCTAGGGTATACACCATGGTGGAGTCGGGAGAGCGAGTTCTAAACCGATCACTGGAAAAAGATAAAGGTCTTGTGGGATTGTGACGGGGTTGAGGAGGAGACTTGGGAACCAGAGGCGAGGATGAAAGCAAGGTTCAAGAAGTGGTTGGAGAAGCAATCAAAGGCTTGAGCTTTCATCGATGGTTCCCAGTTTCGAGTTATTATCATGGAACATTATGTAATCGTTTTAATGTTGTAAACGATATTGTATGATGAGTATAATAAGATGGATAGTTCTTATTGTTGATGGCCGGTGTTGCCATGATAGCTAAGTGAAAATGAGGTTCTGAAAAGAGTTTTTATGAGGAATTAAAAACTTGGGATATAATCGGGAAAAGATTATAGGGTACCCTGAGTGACGGGGTAGGTTGAGAGATAACCTGAGTAATGGTTATGGAAAAGATGATATTCCGGTTTGGAATGAGTGTGATGCCGGTATTACCTTGCGAGGTCGTATGCGGATCACGGGAGGTAGTTTCAGTCGGGAGTGCTTATAGACGTATTGTGGGTCAAGGATGCTCAAGGACGGTTGGTCCTGTACAACTCTTGGGAGGATGAATAGTTCTTCTGATACCCAGAACTCGAAAGGTATATAGCCCAGGGTGGAGTGGTATGTGATATCGAGAACCCGTAAGGTTATAGTTCCCAGAGTTGAGGGGTATAAGTGTGATACCCAGAACTCGCAAGGTATATAGCCCAGAGTGGAGTGGTATGTGATTACCAAGGACTCGGAAGGTTATACTACCCAGAGTTGAGTGGTATGAGTGTGATACCTAGAACTCGTAAGGAATATAACCCAGGGTGGAGTGTTATGTGATACCGAGAACCCGTAAGGTTAGACTGCCCAGAGTGGAGTGGTATGTGTGCGATGCCGAGAACTCGTAAGGTGTACGTATAGCCCAGAGTGGAGTGGTACGTGGTTACCGAGAACTCGAAGGGTTATAGTGCCCAGAGTGGAGTGGCATGAATTTGATACCGAGTGCTCATAAGGACTTTGTGGCCTGAGAGCGGAGGGGTATTGATACCTAGAACTCGTAGGACTTGGTGTCTTAGAGTGTAGAGGTATGAGTTTGAGTTGTGAGCAATGATCTATGACCAGAGTCTTAAGCTATTGACTGAACGTAGACCTCAAAGATCAATAGTGTTTGATCTCGTGACTGTTTGTGTAGCCAGTGGGTCAAGTGTGACCACTGTGTTATGAGGAGTGCGGTTGAGTCCATTGGGAATGGACTGCGGCGTTAGATTCGAGGACGAATCTATGTTAGTGGGGGAGAATTGTAACGTCCGTGTTCCGAAAAATGGAGATTTCGGAAATTAAAACCGGGATTTATGCGTAGATTTTCTGGGAAAATATTTCCGAGAATTTTTAGAGTAATTGGGGAAATTACGCCGCATTTTTCCCGTAGGGGTGTGCGGGATCGATTGGGAAGTTTGGGGGTCCGTTTGTGAACTTTTGGAAAGTTCAAGGACCAAATCCTAAATAGGATAAAGCTGAATTCAGCATCAACTTTCCACCCTCCCTACAAAGCAGCCTACTCCCTACAAAGCAGCCTCAACCTTCACCCACTCTCTCCACTCTAGACATTAAGGCTACTTCTCCATCAGCCTGCATCTGCCGCCACTCCATTCAGAGAAAGAAAAGAGATAGAGAGAGAGAGAGAGAGAGAGAGAGAGAGAGAGAGAGAGAGGGAGAGAGCTTTGTGTGGTGTGGAGAACAAAGAAGAGGAGTGGGCTGGTGCTGTGTGGGCGTGGAGAGCAATAGAAGGTGAGTCTTGTGGCTGTGTGTGGGCTTGGAGAGCCAAAGAAGGTGAACTTGGTGGCTGAGTAAGGGCGTGAGAGACTCGAGGAAAAGGAACGGAGGTTGCCGTGACGAAGAAGCTACGGAGCTCTCTCGCACCTTGTGTCATCACCGGTAGATAGGGTAATGTTCTTTTCCTTCTCTATTTATATCATGTGGTTCATGATGGTTTAGTGGGAGGAACAGAGGGTGTGAGTCACGGTGGTGACGTTGGTGAGGTTCGGTTAGGCGGGTGACACGAGTTAGGAGACGTGTTGGTGTGGCGGTTTTTGTGGCCACGAAGTGTGTGCGGAGTGGTTGCGGAGAGTGCTTGAACGTGACTCCGTGAGGGTGGTTTGTGATTGAGGAGTTGGAGTTCGATCGCATGGCCAAGTTGATGTGAGTGGTGCAAGTCGGTGTTGGCGATTTGCACCGAGATCGATCGTTCCAGGGCTGGATCGATCGTTCCAAGGCTGGATCGATCGATCTGGGTGGTGAACGATCGATCTGGTAAGCTCACGGCAGGCCAGGATCGATTGATCCTGACCAGGATCGATCGATCTGGTCGATCTGGTCGACCAAATTGTTGTATTTTGGTTTCTTGTGTCTTAAGTTTTGTTATTTGATTATTGTTAGGCACGTGTTTGAGGAAGTGAAGTCTATTCATTCCGGGAAGTTTTAGGAATTTCCGTGCGTGGCTAAAGGTGAGTGCATGACCGTAAGCTTACCTAAGCGATTGAGGTATTTGATGTGTTTGCATGATTGTAGGCCGTATGATCTCTGGTGGATCTAGATCGAGTGTTTCTTGAGATGGTTAATTTATTTGCGGTATTTTCGTGTTTAATACGTTGAATAATTTTTATCGTTTGTGTGTATAGCTTGTAGACGGGAGGTGTAACATCCGTATTTCTGAAACGGGAAGTGAATCTATTTTCGGATTAAGGAGCTGATTATTTTCTCAGATTGTATTTGAACAAATAATGATCTGAGGTGTTAAAATGGAGAATCGGAAAGTTTGGGGTCGTTTCTGTTAACTCAGAAAGTTGTGGTGGATTTAATTGTTACAATTAGAAGTTATGGGGCTGTTTTCAAGGAGCAAAAAGTCAAAGGACTTAGCTGCAATTTTTGAGTAGGTGGGACCCACCTATTCATTTAAAAAAAAAATGTGTCGGCCATCTCCTTCTCTTCTTGTTTTCTTCTTCTTCTTTTCTTCTCCATTACGCGCAAAAGAATGATAAAAAAAAAAAGTGATAGTGGAGTAAGAAGAAAACGTTAAAGGAAGCTGAGATCAAGGGGGAAGAGTAGGCTGAGGTTTGAGTTTGAAGTGGTGTTGGCGAGAGGAAGAGAAGGAGAGAGGAGAAGAACCATCGTTGTGTGTTGGTCGCGTAGCTCCGTGCCGTTGTTGTGTGCCGTGAGCGAGAAGTCGATTCCATCACTCTCGTTCTTCATCACGGTAAGGGCTTTTCCTTCTTTACTTTTCATGGTTATCATGAGATGATGAACCTGTGTTGTCATCAAGTCTCGTTGATGGTGTGGTGGTGTGATTGGTGGCGGCGTGATGGAGTTGAAGGTGTGGTGGTGTAAACGGCGGCGTGGTGGTGGAGTTCGTTGGTCTCATGGTGGCAACGCATCGGAGCTTGACGTGTTGAGGTTCGGTGATGGTGCAATCAGTTTCCGTTGTTGATGAACATGGAGTCGTTGTCGTGGGATGATCGGAGATGGTGGCGTCGAGTTTTTGGATTAGTTGTTGTTGAGTCTTGGTGATGTTGGTCGGAGGGTGTTAATGGTTATGTTGGAGTGTGGTGTGTGTCGAACGTGAGGAGATGTTGGAAGTTGGCGGTGGAGGTGAATTTCTTTGGCGGCGTGAGGGATGGTCGTGAGGTTACAGTCTCATCTAAGAAGATGAAGTCGTTCGTGTGCTGTAGTTGTAGTTGTTGTGTTTGGTTTTAATTAGTGAATTATTAAGTTTTATTATTTTATTATTTTAGGTCTCGCGTTCGGGAAATTTATGGTGTATTCATCCCGGGGAGTTCTATAATTTTGCAGAATTTTGTCGTGAAAGTTTCTGCACTTGGCTAAGGTGAGTGCAGTACCGTGGTCGGACTGAACTTACGAGAGTCCTCGGCTTAATTTATGCGATAGGAATTAATTTACGTTGTTGCGTGTTATAATTTTTTTATTTTTGGGGTTTTTGAGCTGTTATAAATTCCGGAAAAGATTGCTAAAATTAATGGCGTAATTAAATGGTTGTTTTGCTAAATTTTATTTAATTATGCCGGGATAATAATAATTTTTAATTAATTATTCATTTGCTGAATTTAAATAATTTTATTTGGAGTATAAATGAATTATTTATTTGCTGAAAATAATTATTTATCGCTAATAATTATTGCTGAAATTTCTGGTTTGATTTTTTTGAAGTTTGTTGCATTCTATTTGGTTAAACAAATAATAATTTTAATTAATTATTATTTTGCTGAATTTAAATAATTTCATTTGGAGTATAAATGAGTTATTTAATTGCTGAAAATAATTATTTATCTCTTATAATTATTGCCGAAATTTCTAGGTTGATTATTTTGTGTTGGTTGTGTTCAATTCCGAACATAAATTTATGCCGGAAATATTTTGTATTTTCTGTCCGTATTGACCTAGTAGACGGGTTAATCGCCTCCTCAGTATTTATTAAATACTGACTGCGTCTATTCGTAATGGCGCAGGTAAAGGAAAAGGAAAAGAGTCTTAGGTGGAGCTCGTGGGACTATGGCTGTGGGATGAGATGACATACGGGGATATTGCGTTATTATCTATTTTGTTATTTACAAATTTATGCATTGCTGTAACCGTTAGGTTGCTAGATATTGCGATGTGTTCTGTTGGTTATTATTTTATTGTTAAAGCTGATTTGGTTGTTGTTTAATTGAATGATCTATGCCGTTGGAGTTTAAATATTTATGGGAATATTATTAACTGTAAAAAAAAAAAAATTGGGTTGGGTTGTTTCAATTTGGTATCAGAGCGGAGTTGTTCCTAGGACTGTTAGATTTTCTGTTGTGTTGTGTAGTTGTTTGTTATGGGGTGTTGGGGTATGTCATCTTCCCAGCCGGTAAAGAGGTTCCACGGTAAGACTCTTTTTGTAGTAGTTTTACTAATTGTTGGAAAGATTAGTATTACGCTGACTTGCAGGTAGTTAATCCAAGGAGAGTTATTGTTACACCTCTCAGGGGTGGTGGCATAGGTGGCATAGCTGGCAAAGCAAGCAGAGCTGGCAGAGTTGAATCGGGATTACCACTATGAGTGTGGCACTGAGTGTGGTTGTGGAGCAGGTGGGAGTGAGCACCCTGATTGTGATGTTCAGGCTGTTTTTGTGGCTCGTAACGCTGTGCCAGTGCAGGGTGACTCCGCAAGGGGTAGATCAGAACCAATTAGGGATGTGTTGGGGTTTGTTGACCCAACTTTTGGAGCAGTTACCGGCTGTGGTATTGGCTCCGGCTCCCGATGTGCCACAGGGAGTTGCCGCTTTGCCAGGGAGTGTTGTTCCAGGATTTTGGAAGTTGTAGCAATGGAGTGTTGTAGGGGTGTTGTAGATCCTTGTTGGTGGATCTTGCCGTAGTAGTGCTGTAGATCCTTGCTGGTGGATCTAGCCGTAGGAGTGTTTCGGGTCTTTGCTGTAGGAGTGTTGTAGGACATTACTAGTGGATCTAGTTGTAGGACCGTTGTAGATCATTGCTAATTGATATTGCTGTAGGTTTTGCTGTAGGTCTTGTTGTAGGTAGTTCTGTTGGTGTTGCTGATGCGGGTAAAAGAGTTCTGATCGATGTCGCGATCAAGGACTAAGCTGTGCTGAGGAGATTGGTGGATTCCGTGTTACGGGTTTATTGTGGTGGTGCTGGAAGTTTAAGTCATGGAAGATGGCTGAGGAGTTACTGTTGCTGGGAGTTGTATGATCAAGTTGTGATCAAGGGATCGATGTAGCTGATGGGATCATTCGATCTAAGCTGGATCGTATGATCTAAGCTGGAACTTAAGCATTTTTGGTTTGGCTTTAGACCGATTGATCCATCGTGGATCGATCGATCCCAACTTCGCAAGGGTTCCGATGTGGCAAAATTGTGGTTGTTTGAAGTGAGACAGTTGAGCAAGTGGGAGTTAAGAACCCGTTGGTGGATATAAGAGTTGAGCTGTGTGTCTGGTGTTGGTGTAACGCATGAGTTGTTGGTGGAGCTGCACCAAAAGTTACACCCGACAAGGAGATCAACACCAATTAGGGGCGGTGCTGAGTTTGTTGGCTCAACTGTTGGAACGGTTATCTATTGGGGTACCGACTCCAGCTCATGTGGCACCACCAAGAGCTGATGGGTTGCTAGGATTAGGTTCTGGAAGAGTTCGGAAGTGTTCTTGAGTGTTCCAGAGTGTTTTTGGAGTGTTCAGAGAAAGTTTTGGGAGTGTGAACCATAAGTGGTTTAGTTCGGGGTTGCAAACCGGACGAGTTTATTTTTGGTAAAGATTAAAGCTGGTGAGCTGAGATGTTGTAGTGCACCGGGATGTGTAGTGAATAGGGAGTTTGAAGTTATCTCGTCCTTAAAAGCTATCGGAGTGCACTAATTCTTAATGTTGTTAGATCGAGCAAGATCTAATTTTTATTCGAGAATCATGGTCTAGGAAATAAATTGGAAGTTTTGAGACTTGCCAGGTTTTAGTTAACCTAGGAAAGTTTGCACAGTAGTGGTGAGATCAATCACAGTGGAGAAGGGTTGTGATTATAGGCTTGGGAATCAAGTGGGAGTTTTGCCAATGGTGTTAATTATTTTTAATGGTGGGGGAGTACTCTAGATGCTTAAGTGGAGCGTGCTGAAAGTTTCCTAAAAAGGAAAGTTGCCTGAAAAGGAAAGTCACTCAATAATTGAGCTGAGCTTTTATTAGCTTAACCGAAGTTGTTGCTGGGAGTAAGCTTGTTGTGCGAGTTAGCAGTGCTCTAAGTACTCAAAAGAAGAGATCGTGAATGATCTAGGCTGTTAAGCTTGCGGAACAAGTTGAGTTCTGGAAGCCTAAACCGAGCTGAATTTGAGGTTGTTGAGGTAGTTGGAGTTTGTGGCTGGTTGTGATCTGAGATAGCTTATCATTTCGAAAAGGCTAGTCTCGTTGTTGACGCTTTAAGCGAATGTGTGCAGCTGGAGATTCAGAAGAGGATGTTGAGATCCTTGTGAGCATGGGTCGTACCATGCGGTTGTGGGATGTGTCTGATAAGTTAGAACTTTTGGGAGAATGTTCTTTTCGTCCAAGAACTACCAAGGTATACTGGGTTCTATAAAGGTACTATCAGTGGGTAGGCATGAAGAGGATGTCGTCAGTTTGGTATAAGGTTGTGATACATGCCAAACTTGGGAGTGCGGAACATCATGTTCTAGTAGTTTGCTGGGAAGTTGTTTATTCCTGTGTGGAAATGAGATTTGAGCATGATAGTTTCGTGGAAGGTTTTGCTGAGGTTGTGTGTGCTGTTTTGGAGTGACCATTGGTTGGGTTACTTGAGTTTAGCAGAGTTCGCATACAACAATAGCTACCAGACTATTATCGGTATGGCGCCATTTAGGCTCTCTATGGTAGGCCATGCAGAACACTGTTGTTCTGGACTCAAGTAGGGGAGATGATTTTTCTAGGAGCCGATTTTGTGCAAAAGACTACGGAGAAGATCCGTATTGTCAAGCTGAATATGAAAGAAGCACGCAAGAGGCAGAAAAGCCAAGCTGATAAGCGTAGGAAGGAATTGGAGTTTGCAGTTGGGAATATGGTCTAAATGAAGATGACCATGCTGAGGGGTCCTAACGGGTCCATTACTGAGACTAAGCTGAGTCCGAGGTACATGATTCCGTTTAGGATTGTCGATCAAGTTGGGCTTGTTGATTATAGGTTGGAGTTATCGGATGTGATGCATGCAAGTCATAAAGTATTTCATGTGTTGCAGAAGAAAATGTCTGAATAAGGATGATCAGGTGATGGCTGAGATTCCATTTGATCTGTTGCTGAGTATGGTTGTAGAGGCGAGGCCTCTAGAGGTGTTAGAGAGCATGGTCAGGATGATCAGGAGGAAAAAGGTCCCAGAGATGAAAGTCTTGTAGGATTGCAATGGGGCTAAGGAGGAAACTTGGGAACCTGAAGCTAAGATAAAGCAGAAGTTTTCCAAGTGGTTTGGCAAGCTGGCGACTTAGTTGAAGTCCCAGTTGTTTTTGTTTAGCGGTGTTGATGTTCTTACTCTTGTTGTTTAAGCCGTTGTACTCGTTTTATTGTCGATGTTTCTAAATGATGTACTTTTTCATTACTATTCAATACTAAGACGGAGATTTTATTGAATATGTTTTGCATGATGTGCACATTGTGGTTGTTTATACTTGGTTTGGCTGTGGGGATCATGCCGTGTTGATCTTAATACTTGGTTTGGCTGATTAGGACACTGTCCTAATGCTGTTTGATGAGGTTCTGTCATACAGAACTCATTGATGTGTGGTGGTTACCGGTCGGGTTTCTGTGTGATTCCTGATGCTGTTTCGGTAAGCCACTTGAGATCTTAGGATCTTGATGGACTTAGCTGATCGGGTCACGCTGGACTCCGAGATGTTAGTCATTCTTACTGCGCTGAGCTGTCCGGAGATCCGGTAGGCGTATTTTTATTCAAACCAAGTGGGGTCAAGTGGTGTCAGATTCTGGGGGTATATGAACCGAGTATAGACAATGATGTGTTGTGCTGATAGTCGGGAGGCTATGATGTGTTGTGCTGATAGCTGAGAGGCTATGTTGTGTTATGCTGATAGCCGAAATGCTATGATGTGATGTGCTGATAGCCGAAAGGCTATGCTTTGTTGTGCTAATAGCCGAGAAGCTATGCTATGGTATACTGATAGCCCAAAGGCTATGTTGTGTTGTGTTATTAGCCGTGAAAGCTATGCTGAGTCGTGCTGTTAACTGTGGAGTTGCAGTTAAGCCGTGTTGTTTGTTGTGGTCTATACTGAACCATGTCGTTGACATAGAATTTGTTGAGCCGTGTTGTGGCTGTGGAGTTATGTGAAGCTGAACTGCTAGTTGTGGAGTGTGATAAGCTGTTCATTGGGACAGTAGCCGAGATCATGTTGAGTGGAACATAACGATTAATCCTATTAGGATTGACCTACCCAAAGTTGTTGTTGGTTGTCGCTGATATTTTGGAGTATCATCAATGTAGTCGTGTAACCTTGAGAGGTTAGGTTGTTGGGAATTCGAGGGCTGGAATGGTTCTTAGTTGCTGGAAAAAAAAAAAGGAATATATGATTTCCTTGGAGGATGGATTCTTCATCACTCGCAAGATAGCTGGTTCTGTGAGTGAGGATTTGAATCTTGAGCTGAGAAATTTGGATGTGAACTAAGTGAGGTCGCTGGTAAGTTGACCAAGTGGGTCGTGTGGTGTCAGATTCCGAGGGTATTGAGCCGAGTATAGACAACCAGGTGGTGTTGATAGCCGAAAGGCAATGCTGTGGAGTGTTGTTGGTCGCATGACTGTGTCAGAAATAGCCATAAGGGCTATGTTGTGTGGTGTGTTTGGTCGGAATTATTAGATTCGAGGACGAATCTATATTAGTGGGGGAGAATTGTAACATCCGTATTTCTGAAACGGGAAGTGAATCTATTTTCGGATTAAGGAGCTGATTATTTTCTCAGATTGTATTTGAACAAATAATGATCTGAGGTGTTAAAATGGAGAATCGGAAAGTTTGGGGTCGTTTCTGTTAACTCAGAAAGTTGTGGTGGATTTAATTGTTACAATTAGAAGTTATGGGGCTGTTTTCAAGGAGCAAAAAGTCAAAGGACTTAGCTGCAATTTTTGAGTAGGTGGGACCCACCTATTCATTTAAAAAAAAAATGTGTCGGCCATCTCCTTCTCTTCTTGTTTTCTTCTTCTTCTTTTCTTCTCCATTACGCGCAAAAGAATGATAAAAAAAAAAAAAGTGATAGTGGAGTAAAAAGAAAACGTTAAAGGAAGCTGAGATCAAGGGGGAAGAGTAGGCTGAGGTTTGAGTTGGAAGTGGTGTTGGCGAGAGGAAGAGAAGGAGAGAGGAGAAGAACCATCGTTGTGTGTTGGTCGCGTAGCTCCGTGCCGTTGTTGTGTGCCGTGAGCGAGAAGTCGATTCCATCACTCTCGTTCTTCATCACGGTAAGGGCTTTTCCTTCTTTACTTTTCATGGTTATCATGAGATGATGAACCTGTGTTTTCATCAAGTCTCGTTGATGGTGTGGTGGTGTGATTGGTGGCGGCGTGATGGAGTTGAAGGTGTGGTGGTGTAAACGGCGGCGTGGTGGTGGAGTTCGTTGGTCTCATGGTGGCAACGCATCGGAGCTTGACGTGTTGAGGTTCGGTGATGGTGCAATCAGTTTCCGTTGTTGATGAACATGGAGTCGTTGTCGTGGGATGATCGGAGATGGTGGCGTCGAGTTTTTGGATTAGTTGTTGTTGAGTCTTGGTGATGTTGGTCGGAGGGTGTTAATGGTTATGTTGGAGTGTGGTGTGTGTCGAACGTGAGGAGATGTTGGAAGTTGGCGGTGGAGGTGAATTTCTTTGGCGGCGTGAGGGATGGTCGTGAGGTTACAGTCTCATCTAAGAAGATGAAGTCGTTCGTGTGCTGTAGTTGTAGTTGTTGTGTTTGGTTTTAATTAGTGAATTATTAAGTTTTATTATTTTATTATTTTAGGTCTCGCGTTCGGGAAATTTATGGTGTATTCATCCCGGGGAGTTCTATAATTTTGCAGAATTTTGTCGTGAAAGTTTCTGCACTTGGCTAAGGTGAGTGCAGTACCGTGGTCGGACTGAACTTACGAGAGTCCTCGGCTTAATTTATGCGATAGGAATTAATTTACGTTGTTGCGTGTTATAATTTTTTTATTTTTGGGGTTTTTGAGCTGTTATAAATTCCGGAAAAGATTGCTAAAATTAATGGCGTAATTAAATGGTTGTTTTGCTAAATTTTATTTAATTATGCCGGGATAATAATAATTTTTAATTAATTATTCATTTGTTGAATTTAAATAATTTTATTTGGAGTATAAATGAATTATTTATTTGCTGAAAATAATTATTTATCGCTAATAATTATTGCTGAAATTTCTGGTTTGATTTTTTTGAAGTTTGTTGCATTCTATTTGGTTAAACAAATAATAATTTTAATTAATTATTATTTTGCTGAATTTAAATAATTTCATTTGGAGTATAAATGAGTTATTTAATTGCTGAAAATAATTATTTATCTCTTATAATTATTGCCGAAATTTCTAGGTTGATTATTTTGTGTTGGTTGTGTTCAATTCCGAACATAAATTTATGCCGGAAATATTTTGTATTTTCTGTCCGTATTGACCTAGTAGACGGGTTAATCGCCTCCTCAGTATTTATTAAATACTGACTGCGTCTATTCGTAATGGCGCAGGTAAAGGAAAAGGAAAAGAGTCTTAGGTGGAGCTCGTGGGACTATGGCTGTGGGATGAGATGACATACGGGGATATTGCGTTATTATCTATTTTGTTATTTACAAATTTATGCATTGCTGTAACCGTTAGGTTGCTAGATATTGCGATGTGTTCTGTTGGTTATTATTTTATTGTTAAAGCTGATTTGGTTGTTGTTTAATTGAATGATCTATGCCGTTGGAGTTTAAATATTTATGGGAATATTATTAACTGTAAAAAAAAAAAAATTGGGTTGGGTTGTTTCAATTTGGTATCAGAGCGGAGTTGTTCCTAGGACTGTTAGATTTTCTGTTGTGTTGTGTAGTTGTTTGTTATGGGGTGTTGGGGTATGTCATCTTCCCAGCCGGTAAAGAGGTTCCACGGTAAGACTCTTTTTGTAGTAGTTTTACTAATTGTTGGAAAGATTAGTATTACGCTGACTTGCAGGTAGTTAATCCAAGGAGAGTTATTGTTACACCTCTCAGGGGTGGTGGCATAGGTGGCATAGCTGGCAAAGCAAGCAGAGCTGGCAGAGTTGAATCGGGATTACCACTATGAGTGTGGCATTGAGTGTGGTTGTGGAGCAGGTGGGAGTGAGCACCCTGATTGTGATGTTCAGGCTGTTTTTGTGGCTCGTAACGCTGTGCCAGTGCAGGGTGACTCCGCAAGGGGTAGATCAGAACCAATTAGGGATGTGTTGGGGTTTGTTGACCCAACTTTTGGAGCAGTTACCGGCTGTGGTATTGGCTCCGGCTCCCGATGTGCCACAGGGAGTTGCCGCTTTGCCAGGGAGTGTTGTTCCAGGATTTTGGAAGTTGTAGCAATGGAGTGTTGTAGGGGTGTTGTAGATCCTTGTTGGTGGATCTTGCCGTAGTAGTGCTGTAGATCCTTGCTGGTGGATCTAGCCGTAGGAGTGTTTCGGGTCTTTGCTGTAGGAGTGTTGTAGGACATTACTAGTGGATCTAGTTGTAGGACCGTTGTAGATCATTGCTAATTGATATTGCTGTAGGTTTTGCTGTAGGTCTTGTTGTAGGTAGTTCTGTTGGTGTTGCTGATGCGGGTAAAAGAGTTCTGATCGATGTCGCGATCAAGGACTAAGCTGTGCTGAGGAGATTGGTGGATTCCGTGTTACGGGTTTATTGTGGTGGTGCTGGAAGTTTAAGTCATGGAAGATGGCTGAGGAGTTACTGTTGCTGGGAGTTGTATGATCAAGTTGTGATCAAGGGATCGATGTAGCTGATGGGATCATTCGATCTAAGCTGGATCGTATGATCTAAGCTGGAACTTAAGCATTTTTGGTTTGGCTTTAGACCGATTGATCCATCGTGGATCGATCGATCCCAACTTCGCAAGGGTTCCGATGTGGCAAAATTGTGGTTGTTTGAAGTGAGACAGTTGAGCAAGTGGGAGTTAAGAACCCGTTGGTGGATATAAGAGTTGAGCTGTGTGTCTGGTGTTGGTGTAACGCATGAGTTGTTGGTGGAGCTGCACCAAAAGTTACACCCGACAAGGAGATCAACACCAATTAGGGGCGGTGCTGAGTTTGTTGGCTCAACTGTTGGAACGGTTATCTATTGGGGTACCGACTCCAGCTCATGTGGCACCACCAAGAGCTGATGGGTTGCTAGGATTAGGTTCTGGAAGAGTTCGGAAGTGTTCTTGAGTGTTCCAGAGTGTTTTTGGAGTGTTCAGAGAAAGTTTTGGGAGTGTGAACCATAAGTGGTTTAGTTCGGGGTTGCAAACCGGACGAGTTTATTTTTGGTAAAGATTAAAGCTGGTGAGCTGAGATGTTGTAGTGCACCGGGATGTGTAGTGAATAGGGAGTTTGAAGTTATCTCGTCCTTAAAAGCTATCGGAGTGCACTAATTCTTAATGTTGTTAGATCGAGCAAGATCTAATTTTTATTCGAGAATCATGATCTAAAATATTTCTGTGTTATATTTTACTTATGGAGTTAAATAATTATAATGCAAGGATAGTTGCATTGTTAAATGATTTGGGAAGTTAATTATTATTTATGGGAATAATAATTAATTGTTTTTATATAAAAAAAAAAAAAAATGAGTGCGGTTGTTTCAAATTGGATCTATTGCGTTATCCCACCAATATTTTAATGCTCCAATAAATCCTGTTATTAACATTATGCATGCTTGTTTATCAGTATTTCCTTGTGCTTTAAATGCTATTGATGTCATACCCATTTCTTGAAATAAATTCATTATTTCATATTCTGATCTACCATCTATATTCCACTAATATATGCCTTCACCGGTATATACATTTGCGGAATATTTATGATGTTCTTCAAATAATAAATCAGGTGGTTTATGTCTTGGATAGTATGGTTTATTAGATTTCATATTTTGATTTTTGATTCGGTTTATTTCTTGATCTTTGGAATCAGAAGTTTGAATATTTTCATTTTCATGTATGGTTTGAATTCCTTTTCCTTTGTCTAAACTTTCTAATCTTGCTGAGATTGATTTTCATAGGTGTTGTTACTGAAGAAAATGGATGTTGAGTAACTTGATTTATTTATTCTTCTTTATTAATTACTTATTTATTATCCATGTGATCTATTTGTTTATCAATTGTATGTAATATTTGACTTTGATAGTTGTTTTGTTGATATATGCTTTTAATATCTTGTTTATTTACAGGTTCTTTATCATCTTCGTTTGCTCCTGTTTCAAATGTTGTTGCAATTATTTATCTATTTGTTGTTTGTATTTTTAAGTCGGTTAATGGTGGGTGTACTGATTTAATTCGTTTTCCATCAACTTGATTCCATATATGACTTAAAGATGTACTAGTGTTAATTTCTTTAAAAGGATAATTGATGTTATTAGCTATTGAGTATATTTCAAACCATAAGAAAAATGGGATGTTGGTTTCTTTTAATGTCATATAGTTATACCAATTTTCTCTAAATTCAGTTACTTGATGTTTAGTGAATGTTTTGAAATACCAATTACGTTTTTCTTTATTTTTTAATGAATAGAATTCTTTTTTAATATGTTCTTTATCAATTTCAAATTCTTTTGTTATAACATTAATTGAATAAAAATCTGATTGTGTTGGTGATGTTGGATAGAGATTTAATTCTGGTTCAGCTATAGGTGCTTTAAATTTAATTGAATCATCTTTTTTTATATTTTGGTGTACGCTTTCTGTTTCTGAATCCATACTAGATTGACCAGTACGATATTCAGAGAAAGAAGCTCTTGCCGGAGATTTATAAAAAGATATTCTTGAATGATATGAGCTAATTCTTGGTGGAATTGGTTCTTTAAATGATCCGAATTGTAATAATATTTTTCCATCTTGACGTTCGCATACTTTTGAAATACTTCTTTGCTCAAAGTTTCTAGGTGTTTGTGTGGTATCTATTTTCCATTGGTCTGAAATAGTAATTTCATTCTATTTTAATTGTTTAGGTGCGTATGTAGCGGCAGGGGTATCTTTACTATGTGGTGCTAAAATTGTTGTTTCACCTTTATCATCTTGTAATAAGCATCTTGGATTAAATTCTGAATTTGATTGTTTAAAGTAAATTCGATATAATAGTAAATATCCATGTCGTTCATTTTGGAATTTTACTTCCGGTAAATGAACGTTTAGTACTAGTGTGTTGAGTATGGTCGGGTCATGAAGGCTTACTTGAAAATTAGGAGCGCAGTTAAAATAAACCGCTCCATTGCATAAATTTGATTGTACTACTCTGAGGAGTGAGTCTTCAAATTTTAATAAAGTTTTATCTCTTAATAGCATAAGTATTGGTGAATCTATACCAGTTATTGATAATGGTTTTATGGCTATTTGAACAAGTCCAAAATGAATATAATTAAATCCCTTTTTCTTATATTCTTCAAGTGCTATTGATTCTAATAGTTTAATTTCTTCAAACTCATGTCGAAGAGATAAGGTTTGTTCATGTTCTTTTATTGAATATGCTGTATTAAAATCAAAAGTTCCAATTTGATAAATTTGTTCTGGGTTGATATGAGGTAGATTATTTCTTGATATTTCATTATTAAATGATGATATTTTTGATATTATTTCTCTTGAGTTTATTGTTGATTTAGAGGTTGAAACCTGTTTAGACCTAAAAAGTTTTCTAATGGAGGATGCCATTACTAACTCTAAAACAAACACATTTTCAGAAAGAGACTAACCTGTTCTACTTGGGCACAACTGCGGCTTACCAACGGTCTTACGGCCTCTCAAGGGACTTGCTGCCTGGAACACCAACAATGACAGTATCTAGGTAGAGATGGCTTGGGTCTGACTAAAAGAGTTTGGTTTTTAGGGTTTTTCAAGAAATCCTCGTTTGAAAAACTTTTAAAGGATCGTTTAGACCTGATACCCTGATACGTTTAATAAACTTACTTTATTATTTTAAAACTTAAAAACGTTACACATAAAACGTTATTTATTTTTTATGAATAGCAAAAGTGAACAGTACTTTTGAATAGTAAATTTTTATTGAAAATTTGTTTGAAAAACTTTGAAATTGATACAACTTTTAGAGAGAGAGTGTTTAGAGAGAAGGCAGAGAGAATTCGAAAATTGCTCGGTGTCTCCTTCGTTGGTATGCTTGCGTATTTGTAGGGGAGATGGCTTAGTTGTTAGGTAGATACGTGTCGTTCATCTGATGGTGCCGACAGATCTTGTGATACGTGTTGCTTATCTAATGGTGCCGACAGTCTTGACGTCATTGCTTACGTCATGGCGGCTATTCTTGCTTACGTCATTGCTTACATCATTGCTTTCGTCATGTGTGGGTTCCACATGTCTTCTTTCTTGATTCTTCTTTTATACAGAGTTATTGTACTCCGTATATTATTTTAAAAGATTGTATGAAACTAAATGAATTAGTTTATTCATGGATTTCATACCAAGTGCACTGACAAAAATATTGTTTACATCTACCTACATACTTATTCTTTCTGAGACAAGCTCTTGTACAGTCAAAACAATAACCAAGCGGGGTCCTTACCCAGCGAGAAAGTTCAAGATGTTCATCCGGGGGAAATGGTTCAGTTAACTGGAAGTCAATTGGCGAACTCGCTCCCAGATTGGAAGAATCGATTCTCTTTTCTGAATTAGAGTTTGTCATAATAATTGATGTATCTATCAAGTTTCAAAAGCATATATCAAATTATTAAATTGATATTTCAGAAAAGATTATAAATCTATACATATTATCCTAAATAAATAAATTTAGATTTACACGATGAAACAAGAATGAGAATGGTTAAAAATAAAACAAGTATCTTCATAACTAAAATAGAGATCCAATAATAAAATATATAAAATACTTTTTGCTAATCGTTTTAAGTTATTTATTTTGTTTTTCAAGAGATTTTTAAGGTATATATAGTGCCATATTTATACTTTTCTATACGCACATATGTTACAAATGGGTTAATGGTCTAATTAACGTTATTTAATGAAATAAATGAATATTGAATAAACTAGAAAAGTGAAATAAACCAGATTTATTAGTTTTTTTCTGCATTTTTCATTTATGAATCAATTACTAATGTATATTATATAATACTTTTTTTTATACATTCGAATATAATTCTCTTGTAAAAGTAACAAACTTGGATATATTAAAAAAATTATATAAATTTTTCCATCAAAATTTTAATAGAATATGGATATCTTTGCAATACAATTTGAGAGTTGCATATGGTTGTTTTTATATTTTGAAAAATGCCCATTGTATAATTGAGTTGAAATTGTTGGGCATTTTTTATTTTGGTACATCTATTATCCTTGTCGTTTTGTATTGTACTAACAATAAATTTTATGACTAGCAAATTTTCTATCTATCATACACATATTTCAAGACCGTATTTTCTTTTCTAGTTCTTTGAGTATATAACTTGTATTGATTTTTTTTAATATCTCCCCCTTATGGGTATACCACTTTAAGTAGCCAAGAGACTTCTTGGATGAGCACCTTGTAAACCAACTACCATATAACGTAAATGATAATACGTTTTTAAACGTTCAACTATCCTATCGTGCTTAGCTCTCAAGGTTATAAAACCACAAGGAAACAAGAACAACACACTATAAATTCTTTTTAAAATGAATTTCGAATATGATATAAAGAGTGGAAAATGACCAAAAATGGTTTAAAAACTAAATAAAGGAAACAAACTCTCGGGATAAGGTAATTCACTAGGGGTATCACTTGTACACTATTGAGCTTAACCTACTTAACACAACTAATCCTTCTGGCTTAGATCAGTAATGTCGACTAATCCAGTTCTGTGGCACTAATCTCTTCCAAAGTCACCAAATTATCAATAACTTCTGTTAGCGATCAAGTAATCAAAGAGGACTAATTATAAGCCTACACACCTTACTCAACTCTATCCATAGGCTAAGGATGTAAAGCACATCAATATTTTGGTTAAAATATTTTATCAAATACCTTGTGGGCGGTAAAATGCGTGAGTCCTAAAATAGCTTTTTCCAAGCTATTCTAGCATTACTATCAGCTATCAAGTAAGGATCTTATTTTTTTACAAGGCTAAACTCCACTAATCCACTTCTATTCACCCTAGATGTATCATTCTCAAGAGCCCTAAAGAGACTAGTCACTTTTTCATGATAACAAAAAGCAACAAGGGTTATCTTTGCATAAGCATGAGTAAGAAAAGAATAGTTGAAAGATTGAAATGGAAAACATTATTTATTAACTTCAATTCAAGAGATTCATACAAATAGTTTCTTTAAACCTAAAAGTTTCTAAAGAGCATCTTTAAAAAAGCATAAGTCTTCTAATTATGTTTAGAAACTAGTTATAGTGAATGGTAAATTGGTCGGTCAACAGATAACCAACTGGGTCAATCCCAATTTTGAAATTTGAAAACACGTTAGGGAGCGGTAAATCAGCCACTGCATCTGACCGCGTCAGTCGTAGTGGTGTTAACAAACCGCTGCGTATGACCTTACAAAAAATATTATAGCAAACAGTAGGACGATGATAACTACCCATTGATTGTGCACTTCCGTGATTGGGAACCAATGCGAGAATGGTAGCATTCACACCTTTTGGCAGGAATCATAAATAAAAAGACCGAACCGCGATGATTAAATCACAACCAAACAACAGCGTTTACTTAAGTAAAAAAAGAAATTACCGCCAAAAAGTTTCTGAGAACGGCTTGGTTAAAACATTTAATACTTTCAATTTGGTTAATTTTATGATTCCATTAAGATTGTATGAAACTAAATGAATTATAGTTTATTCATGGATTTGTCTCCAAGTGCACTGACAAAAATAAAGTTTACATCTACCTACATACTTATTCTTTCTGAGACAAGCTCTTGTCCAGTCAAAACAATAACCAAGCGGGGTCCTTATCCAGCGAGAAAGTTCAAGATGTTCATCCAGGGGAAATGGTTCGGTTAACTGGAAGTCAATTGGCGAACTCGCTCCCAGATTGGAAGAATCGATTCTCTTTTCTGAATTAGAGTTTTTCATAATAATTGATGTACCTATAAAGTTTCAAAAGCATATATCAAATTATTAAATTGATATTTCAGAACAGCCGTGAACAACACCGAACGATCGATCCGACCAGATCGATCGATCCCCAACCAGATCGATCGATCCCTGACCAGATCGATCGATCCCCCACCAGATCGATCGATCCTGCCTGGAACGATCGATCCAAGCTTCCTGCAACACACGGATTCGACTTCTAACACGTCGAATCGCGATAAGCAACCTCCAAAACGGCACAAACTTGAATCCTAATGATAACACAACATTACCCAACTCCAGGACGCAAGAAACAATCCAGAAAACTCCATGGATCTAAGCAAATCTATCAAACAAGCATCAAATCCGAAATCAATGTTCTACAAGCTTAGTCCAGCCCTTGGTCACGCACTCACCTCGAATTCGGATTGATTGAAGCCACACAAAGCTTCTCCAGGACAGTAAGAACCTCCACGCTCAAGCCAAGATCTCTCAAACTCCTCTGAAACTTCCCAAAAGCTCCCACTTCACAACCTCTTCCTTCTTCCTTTTAAACTCACAATTCCCTTCTTCCTTTCTCTCCTCTTCACTTCCTTAGGCTCTCAATAACACTCCTTGAACCTCCAGAAGCCACCCCAAACGAAAAATGAAGAAGGAGGAAGAAGAAACGCGTTTAAAAGGATGAAAAAGTCGACCTACCAACTCTGCCGACAGCCCGGATCGATCGATCCAAACATGGATCGATCGATCCACCACCTTACAACCGCACAACATCAATTTGCCAAAAAGATCGATCGATCCCTATCAGGATCGATCGATCCAGCCAAAAAAAATCACGTCATTTCGATCCCTCTTTTCATCCCGTCATTTCTCTTCAAAAACCCCATCCCCGAGGCCAACGGAATGGACTTTTAAGAAATAATCTCTCTTACACCGATTTATTTGGATCAAAGACGTTTTTGATATATATATATATATCCAAATATATAAATTTCGTCAATAATCCCCTTTTTGGAAGACGGGCGTTACACATCCGAATATAATTCTCTTGTAAAAGTAACATACTTGGATATATTAAAAAAATTATATAAATTTTCCCATCAAAATTTTAATAGAACATGGATATCTTTGCAATAAAATTTGAGAGTTGCATATGGTTTTTTTATATTTTGAAAAATGCCCATAGTATAATTGAGTTGAAATTGTTGGGCATTTTTTATTTTGGTACATCTATTATCCTTGTCGTTTTGTATTGTACTAACAATAAATTTTATGACTAGCAAAGTTTCTATCTATCATACACATATTTCAAGAGTTCTTTGAGTGCATAACTTGTATTGATTTTTTTAATATCTCCCCCTTATGGGGATACGACTTTAAGTAGTCAAGAGACTTCTTGGACGAACACCTTGTAAACAAACTACCATATAACATAAATGATAATACGTTTTTAAACGTTCAACTATCCTATCGTGCTTAGCTCTCAAGGTTATAAAACCACAAGGAAACAAGAACAACACACTAGAAATTCTTTTTAAAATAAATTTCGAATATAATATAAAGAGTGGAAAATGACCAAAAATGGTTTGAAAATTAAATAAAGGAAACAAACTCTCCGGATAAGGTAACTCACTAGGGGTATCACTTGTACACTAATGGAGCTTAACCTACCTAACACAACTAATCCTTCTGGTTTAGATCAGCAATGTCTACTAATCCAGTTCTGTGGCACTAATCTCTTCGTAAGTCACCAAATCATCAATTTCTGTTTGCGATCAAGTAATCAAATAGGACTAATTATAAGCCTACACACCTTACTCAACTATATCCATAGGCTAAGGATGTAAAGCACATCAATATTTTGGTTAAAATATTTTATCAAATACCTTGTGGGCGCTAAAATGGGTAAGTCCTAAAATAGCTTTTTCCAAGCTATTCTAACATTAATATCAGCTATCAAGAAATGATCTTATTTGTTACAAGGCTAAACTCCACTAATCCACTTCTATTCACCCTAGATCTATCATTCCCAAGAGCCCTAAAGAGACTAGTCACTTTTTTCATGATAACAAAAAGCAACAAGGGTTATCTTTGCATAAGCATGAGTAAGAGAAGAATAGTTGAAAGATTGAAATGGAAAACATTATTTATCAACTTCAATTCAAGAGATTCATACAAATAGTTTCTTTAAACCTAAAAGTTTCTAAAGAGAATTTTTAAAAACAAGCATAAGTCTTTAAATTATGTTTAGAAACTAGTTATAGTGAATGATAAATTGGTCGGTCAACAGATAACCAACTGGGTCAATCCCAGTTTCGAAATTAGAAAACACGTTAGGGAGCGGTAAATCAGCCACTGCATCTGACCGCGTCAGTCGTAGTGGTGTTAACAAACCGCTGCGTATGACCTTACAAAAAATATTATAGCAAACAGTAGGACGATGATAACTACCCATTGATTGTGCACTTCCGTGATTGGGAACCAATGCGAGAATGGTAGCATTCACACCTTTTGGCAGGAATCATAAATAAAAAGACCGAACCGCGATGATTAAATCACAACCAAACAACAGCGTTTACTTAAGTAAAAAAAGAAATTACCGCCAAAAAGTTTCTGAGAACGGCTTGGTTAAAACATTTAATACTTTCAATTTGGTTAATTTTATGATTCCATTAAGATTGTATGAAACTAAATGAATTATAGTTTATTCATGGATTTGTCTCCAAGTGCACTGACAAAAATAAAGTTTACATCTACCTACATACTTATTCTTTCTGAGACAAGCTCTTGTACAGTCAAAACAATAACCAAGCGGGGTCCTTATCCAGCGAGAAAGTTCAAGATGTTCATCCAGGGGAAATGGTTCGGTTAACTGGAAGTCAATTGGCGAACTCGCTCCCAGATTGGAAGAATCGATTCTCTTTTCTGAATTAGAGTTTTTCATAATAATTGATGTACCTATAAAGTTTCAAAAGCATATATCAAATTATTAAATTGATATTTCAGAAAAGATTATAAATCTATACATATTATCCTAAATAAATAAATTTAGACTTACATGATGAAACAAGAATGAGAATGGTTAAAAATAAAACAAGTATCTTCATAACTAAAATAGAAATCCAATAATAAAATATATAAAATATTTTTTGCTAATCGTTTGAAGTTATTTATTTTGTTTTTCAAGAGATTTTTAAGGTATATATAGTGCCATATTTATACTTTTCTATACGCACATATGTTACAAATGGGTTAATGGTCTAATTAACGTTATTTAATGAAATAAATGAATATTGAATAAACTAGAAAAGTTAAATAAACCATATTTATAAGTTTTTTTTTTCTGCAGTTTTCATCTATGAATCTTTTACTAATGTATATTATATAATACTTTTTATTATACATCCTGAAACAACCACACCCGATTTTTTTTTTTTTAACATTAAAATCATCATAAATATTAATTGTCACACAAACACGACAATTCCAAATTATTACAATTCAACATTTATTAAGACTCGCTTATTAAACTCAACAACATAAAACAACAACACGAGTCCTAATCATCCTCCTCCTCATAGCCTTGATTCCACGATCACACTTTATTCTTACCTGCATCAAACACACACAGAGATGCGTAAGTATTATCATAAATACTTAGTGAGGCGATCCTCCCAACTACGAGCTATACACACAAGCAAGTAAAACCACGCAATGCCCGAACCCAACCGAACACGACACACGATGCTACGAACCAAAAATCACCCCAACACAAGAAACGAACACGAAAAACAGCCAGAACGACCAGATCGATCGATCCTGGCCAGGATCGATCGATCCAGAACAGCCGTGAACAACACCGAACGATCGATCCGACCAGATCGATCGTTCCCGACCAGATCGATCGATCTCCGACCAGATCGATCGATCTCCGACCAGAGCGATCGATCCCCAACCAGATCGATCGATCCCTGACCAGATCGATCGATCCCCCACCAGATCGATCGATCCTGCCTGGAACGATCGTTCCAAGCTTCCTGCAACACACGGATTCGACTTCTAACACGTCGAATCGCGATAAGCAACCTCCAAAACGGCACAAACTTGAATCCTAATGATAACACAACATTACCCAACTCCAGGACGCAAGAAACAATCCAGAAAACTCCATGGATCTAAGCAAATCTATCAAACAAGCATCAAATCCGAAATCAATGTTCTACAAGCTTAGTCCAGCCCTTGGTCACGCACTCACCTCGAATTCGGATTGATTGAAGCCACACAAAGCTTCTCCAGGACAGTAAGAACCTCCACGCTCAAGCCAAGATCTCTCAAACTCCTCTGAAACTTCCCAAAAGCTCCCACTTCACAACCTCTTCCTTCTTCCTTTTAAACTCACAATTCCCTTCTTCCTTTCTCTCCTCTTCACTTCCTTAGGCTCTCAATAACACTCCTTGAACCTCCAGAAGCCACCCCAAACGAAAAATGAAGAAGGAGGAAGAAGAAACGCGTTTAAAAGGATAAAAAAGTCGACCTACCAACTCTGCCGACAGCCCGGATCGATCGATCCAAACATGGATCGATCGATCCACCACCTTACAACCGCACAACATCAATTTGCCAACAAGATCGATCGATCCCTATCAGGATCGATCGATCCAGCCAAAAAAAATCACGTCATTTCGATCCCTCTTTTCATCCCGTCATTTCTCTTCAAAAACCCCATCCCCGAGGCCAACGGAATGGACTTTTAAGAAATAATCTCTCTTACACCGATTTATTTGGATCAAAGACGTTTTTGATATATATATATATATATCCAAATATATAAATTTCGTCAATAATCCCCTTTTTGGAAGACGGGCGTTACAATTCTCCCCCACCAAACTGGATTCGTCCTCGAATCCTTAGACATAGTTCAATCCGCTATGAACTCAACACCCGATCGTCGCAACGATCCCTACCCTCACATGGTCAACCCGACCATACTACTCTACCTATCCAACAACCCCGCGAACCCTCTAGCGTCAACTTGCTTCAGAGAACTTCCGACAAGAGTTAGATAAGATAGCTTTTAGTACTTAGCCATTCTTTTTAGCGATTCCTCATGACGAACGTAATAAAACAAACAAGTACCATACATTCGAGAATCGGATATACCGCGTAGAACTGCTCATGAGCCATCCGATCAAACCACTTATCTCATTTTCCCTTAACAAGTTTAACTAGAAACACGATTCCGTTCCCAAATCACAACCCAACCCCTCTCGAGATCTCTATTCAGCCGTTATGCTTATACGCACGTTATAGACATATACTGCTCCCAACTCATACTCGTACCACTCCCACCCTCTGTGCATTGCACTCTGGGCTCTGGGTACCTCATGCCACTCTCTCTTACAGGCCACAAAGTCCTGCAAGCTATTGGCATCCCACCTATACCACTCCCACTCTCAGGACTCGTCAGCCCTTCGAGCTCTAGGTATAGCAACCATACCACTCGCACTCTCAGGTCACAAAGACCTTCAAGCTATGGGTATCACACTCATACCACTCCCACTCTCAGGACTCACAAGTCCTTCGAGCTGTGGTATCCGGGAAAAATCCTCATCCCCGCCTCTGGAGAAATCCATCTCCCATGAGTCGTACAGGACCCACCAGTCCCTGGAGCAAGCAAGTCTAACGTCTATAAGCATGTCCGACCGAATCTATCTCACCGAGTCCACTCGCCACATCACATGGTGACACTCACCAACCATATTCCCATCTCGGAATATCAACCTATCCTATAACCACTACACAGGTTATCTCAAGGTATATCCACTCCCTCAGGGTATTCCATTTATCTTTGTTCGAAGGATAATTCCAGTTTATACTCTAATAAACTTTTTCTTTACTCACACGACATCACAAGTCATAAACTCATAAGAATACTCCTCTTATTCAATTTCACATATTATTCATCGTATACAACATGACATACAACTCAAAATGTGAAATTAGAAACCATCGATGGAAACTCAAGCCTCACCTTGCTTCTCGAACCACTTTTTAAATCTCGTTTCCATCCTTGCCTCTGGTTCCCAAGTCTCCTCCTGCACACCATCACAATCCCATAACACCCTCATCATTGGAATCCTCTTCGACGAAGCTCTTTGACCCTCCTCTCGAGAATCCTCAAAGGTCTCGCCTCAACGGTCATATTAGGCTGAAGATCTGACGGAATCTCTCCCAATACTTCCTCCTCCTTACGTAAGCATTTCTTCAGCATCGACACATGGAAAACCTTGTGAAATGCTTGCATAACCTCGGGTAACTCCAACCGATACGCAACCGGGCCAACTCTCTCAACTATCTTGGACGGACCCAAATACCTTGGACTCAACTTAGTCTCAGTAATGGATCTGTTCGGACCCCGCAACATTGCCATTTTGAGATATACCCTATCTCCCACCTCAAACTCGAGATCCTTTCTCCTTTTATCGGCATAACTCTTTTGCCGATCTTGGGCTTCCTTCATGTTCAGTTTTTAAACTCGGATCTTCTCTGTAGTTTCCTGAACAAAATCTGCACCCAACATACTCCTCTCCCCCACCTGGGTCCAACACAAGGGTGTACGACATGGCCTCCCATAGAGTGCCTCCTATGGGGCCATCCCAATGCTTGCCTGGTAGCTATTATTGTAAGCAAACTCTGCCAAGCTCAAGTGGTCCACCCAATGACCACCCCAGTCAAGCACACACATCCTCAGCAAATCCTCAAGAGTCTGGATGGTCCTCTCGGACTGCCCATCCGTCTGAGGGTGATATGCCGTACTTAAGTTCACCCTAGTGCCCATCTCTTCCTGGAATGCCTTCCAGAACCCCGAAGTGAACTTAGGGTCCCGGTCTGACACTATACTCACCGGTACCCCATGAAGTCTCACTATCTCCTGCACATACTTCCTAGCCAGAACCGTAGCTCCATCAGTTTTCTTAATGGCTAGAAAATGCGCCGACTTGGTCAATCGATCAACAATGACCCAAATAGCATCCTTGGTCCGAGAAACAGGTAACCCAACTACGAAATCCATCGTAATCATATCCCACTTCCACTCGGGAATGGGTAAGCTCCGCAACAGCCCGCTCGGAACCTGATGCTCTGCCTTCACTAACTGGCACACATCGCACTCTGCGACCCAGTTAGCAACATCCTTTTTCATCCCGACCCAATGGTAATACCGTTTCAGATCACGGTACATCTTAGTCGCTCCTGGGTGAATCGAAAACTTGCTCGCATGAGCCTCACTCAGAATCTCTCGCTTCAACTCCTCATCCTTGGGTACACATACCCGTCCATGCACAAGAATAGTCCCATTAGCTGAGACTTGATACTCCGAACCCTCAGCTCTGGAGGCCTTAATCAACCCTTCATCTTTTTCCTGAGCCAACCGAACCCTGCTCAAAAGATCTGCCTGATTAGTTGCCTCCAAGCCCAACGGTTCCTGAGATATAGCACACAACCTCATCGTGCTAATCTCGCCCACCAAGGACTCCATGTCCCGCTCACTGGCCGAAGATACTCGCTTGCGACTCAAGGCATCTGCAACCAAATTTGCTTTACCAGGATGGTAAGCTATCTCCAGATCATAATCCGCCACTAACTCCATCCAACGTCTCTGCCTCAGATTCAACTCGGGCTGAGTGAACAAATATTTCAGGCTCTTATGATCTGTGAATACCTGAACCTTCCCGCCGTAAAGATAGGACCTCCAAATCTTTAAGGCAAACACCACCGCAGCCATCTCAAGATCATGGGTAGGGTAGTTGCCCTCATGCTTCCTCAACTGCCTCGAAGCATAGGCAATCACCTTTCCCCACTGCATCAACACACAACCAAGGCCCACTCTCGAGGCATCCGTATACACCACATAAGGCTCACCCGGCTCGGGCAATGCCAACACTGGTGTACTCGTCAGCATCGTCTTCAGGTTCACGAAACTCTCTTCACACTCTAGAGACCAAACGAAAGGAACATCCTTTCCTGTCAGCTTTGTCAACGACTTAGCCATACTCGCAAAACCCTTGACGAACCTCCGATAATAACCTGCCAAACCAAGGAAACTCCTGATCTCCGTGGCATTCCTTGGCCTCGGCCAATCTCTGATGGCCTGAATCTTCTCTGGGTCTACTGAAACTCCCTCCTCAGAAACAATGTGACCCAAAAATCCAATCTCCCTCTCCAGAAGCTACACTTACTTAACTTAGCAAACAACTTATGCTCTCGGAGCTTTTCCAGAACAACTCTCAGGTGTTCCTCATGCTCTTCGGGATTCTTCGAATACACCAAGATATCATCAATAAAAATGATCACGAATTCATCCAAATACTCTTGGAACACGCTGTTCATCAATCTCATGAATGCGGCTGGTGCATTCGTCAACCCAAAAGGCATCACAACAAACTCATAATGCCCATACCTCATCCTGAAAGCCGTCTTTCGGATATCCTCCTCATCAATCCGAATCTGATGGTATCCAGAAGCCAAGTCTATCTTGGAGAACCAAGTAGCCCCTCTCAACTGATCCAACAATTCATCAATCCGCGGAAGAGGATACTTGTTCTTCACAGTGACTCGGTTAAGTCCCCGGTAATCGATACACAACCGGAAACTACCATCCTTCTTCTTTACAAACAACACCGGTGCTCCCCACGGTGAAGTACTCGGCCTGATAAAACCCTTACTCAACAACTCCTCCAGCTGCTTCTTCAGCTCTGCCATCTCTGCTGGAGCCATCCTATAAGGTGCCTTAGATATTGGCGTTGTTCCGGGTTCCAACTCAATCGTGAAAGGATCTGACCGTGACGGCGGCAATCCCTGCAGCGACTGAAACACATCCTGGAAATCCTGAACAACCCGAATATCTCTAACCTCCAGATCTCCAACGGTCTCAGGGGTAACGATGGTCACTAGATAAGCCTCGTAACCTCTCTCGATCATTCTCTCTGCCTGAATGACCGATATTACGAGACTCCCGGTAGTTGGTCTCACTCCTTGATAAACCAACCTCTGCCTCTCCCTCTCGAATATTACACGCCCGCGTCGACAGTCTAGATGCGCGATGTACTTACTGAGCCAATCCATGCCCAAAATGACGTCATACAACTCCACCGAGCATATGATCAAATCCGCTGGCATAGACTCTCCGGCTACCTGAACATCCACGCCTCTAACTCGCCCAAGAATAGATAGAAACTTCCCTCCCGCAACCTTCACAAAACCCAACGGCTCATTGGGTTCACCTCGCAATTTGGCCTTCTCGGCCAATTCCGGAGTGACAAAGCAATGCGATGCCCCGGAATCGAATAACACATGGGATTCAACACCTCCCACAAATAAGGTCCCTGCACATACCCATGTGCCGAGAACCTTAACAACCCCTCACGGAGACAGAAAATTATATAACCGAAAGAATTTATCACAGATAAATTTATCACAGGTCTAAAAAGTACCTGTGATCGGCCTGGAGCTCGGCTCTCCCGTCTCCGCGATGTAATACACCCGAGGCGCAGGTGCAATCTGCCTGATCGGTGGCGCTGCGGCTGGCATCATCTGCAGTCCTGCACTCCGCTCCTCTGCCTCCTCGACGGTGTAAACCCGAGGTGCCACCGCACTCTGCCTACTCGACGGTGCTACTGCTACCCCTCCCTGCTGCAACTTAGGGCATTTGGGCTTGATATGCCCAACTTCCTTGCAATGGAAGCACACCCGGGTATCTGGAAGGGCCTCACCCTTCTGCGGACAGTTGGCCACCCTGTGATCCATACTTCCGCACCCAAAACATCCTTGGCCACTCTGGCTACTCCTCACCGGGCCTCCACGTCCTGCACTCCTTGAGGGACAACTCGCAATCTTGTGATCCTTGCTTCCACACCCGAAGCATCCTGGACCACTCTGAGTACCTCCCGAAGTGCCTCCCCACTTCCTCTTCTGTCCTACCACCTGCCTACTCCCCTTACTCGACCCTGATTGCTGCTGCATCTTCTTGGCCTGGAAACTCAAAGTAGACGGTGCTACCTCCTCCCTCAGACCATCCTCGATAGATGCGGCCAACTCAACCAACTCTCCCAATGTGCCAAACAACTTACCAAGGCAACGGGTCCTCAACTCAGGCCGCAAGCCTATCATAAACCGTCGCACTCGGGCCTGCTCACCCTCCATGACTCGACCAGCATAAATGGAAAGCCGGTTGAACTCTGTCTCAAACTCCCGGACAGTCCGGTCCCCCTGAGTCAGACTCAAAAACCTCGCCTCCAGCCGGTCTACTGCCTCCTGTGGAAAGTATTTGGAGTTAAACTCCTCCACAAAATCTCTCCAAGTCAACTCCACCTGACCTCTCCTGGCGACTACACTCGTCCACCACAGATGTGCATCGCCATCCAAGTAATGAACTGCCAAGTCAACTCGGTATCCCTCTGGACACCTACATGACTGGAAGTTCCGCTCCAACCGGGACCTCCATATATTAGCCTCCTCAGGACCGACACCACCCAGGAAGAACGTAGTGCCCATCCTCTGCATCTGCTCCATCATCCTAGGGTAGGATGGGAGCTCCTCCCCAACCACAACTCTCGGCTGTGCCTTAACTACTGGTGGCACAACTGGAGCTTGTACCGCTACCCTCTCTGGTAACCGCTCCAACACCAAGGTCAACAGATCCACAATACGGCCATCCCGGGTCTGAGCATCACCTGCTGCCACACCCGCAGCACCCGCTGGAACTCCAGCCTCACCGGCACTCTCACCGGCCGCACCCTCAGACCCTAACGGACCCGTATGCAAATCTCCGCCTTGCTCCACCGTGGCACTCTGTGCCTCTCCCAAACCCACCACTGGGACACGACCTCGGCCTCTACCACGGCCACGGCCACGACCTCTAGCTCCTCTAGCCATCTGCACTTCCAAGAGGAGATACTAAAAACCCAAAACAACTCAAACAAAAATCAATAAAACACAACTCACCGTGGAATCACTTGAAGGCTCGGAGAGGATGATTCTAAGACTCTATACTCAAACAATTTCTAAATCATCCTAGAACCGTATACGCTCTGATACCAAATTGAAACAACCACACCCGATTTTTTTTTTTTAACATTAAAATCATCATAAATATTAATTGTCACACAAACACGACAATTCCAAATTATTATAATTCAACATTTATTAAGACTCGCTTATTAAACTCAACAACATAAAACAACAACACGAGTCATAATCATCCTCCTCCTCATAGCCTTGATTCCACGATCACACTTTATTCTTACCTGCATCAAACACACACAGAGATGCGTAAGTATTATCATAAATACTTAGTGAGGCGATCCTCCCAACTACGAGCTATACACACAAGCAAGTAAAACCACGCAATGCCCGAACCCAACCGAACACGACACACGATGCTACGAACCAAAAATCACCCCAACACAAGAAACGAACACGAAAAACAGCCAGAACGACCAGATCGATCGATCCTGGCCAGGATCGATCGATCCAGAACAGCCGTGAACAACACCGAACGATCGATCCGACCAGATCGATCGTTCCCGACCAGATCGATCGATCTCCGACCAGATCGATCGATCTCCGACCAGATCGATCGATCCCCAACCAGATCGATCGATCCCTGACCAGATCGATCGATCCCCCACCAGATCGATCGATCCTGCCTGGAACGATCGATCCAAGCTTCCTGCAACACACGAATTCGACTTCTAACACGTCGAATCGCGATAAGTAACCTCCAAAACGGCACAAACTTGAATCCTAATGATAACACAACATTACCCAACTCCAGGACGCAAGAAACAATCCAGAAAACTCCATGGATCTAAGCAAATCTATCAAACAAGCATCAAATCCGAAATCAATGTTCTACAAGCTTAGTCCAGCCCTTGGTCACGCACTCACCTCGAATTCGGATTGATTGAAGCCACACAAAGCTTCTCCAGGACAGTAAGAACCTCCACGCTCAAGCCAAGATCTCTCAAACTCCTCTGAAACTTCCCAAAAGCTCCCACTTCACAACCTCTTCCTTCTTCCTTTTAAACTCACAATTCCCTTCTTCCTTTCTCTCCTCTTCACTTCCTTAGGCTCTCAATAACACTCCTTGAACCTCCAGAAGCCACCCCAAACGAAAAATGAAGAAGGAGGAAGAAGAAACGCGTTTAAAAGGATGAAAAAGTCGACCTACCAACTCTGCCGACAGCCCGGATCGAACGATCCAAACATGGATCGATCGATCCACCACCTTACAACCGCACAACATCAATTTGCCAACAAGATCGATCGATCCCTATCAGGATCGATCGATCCAGCCAAAAAAAATCACTTCATTTCGATCCCTCTTTTCATCCCGTCATTTCTCTTCAAAAACCCCATCCCCGAGGCCAACGGAATGGACTTTTAAGAAATAATCTCTCTTACACCGATTTATTTGGATCAAAGACGTTTTTGATATATATATATATATATATATATATCCAAATATATAAATTTCGTCAATAATCCCCTTTTTGGAAGACGGGTGTTACACATCCGAATATAATTCTCTTGTAAAAGTAACATACTTGGATATATTAAAAAAATTATATAAATTTTCCCATCAAAATTTTTATAGAACATGGATATCTTTGCAATAAAATTTGAGAGTTGCATATGGTTTTTTTATATTTTGAAAAATGCCCATAGTATAATTGAGTTGAAATTGTTGGGCATTTTTTATTTTGGTACATCTATTATCCTTGTCGTTTTGTATTGTACTAACAATAAATTTTATTACTAGCAAAGTTTCTATCTATCATACACATATTTCAAGAGTTCTTTGAGTGCATAACTTGTATTGATTTTTTTAATATCTCCCCCTTATGGGGATACGACTTTAAGTAGTCAAGAGACTTCTTGGACGAACACCTTGTAAACAAACTACCATATAACGTAAATGATAATACGTTTTTAAACGTTCAACTATCCTATCGTGCTTAGCTCTCAAGGTTATAAAACCACAAGGAAACAAGAACAACACACTAGAAATTCTTTTTAAAATAAATTTCGAATATAATATAAAGAGTGGAAAATGACCAAAAATGGTTTGAAAATTAAATAAAGGAAACAAACTCTCCGGATAAGGTAACTCACTAGGGGTATCACTTGTACACTAATGGAGCTTAACCTACTTAACACAACTAATCCTTCTGGTTTAGATCAGCAATGTCTACTAATCCAGTTCTGTGGCACTAATCTCTTCGTAAGTCACCAAATCATCAATTTCTGTTTGCGATCAAGTAATCAAATAGGACTAATTATAAGCCTACACACCTTACTCAACTATATCCATAGGATAAGGATGTAAAGCACATCAATATTTTGGTTAAAATATTTTATCAAATACCTTGTGGGCGCTAAAATGGGTAAGTCCTAAAATAGCTTTTTCCAAGCTATTCTAACATTAATATCAGCTATCAAGAAAGGATCTTATTTGTTACAAGGCTAAACTCCACTAATCCACTTCTATTCACCCTAGATCTATCATTCCCAAGAGCCCTAAAGAGACTAGTCACTTTTTTCATGATAACAAAAAGCAACAAGGGTTATCTTTGCATAAGCATGAGTAAGAGAAGAATAGTTGAAAGATTGAAATGGAAAACATTATTTATTAACTTCAATTCAAGAGATTCATACAAATAGTTTCTTTAAACCTAAAAGTTTCTAAAGAGAATTTTTAAAAACAAGCATAAGTCTTTAAATTATGTTTAGAAACTAGTTATAGTGAATGATAAATTGGTCGGTCAACAGATAACCAACTGGGTCAATCCCAGTTTCAAAATTAGAAAACACGTTAGGGAGCGGTAAATCAGCCACTGCATCTGACCGCGTCAGTCGTAGTGGTGTTAACAAACCGCTGCGTATGACCTTACAAAAAATATTATAGCAAACAGTAGGACGATGATAACTACCCATTGATTGTGCACTTCCGTGATTGGGAACCAATGCGAGAATGGTAGCATTCACACCTTTTGGCAGGAATCATAAATAAAAAGACCGAACCGCGATGATTAAATCACAACCAAACAACAGCGTTTACTTAAGTAAAAAAAGAAATTACCGCCAAAAAGTTTCTGAGAACGGCTTGGTTAAAACATTTAATACTTTCAATTTGGTTAATTTTATGATTCCATTAAGATTGTATGAAACTAAATGAATTATAGTTTATTCATGGATTTGTCTCCAAGTGCACTGACAAAAATAAAGTTTACATCTACCTACATACTTATTCTTTCTGAGACAAGCTCTTGTACAGTCAAAACAATAACCAAGCGGGGTCCTTATCCAGCGAGAAAGTTCAAGATGTTCATCCAGGGGAAATGGTTCGGTTAACTGGAAGTCAATTGGCGAACTCGCTCCCAGATTGGAAGAATCGATTCTCTTTTCTGAATTAGAGTTTGTCATAATAATTGATGTACCTATAAAGTTTCAAAAGCATATATCAAATTATTAAATTGATATTTCAGAAAAGATTATAAATCTATACATATTATCCTAAATAAATAAATTTAGACTTACATGATGAAACAAGAATGAGAATGGTTAAAAATAAAACAAGTATCTTCATAACTAAAATAGAAATCCAATAATAAAATATATAAAATATTTTTTACTAATCGTTTGAAGTTATTTATTTTGTTTTTCAAGAGATTTTTAAGGTATATATAGTGCCATATTTATACTTTTCTATACGCCCATATGTTACAAATGGGTTAATGGTCTAATTAACGTTATTTAATGAAATAAATGAATATTGAATAAACTAGAAAAGTTAAATAAACCATATTTATAAGTTTTGTTTTCTGCAGTTTTCATCTATGAATCTTTTACTAATGTATATTATATAATACTTTTTATTATACATCCGAATATAATTCTCTTGTAAAAGTAACATACTTGGATATATTAAAAAAATTATATAAATTTTCCCATCAAAATTTTAATAGAATATGGATATTGTTGCAATAAAATTTGAGAGTTGCATATGGTTTTTTTATATTTTGAAAAATGCCCATTGTATAATTGAGTTGAAATTGTTGGGCATTTTTTATTTTGGTACATCTATTATCCTTGTCGTTTTATATTGTACTAAAAATAAATTTTATGACTAGCAAAGTTTCTATCTATCATACACATATTTCAAGACCGTATTTTTTTCTAGTTCTTTGAGTACATAACTTGTATTGATTTTTTTAATATCTCCCCCTTATGGGGATACGACTTTAAGTAGTCAAGAGACTTCTTGGACGAGCACCTTGTAAACAAACTACCATATAACGTAAATGATAATACGTTTGTAAACGTTCAACTATCCTATCGTGCTTAGCTCTCAAGGTTATAAAACCACAAGGAAACAAGAACAACACACTAGAAATTATTTTTAAAATGAATGTCGAATATAATATAAAGAGTGGAAAATGACCAAAAATGGTTTGAAAATTAAATAAAGGAAACAAACTCTCGGGATAAGGTAACTCACTAGGGGTATCACTTGTACACTAATGGAGCTTAACCTACTTAACACAACTAATCCTTCTGGTTTAGATCAGTAATGTCTACTAATCCTGTTATGTGGCACTAATCTCTTCGTAAGTCACCAAATCATCAATAACTTCTGTTTGCGATCAAGTAATCAAAGAGGACTAATTATAAGCCTACACACCTTACTCAACTATATCCATAGGCTAAGGATGTAAAGCACATCAATATTTTGGTTAAAATATTTTATCAAATACCTTGTGGGCGCTAAAATGCGTAAGTCCTAAAATAGCTTTTTTCAAGCTATTCTAACATTAATATCAGCTATCAAGTAAGGATCTTATTTGTTACAAGGCTAAACTCCACTAATCCACTTCTATTCACCCTAGATCTATCATTCCCAAGAGCCCTAAAGAGACTAGTCACTTTTTTCATGATAACAAAAAGCAACAAGGGTTATCTTTGCATAAGCATGAGTAAGAGAAGAATAGTTGAAAGATTGAAATGGAAAACATTATTTATTAACTTCAATTCAAGAGATTCATACAAATAGTTTCTTTAAACCTAAAAGTTTCTAAAGAGAATCTTTAAAAACAAGCATAAGTCTTTAAATTATGTTTAGAAACTAGTTATAGTGAATGATAAATTGGTTGGTCAACAGATAACCAACTGGGTCAATCCCAGTTTTGAAATTAGAAAACACGTTAGGGAGCGGTAAATCAGCCACTGCATCTGACCGCGTCAGTCGTAGTGGTGTTAACAAACCGCTGCGTATGACCTTACAAAAAATATTATAGCAAACAGTAGGACGATGATAACTACCCATTGATTGTGCACTTCCGTGATTGGGAACCAATGCGAGAATGGTAGCATTCACACCTTTTGGCAGGAATCATAAATAAAAAGATCGAACCGCGATGATTAAATCACAACCAAACAACAGCGTTTACATAAGTAAAAAAAAGAAATTACCGCCAAAAAGTTTCTGAGAACGGCTTGGTTAAAATATTTAATACTTTCAATTTGGTTAATTTTATGATTCCATTAAGATTGTATGAAACTAAATGAATTATAGTTTATTCATGGATTTGTCTCCAAGTGCACTGACAAAAATAAAGTTTACATCTACCTACATACTTATTCTTTCTGAGACAAGCTCTTGTACAGTCAAAACAATAACCAAGCGGGGTCCTTATCCAGCGAGAAAGTTCAAGATGTTCATCCAGGGGAAATGGTTCGGTTAACTGGAAGTCAATTGGCGAACTCGCTCCCAGATTGGAAGAATCGATTCTCTTTTCTGAATTAGTGTTTGTCATAATAATTGATCTACCTATAAAGTTTCAAAAGCATATATCAAATTATTAAATTGATATTTCAGAAAAGATTATAAATCTATACATATTATCCTAAATAAATAAATTTAGACTTACATGATGAAACAAGAATGAGAATGGTTAAAAATAAAACAAGTATCTTCATAACTAAAATAGAAATCCAATAATAAAATATATAAAATATTTTTTGCTAATCGTTTGAAGTTATTTATTTTGTTTTTCAAGTGCCATATTTATACTTTTCTATACGCACATATGTTACAAATGGGTTAATGGTCTAATTAACGTTATTTAATGAAATAAATGAATATTGAATAAACTAGAAAAGTTTAATAAACCATATTTATAAGTTTTTTTTTTCTGCAGTTTTCATCTATGAATCTTTTACTAATGTATATTATATAATACTTTTTATTATACATCCGAATATAATTCTCTTGTAAAAGTAACATACTTGGATATATTAAAAAAATTATATAAATTTTCCCATCAAAATTTTAATAGAACATGGATATCCTTGCAATAAAATTTGAGAGTTGCATATGGTTTTTTTATATTTTGAAAAATGCCCATAGTATAATTGAGTTGAAATTGTTGGGCATTTTTTATTTTGGTACATCTATTATCCTTGTCGTTTTGTATTGTACTAACAATAAATTTTATGACTAGCAAAGTTTCTATCTATCATACACATATTTCAAGAGTTCTTTGAGTGCATAACTTGTATTGATTTTTTTAATATCTCCCCCTTATGGGGATACGACTTTAAGTAGTCAAGAGACTTCTTGGACGAGCACCTTGTAAACAAACTACCATATAACGTAAATGATAATACGTTTTTAAACGTTCAACTATCCTATCGTGCTTAGCTCTCAAGGTTATAAAACCACAAGGAAACAAGAACAACACACTAGAAATTCTTTTTAAAATAAATTTCGAATATAATATAAAGAGTGGAAAATGACCAAAAATGGTTTGAAAATTAAATAAAGGAAACAAACTCTCCGGATAAGGTAACTCACTAGGGGTATCACTTGTACACTAATGGAGCTTAACCTACTTAACACAACTAATCCTTCTGGTTTAGATCAGCAATGTCTACTAATCCAGTTCTGTGGCACTAATCTCTTCGTAAGTCACCAAATCATCAATTTCTGTTTGCGATCAAGTAATCAAATAGGACTAATTATAAGCCTACACACCTTACTCAACTATATCCATAGGCTAAGGATGTAAAGCACATCAATATTTTGGTTAAAATATTTTATCAAATACCTTGTGGGCGCTAAAATGCGTAAGTCCTAAAATAGCTTTTTTCAAGCTATTCTAACATTAATATCAGCTATCAAGTAAGGATCTTATTTGTTACAAGGCTAAACTCCACTAATCCACTTCTATTCACCCTAGATCTATCATTCCCAAGAGCCCTAAAGAGACTAGTCACTTTTTTCATGATAACAAAAAGCAACAAGGGTTATCTTTGCATAAGCATGAGTAAGAGAAGAATAGTTGAAAGATTGAAATGGAAAACATTATTTATTAACTTCAATTCAAGAGATTCATACAAATAGTTTCTTTAAACCTAAAAGTTTCTAAAGAGAATCTTTAAAAACAAGCATAAGTCTTTAAATTATGTTTAGAAACTAGTTATAGTGAATGATAAATTGGTTGGTCAACAGATAACCAACTGGGTCAATCCCAGTTTTGAAATTAGAAAACACGTTAGGGAGCGGTAAATCAGCCACTGCATCTGACCGCGTCAGTCGTAGTGGTGTTAACAAACCGCTGCGTATGACCTTACAAAAAATATTATAGCAAACAGTAGGACGATGATAACTACCCATTGATTGTGCACTTCCGTGATTGGGAACCAATGCGAGAATGGTAGCATTCACACCTTTTGGCAGGAATCATAAATAAAAAGACCGAACCGCGATGATTAAATCACAACCAAACAACAGCGTTTACTTAAGTAAAAAAAGAAATTACCGCCAAAAAGTTTCTGAGAACGGCTTGGTTAAAACATTTAATACTTTCAATTTGGTTAATTTTATGATTCCATTAAGATTGTATGAAACTAAATGAATTATAGTTTATTCATGGATTTGTCTCCAAGTGCACTGACAAAAATAAAGTTTACATCTACCTACATACTTATTCTTTCTGAGACAAGCTCTTGTACAGTCAAAACAATAACCAAGCGGGGTCCTTATCCAGCGAGAAATTTCAAGATGTTCATCCAAGGGAAATGGTTCGGTTAACTGGAAGTCAATTGGCGAACTCGCTCCCAGATTGGAAGAATCGATTCTCTTTTCTGAATTAGAGTTTGTCATAATAATTGATGTACCTATAAAGTTTCAAAAGCATATATCAAATTATTAAATTGATATTTCAGAAAAGATTATAAATCTATACATATTATCCTAAATAAATAAATTTAGACTTACATGATGAAACAAGAATGAGAATGGTTAAAAATAAAACAAGTATCTTCATAACTAAAATAGAAATTCAATAATAAAATATATAAAATATTTTTTGCTAATCTTTTGAAGTTATTTATTTTGTTTTTCAAGAGATTTTTAAGGTATATATAGTGCCATATTTATACTTTTCTATACGCCCATATGTTACAAATGGGTTAATGGTCTAATTAACGTTATTTAATGAAATAAATGAATATTGAATAAACTAGAAAAGTTAAATAAACCATATTTATAAGTTTTTTTTTCTGCAGTTTTCATCTATGAATCTTTTACTAATGTATATTATATAATACTTTTTATTATACATCCGAATATAATTCTCTTGTAAAAGTAACATACTTGGATATATTAAAAAAATTATATAAATTTTCCCATCAAAATTTTAATAGAATATGGATATTGTTGCAATAAAATTTGAGAGTTGCATATGGTTTTTTTATATTTTGAAAAATGCCCATTGTATAATTGAGTTGAAATTGTTGGGCATTTTTTATTTTGGTACATCTATTATCCTTGTCGTTTTGTATTGTACTAACAATAAATTTTATGACTAGCAAAGTTTCTATCTATCATACACATATTTCAAGACCGTATTTTTTTTCTAGTTCTTTGAGTACATAACTTGTATTGATTTTTTTAATATCTCCCCCTTATGGGGATACGACTTTAAGTAGTCAAGAGACTTCTTGGACGAGCACCTTGTAAACAAACTACCATATAACGTAAATGATAATACGTTTTTAAACGTTTAACTATCATATCGTGCTTAGCTCTCAAGGTTATAAAACCACAAGGAAACAAGAACAACACACTAGAAATTATTTTTAAAATGAATGTCGAATATAATATAAAGAGTGGAAAATGACCAAAAATGGTTTGAAAATTAAATAAAGGAAACAAACTCTCGGGATAAGGTAACTCACTAGGGGTATCACTTGTACACTAATGGAGCTTAACCTACTTAACACAACTAATCCTTCTGGTTTAGATCAGTAATGTCTACTAATCCAGTTATGTGGCACTAATCTCTTCGTAAGTCACCAAATCATCAATAACTTCTGTTTGCGATCAAGTAATCAAAGAGGACTAATTATAAGCCTACACACCTTACTCAACTATATCCATAGGCTAAGGATGTAAAGCACATCAATATTTTGGTTAAAATATTTTATCAAATACCTTGTTGGCGCTAAAATGCGTAAGTCCTAAAATAGCTTTTTTCAAGCTATTCTAACATTAATATCAGCTATCAAGTAAGGATCTTATTTGTTACAAGGCTAAATTCCACTAATCCACTTCTATTCACCCTAGATCTATCATTCCCAAGAGCCCTAAAGAGACTAGTCACTTTTTTCATGATAACAAAAAGCAACAAGGGTTATCTTTCCATAAGCATGAGTAAGAGAAGAATAGTTGAAAGATTGAAATGGAAAACATTATTTATTAACTTCAATTCAAGAGATTCATACAAATAGTTTCTTTAAACCTAAAAGTTTCTAAAGAGAATCTTTAAAAACAAGCATAAGTCTTTAAATTATGTTTAGAAACTAGTTATAGTGAATGATAAATTGGTCGGTCAACAGATAACCAACTGGGTCAATCCCATTTTTGAAATTAGAAAACACGTTAGGGAGCGGTAAATCAGCCACTGCATCTGACCGCGTCAGTCGTAGTGGTGTTAACAAACCGCTGCATATGACCTTACAAAAAATATTATAGCAAACAGTAGGACGATGATAACTACCCATTGATTGTGCACTTCCGTGATTGGGAACCAATGCGAGAATGGTAGCATTCACACCTTTTGGCAGGAATCATAAATAAAAAGATCGAACCGCGATGATTAAATCACAACCAAACAACAGCGTTTACATAAGTAAAAAAAGAAATTACCGCCAAAAAGTTTCTGAGAACGGCTTGGTTAAAATATTTAATACTTTCAATTTGGTTAATTTTATGATTCCATTAAGATTGTATGAAACTAAATGAATTATAGTTTATTCATGGATTTGTCTCCAAGTGCACTGACAAAAATAAAGTTTACATCTACCTACATACTTATTCTTTCTGAGACAAGCTCTTGTACAGTCAAAACAATAACCAAGCGGGGTCTTTATCCAGCGAGAAAGTTCAAGATGTTCATCCAGGGGAAATGGTTCGGTTAACTGGAAGTCAATTGGCGAACTCGCTCCCAGATTGGAAGAATCGATTCTCTTTTCTGAATTAGTGTTTGTCATAATAATTGATCTACCTATAAAGTTTCAAAAGCATATATCAAATTATTAAATTGATATTTCAGAAAAGATTATAAATCTATACATATTATCCTAAATAAATAAATTTAGACTTACATGATGAAACAAGAATGAGAATGGTTAAAAATAAAACAAGTATCTTCATAACTAAAATAGAAATCCAATAATAAAATATATAAAATATTTTTTGCTAATCGTTTGTAGTTATTTATTTTGTTTTTCAAGTGCCATATTTATACTTTTCTATACGCACATATGTTACAAATGGGTTAATGGTCTAATTAACGTTATTTAATGAAATAAATGAATATTGAATAAACTAGAAAAGTTAAATAAACCATATTTATAAGTTTTTTTTTTTCTGCAGTTTTCATCTATGAATCTTTTACTAATGTATATTATATAATACTTTTTATTATACATCCGAATATAATTCTCTTGTAAAAGTAACATACTTGGATATATTAAAAAAATTATATAAATTTTCCCATCAAAATTTTAATAGAACATGGATATCTTTGCAATAAAATTTGAGAGTTGCATATGGTTTTTTTATATTTTGAAAAATGTCCATAGTATAATTGAGTTGAAATTGTTGGGCATTTTTTATTTTGGTACATCTATTATCCTTGTCGTTTTGTATTGTACTAACAATAAATTTTATGACTAGCAAAGTTTCTATCTATCATACACATATTTCAAGAGTTCTTTGAGTGCATAACTTGTATTAATTTTTTTAATATCTCCCCCTTATGGGGATACGACTTTAAGTAGTCAAGAGACTTCTTGGACGAGCACCTTGTAAACAAACTACCATATAACGTAAATGATAATACGTTTTTAAACGTTCAACTATCCTATCGTGCTTAGCACTCAAGGTTATAAAACCACAAGGAAACAAGGACAACACACTAGAAATTCTTTTTAAAATAAATTTCGAATATAATATAAAGAGTGGAAAATGACCAAAAATGGTTTGAAAATTAAATAAAGGAAACAAACTCTCCGGATAAGGTAACTCACTAGGGGTATCACTTGTACACTAATGGAGCTTAACCTACTTAACACAACTAATCCTTCTGGTTTAGATCAGCAATGTCTACTAATCCAGTTTTGTGGCACTAATCTCTTCGTAAGTCACCAAATCATCAATTTCTGTTTGCGATCAAGTAATCAAATAGGACTAATTATAAGCCTACACACCTTACTCAACTATATCCATAGGCTAAGGATGTAAAGCACATCAATATTTTGGTTAAAATATTTTATCAAATACCTTGTGGGCGCTAAAATGCGTAAGTCCTAAAATAGCTTTTTCCAAGCTATTCTAACATTAATATCAGCTATCAAGAAAGGATCTTATTTGTTACAAGGCTAAACTCCACTAATCCACTTCTATTCACCCTAGATCTATCATTCCCAAGAGCCCTAAAGAGACTAGTCACTTTTTTCATGATAACAAAAAGCAACAAGGGTTATCTTTGCATAAGCATGAGTAAGAGAAGAATAGTTGAAAGATTGAAATGGAAAACATTATTTATTAACTTCAATTCAAGAGATTCATACAAATAGTTTCTTTAAACCTAAAAGTTTCTAAAGAGAATCTTTAAAAACAAGCATAAGTCTTTAAATTATGTTTAGAAACTAGTTATAGTGAGTGATAAATTGGTTGGTCAACAGATAACCAACTGGGTCAATCCCAGTTTTGAAATTAGAAAACACGTTAGGGAGCGGTAAATCAGCCACTGCATCTGACCGCGTCAGTCGTAGTGGTGTTAACAAACCGCTGCGTATGACCTTACAAAAAATATTATAGCAAACAGTAGGACGATGATAACTACCCATTGATTGTGCACTTCCGTGATTGGGAACCAATGCGAGAATGGTAGCATTCACACCTTTTGGCAGGAATCATAAATAAAAAGACCGAACAGCGATGATTAAATCACAACCAAACAACAGCGTTTACTTAAGTAAAAAAAGAAATTACCGCCAAAAAGTTTCTGAGAACGGCTTGGTTAAAACATTTAATACTTTCAATTTGGTTAATTTTATGATTCCATTAAGATTGTATGAAACTAAATGAATTATAGTTTATTCATGGATTTGTCTCCAAGTGCACTGACAAAAATAAAGTTTACATCTACCTACATACTTATTCTTTCTGAGACAAGCTCTTGTACAGTCAAAACAATAACCAAGCGGGGTCCTTATCCAGCGAGAAAGTTCAAGATGTTCATCCAGGGGAAATGGTTCGGTTAACTGGAAGTCAATTGGCGAACTCGCTCCCAGATTGGAAGAATCGATTCTCTTTTCTGAATTAGAGTTTGTCTTAATAATTGATGTACCTATAAAGTTTCAAAAGCATATATCAAATTATTAAATTGATATTTCAGAAAAGATTATAAATCTATACATATTATCCTAAATAAATAAATTTAGACTTACATGATGAAACAAGAATGAGAATGGTTAAAAATAAAACAAGTATCTTCATAACTAAAATAGAAATCCAATAATAAAATATATAAAATATTTTTTGCTAATCGTTTGAAGTTATTTATTTTGTTTTTCAAGAGATTTTTAAGGTATATATAGTGCCATATTTATACTTTTCTATACGCCCATATGTTACAAATGGGTTAATGGTCTAATTAACGTTATTTAATGAAATAAATGAATATTGAATAAACTAGAAAAGTTAAATAAACCATATTTATAAGTTTTTTTTCTGCAGTTTTCATCTATGAATCTTTTACTAATGTATATTATATAATACTTTTTATTATACATCCGAATATAATTCTCTTGTAAAAGTAACATACTTGGATATATTAAAAAAATTATATAAATTTTCCCATCAAAATTTTAATAGAATATGGATATTGTTGCAATAAAATTTGAGAGTTGCATATGGTTTTTTTATATTTTGAAAAATGCCCATTGTATAATTGAGTTGAAATTGTTGGGCATTTTTTATTTTGGTACATCTATTATCCTTGTCGTTTTGTATTGTACTAACAATAAATTTTATGACTAGCAAAGTTTCTATCTATCATACACATATTTCAAGACCGTATTTTTTTTCTAGTTCTTTGAGTACATAACTTGTATTGATTTTTTTTAATATCTCCCCCTTATGGGGATACGACTTTAAGTAGTCAAGAGACTTCTTGGATGAGCACCTTGTAAACAAACTACCATATAACGTAAATGATAATACGTTTTTAAACGTTCAACTATCCTATCGTGCTTAGCTCTCAAGGTTATAAAACCACAAGGAAACAAGAACAACACACTAGAAATTATTTTTAAAATGAATGTCGAATATAATATAAAGAGTGGAAAATGACCAAAAATGGTTTGAAAATTAAATAAAGGAAACAAACTCTCGGGATAAGGTAACTCACTAGGGGTATCACTTGTACACTAATGGAGCTTAACCTACTTAACACAACTAATCCTTCTGGTTTAGATCAGTAATGTCTACTAATCCAGTTATGTGGCACTAATCTCTTCGTAAGTCACCAAATCATCAATAACTTCTGTTTGCGATCAAGTAATCAAAGAGGACTAATTATAAGCCTACACACCTTACTCAACTATATCTATAGGCTAAGGATGTAAAGCACATCAATATTTTGGTTAAAATATTTGATCAAATACCTTGTGGGCGCTAAAATGCGTAAGTCCTAAAATAGCTTTTTTCAAGCTATTCTATAATTAATATCAGCTATCAAGTAAGGATCTTATTTGTTACAAGGCTAAACTCCACTAATCCACTTCTATTCACCCTAGATCTATCATTCCCAAGAGCCCTAAAGAGACTAGTCACTTTTTTCATGATAACAAAAAGCAACAAGGGTTATCTTTGCATAAGCATGAGTAAGAGAAGAATAGTTGAAAGATTGAAATGGAAAACATTATTTATTAACTTCAATTCAAGAGATTCATACAAATAGTTTCTTTAAACCTAAAAGTTTCTAAAGAGAATCTTTAAAAACAAGCATAAGTCTTTAAATTATGTTTAGAAACTAGTTATAGTGAGTGATAAATTGGTTGGTCAACAGATAACCAACTGGGTCAATCCCAGTTTTGAAATTAGAAAACACTTTAGGGAGCGGTAAATCAGCCACTGCATCTGACCGCGTCAGTCGTAGTGGTGTTAACAAACCGCTGCGTATGACCTTACAAAAAATATTATAGCAAACAGTAGGACGATGATAACTACCCATTGATTGTGCACTTCCGTGATTGGGAACCAATGCGAGAATGGTAGCATTCACACCTTTTGGCAGGAATCATAAATAAAAAGATCGAACCGCGATGATTAAATCACAACCAAACAACAGCGTTTACATGAGTAAAAAAAGAAATTACCGCCAAAAAGTTTCTAAGAACGGCTTGGTTAAAATATTTAATACTTTCAATTTGGTTAATTTTATGATTCCATTAAGATTGTATGAAACTAAATGAATTATAGTTTATTCATGGATTTGTCTCCAAGTGCACTGACAAAAATAAAGTTTACATCTACCTACATACTTATTCTTTCTGAGACAAGCTCTTGTACAGTCAAAACAATAACCAAGCGGGGTCCTTATCCAGCGAGAAAGTTCAAGATGTTCATCCAGGGGAAATGGTTCGGTTAACTGGAAGTCAATTGGCGAACTCGCTCCCAGATTGGAAGAATCGATTCTCTTTTCTGAATTAGTGTTTGTCATAATAATTGATCTACCTATAAAGTTTCAAAAGCATATATCAAATTATTAAATTGATATTTCAGAAAAGATTATAAATCTATACATATTATCCTAAATAAATAAATTTAGACTTACATGATGAAACAAGAATGAGAATGGTTAAAAATAAAACAAGTATCTTCATAACTAAAATAGAAATCCACTAATAAAATATATAAAATATTTTTTGCTAATCGTTTGAAGTTATTTATTTTGTTTTTCAAGTGCCATATTTATACTTTTCTATACGCACATATGTTACAAATGGGTTAATGGTCTAATTAACGTTATTTAATGAAATAAATGAATATTGAATAAACTAGAAAAGTTAAATAAACCATATTTATAAGTTTTTTTTTTCTGCAGTTTTCATCTATGAATCTTTTACTAATGTATATTATATAATACTTTTTATTATACATCCGAATATAATTCTCTTGTAAAAGTAACATACTTGGATATATTAAAAAAATTATATAAATTTTCCCATCAAAATTTTAATAGAACATGGATATCTTTGCAATAAAATTTGAGAGTTGCATATGGTTTTTTTATATTTTGAAAAATGCCCATAGTATAATTGAGTTGAAATTGTTGGGCATTTTTTATTTTGGTACATCTATCATCCTTGTCGTTTTGTATTGTACTAACAATAAATTTTATGACTAGCAAAGTTTCTATCTATCATACACATATTTCAAGAGTTCTTTGAGTGCATAACTTGTATTGATTTTTTTAATATCTCCCCCTTATGGGGATACGACTTTAAGTAGTCAAGAGACTTCTTGGACGAGCACCTTGTAAACAAACTACCATATAACGTAAATGATAATACGTTTTTAAACGTTCAACTATCCTATCGTGCTTAGCTCTCAAGGTTATAAAACCACAAGGAAACAAGAACAACACACTAGAAATTCTTTTTAAAATAAATTTCGAATATAATATAAAGAGTGGAAAATGACCAAAAATGGTTTGAAAATTAAATAAAGGAAACAAACTCTCCGGATAAGGTAACTCACTAGGGGTATCACTTGTAAACTAATGGAGCTTAACCTACTTAACACAACTAATCCTTCTGGTTTAGATCAGCAATGTCTACTAATCCAGTTCTGTGGCACTAATCTCTTCGTAAGTCACCAAATCATCAATAACTTCTGTTTGCGATCAAGTAATCAAAGAGGACTAATTATAAGCCTACACACCTTACTCAACTATATCCATAGGCTAAGGATGTAAAGCACATCAATATTTTGGTTAAAATATTTTATCAAATACCTTGTGGGCGCTTGAAACGACCGCACTCGTTTTTTTTTTTTTTTTTTTTGCAAAACAATTAATTATTATTCCCATAAATAATAATTAACTTCCCAAAACAATAACAATGCAACTATCCTTGCATTAAATTACTTAACTCCACAAGCAAAATAATTAATATTTCCATAAATATTAATTACTACTCCAACAAATATTATTCAACTACTCATGAATAATATTACACACTCCAACGATAAAATACCTTTTTTAAAACAACCGGAAGGATATTTGCTCCATCGATCTTTCCAGAATACGACGACTTGAGTTGAGAGTCGAAGTTGGTCTGTATAGCCACCTTGGCTTTCATAGACAATTTCTGTTGTCTATAACGGTTCTCGATAACGAGAAACCGGACTCGAGATCGTTAGATCATTTATCCAAATACTAAACAACACAACTCTTTTTATAGCGGAAGACTCTAAAATAAACAACGAGTTTAGATCATCCCCTCTTCTTCGCCTTGATTCCACGGTCACACGAACTCTTTTCCTGCATCACATAAAAGAGATGCATAAGTATTTCAACAAATACTTAGTGAGGCAATCCTCCCGTCTACAAGCTATACACACAAACGATTAAATCATTCAACGTATTAAACACGAAAATACCGCAATAAATCAACCATCTCAAGAAACACTCGATCTAGATCCCCCATGAGATCACACGGCCTACAATCATGCAAACACATCAAATAACTCAATTGCTTAGATAAGCTTACGGTCCTGCACTAACCTTTAGCCACGCACGGAAATTACCAAAACTCCCCGGATTGAATAGACTTCAATCTCCCAACCGCGTGCCTAACAATAAAACCAATAAGAACCTTAAAACACAAGAAACCAAAAAGCAAACAATGGACGACCCGATCGGTTGTAAACCGATCGTGACTCCCCTTTTGCTCTTTTCTCGCCCTTCTAAAACCAACACCGAACATGACGTCACGCCTCAAAACAAAACATGAATAAATCAACGACTAACCGTTGAAAGCTCAATCCCACCGTTGAAACTCAACCCCCAAATGTCCTGAAGCTAACTTCAAAGCTTCAAGATGATCCAACGGTAGACGAACTCGCGATTGCCCTTTGAATCCACGTTGGTCCGGTTCGCGTCTTAAACAGAGCGCCTCACGGAAACGTGAATAACTTTCAGAATAATAACTCAAATCCAATTCCGCAAATTGGTACATCTAGATAAGAGACTTAACTACAACTCCACAAAAATTCGCTACCTTTGCAAACGATTTGCTAGGTCAAACTCCTTTTTCCTTCTCACCCACGAAACAGCTCTCCAACTTACTCCTCTCTTGCTCACCACACCACACACTCAGCCAACAAACTCGCCTTCTTTGGCTCTTGCTCTCCACGCCCTCACACACAGCCACAAGACTCACAAGTCTCACTTGCTCTCCACACCACACACAGCACCAGCCCACTCCTCTTCTTTGCTCTCCACACCACACAAGCTCTCTCTTGCACTCTCACCCTCTTCCTTTTCTCCTCCTCCTTCTCTCTCTTTTCTTTAACTCTTTTCTTTTTCTCTGAAACAGGTGAAGTGTCAGCAATTGAAGGAGGAAGGAGCTGACTTCAGAAATAATGGAGAGGGTGGGTGAAGGTGGGGAACTCTACAAGGCTAGGGGAATAGGTGCATAGGTGGGGGACCCTAGTGGAGAAAAATGGGGAAAGCTTCGGTGGAGAATGGTGGAAAAGGTAGGTGACAAATCTGATTTAAATCAGATTAGAAACAATTGAGATTTGGTCCCTGAACTCTCAAAAGTTCACCAACGGAACCCAAACTTCCCAATCGTTCCCGCACACCCCTACGGGAAAAATGCGGCGTAATTTCCCAATTACTCCAAAAATTCCCGGAAATATTTCCAAGAGATTCTCCGCATAAATCCCGGATGTACTTCCAAAATTTCCCTTTTTCGGAACACGGGCGCTATTTTAGGATTTGGGTCCCTGAATTCTCGAAAAAATTCACAAACTGACCCCAAACTCCTAAATTAGCTCCGAACACCCCCTTACGGGAAAAATGCGTGTAACTTCCAAATTACCCCAGAAATTCCCGGAATTAATTTTTCCAGAAAAATCTACGCATAAACCCCGGTTTTAATTTCCGAAAACAACATTTTCGGAACACGGGCGTTACAATTCTCCCCCACTAACATAGATTCGTCCTCGAATCTATCGCCACAGTCCATTCTCAATGGACTCAACCGCACATCTCATAACACAGAGATCACACTTGACCATACTGGCCACACAACCAGTCCCGAGATCAACACTATTGACCTCTGAAGTTTACATTCAGTCACCTGCTTAAGGCTCTGGTCATGGATCATTGCTCACAACTCAAACTCATACCTCTACACTCTAGGACACCAAGTCCTACGAGTTCTAGGTACCAATACCACTTCGCTCTCAGGGCACAAGGTCCTTATGAGCTCTCGGTATCAAATTCTGCCACTCCACTCTGGGCTCTATAACCTTACGAGTTCTCGGTAACCACGTACCACTCCACTCCGGGCTATACACCTTACGAGTTTTCGGCATCGCACACATACCACTCCACTCTGGGCAGTCTAACCTTACGGGTTCTCGGTATTACATAACACTCCACCCTGGGCTATATTCCTTACGAGTCCTAGGTATCACACTCATACCACTTAACTCTGGGTAGTATAGCCTTCCGAGTCCTTGGTAATCACATACCACTCCACTCTGGGCTATATACCTCACGAGTTCTGGTATCACACTTATACCCCTCAACTCTGGGAACTACAACCTTACGGGTCCTCGATATCACATACCACTCCACCCTGGGCTATATGCCTTACGAGCTCTGGGTATCACAGAAACTATCCATCATCCCTAGAGTTTGTACAAGACCAACGTCTTTTGAGCAACCATGACCCACAATACCTTCTATAAGCACTCCCGACTGAACTACCTCCCGTGATCCGCATACAACCTCGCAAGGTAATACCAGCATCACACTCAATCCAAACCCGGAATATCATCTTTTCCGTATCCACTACTCAAGTTATCCCACAACATACCCCATCCTCAGGGTACCCCATAATCTATTACCGATTATAACTTCGAATTTCTAATTCCTCATAAAAACTCTTTTCAGAACCTCATGTTCACTTAAAACTCATGGCAACACTGGCCATCAACAATAAGAACTACTCATCTTATTCACGAGAAGAAACATAATGTATTTAATCGTTTACCACACTAAAACGAATACATAATGTTCCACAACAACAACAACTCGAAACTGAGAACCATTGATGAAAGCTCAAGCCTCTGATTGCTTCTCAAACTACTTTTTGAACTTGCTTTCATCCTCGCCTCTGGTTCCCAAGTTTCCTCCTCATCATCCTTATGCAAACACTTCTTCAGCATTGACACATAGAAAACCTTGAGAAATGCTTGCATAACCTCGGGTAACTCCAACCGATACGCAACCGGTCCAACCCGCTCAACAATCCTGAACGGTCCCATATACCTCGGACTCAACTTAGTCTCTGTAATGGACCTAATAGGACCCCGTAACAAAGCCAACTTGAGATACACCCTATCTCCCACCTCAAACTCGAGGTCTTTTCTCCTCTTATCGGCATAACTCTTTTGCCGATCCTGCGCTTCTTTCATGTTCAGCTTCAAAACCCGGATCTTCTCCGTAGTTTCCTGAACGAAACTGCACCAAACATGCTCCTCTCCCCCACTTGGGTCCAGCATAATGGTGTACAACATGGTCTCCCATACAGCGCCTCATATGGAACCATTCCAATACTCGCCTGGTACCTATTGTTATAAGCAATCTCCACCAAGCTCAGGTAGTCCACCCAAAGACCACCCCAGTCAAGCACACACACACCTTAGCAAATCCTCGAGAGACTGGATGGTCCTCTCGGATTGCCCATCTGTCTGAGGGTGATAGGCCGTACTCATGTGTACCTTAGTACCCATCTCAGCCTGAAAGGCCTTCCAAAACACCGAAGTGAAACTTGGAATCACTGTCTGAGACTATACTCACAGGTACCCCATGAAGCCTCACAATCTCATTGACAAACTTCCTAGCCAACACCGCAGCTCCCTCGGTTTTCTTAATGGCCAGGAAATGTGCTGACTTGGTCAAACGATCAACAATGACCCAACTAGCATCCTTGGTCCGCGAGACGGGTAAGCCGACAACGAAATCCATCGTAATCATATCCCACTTCCACTCTGGAATGGGCAAACTCCGCAACAACCCGCTCGGAACCTGAAGCTCAGCCTTTACTAACTGGCACACATCGCAAGCCGCGACCCAGTTAGCCACACCTCTCTTCATCCCGGCCCAATGATAATACCTTTTTAAGACCCGGTACATCTTGGTCGCCCCTGGATGAATCGAAACATACTCGCATGAGCCTCACTCAGGATCTCTCAACCGACTGGTTCCCTTGAGTCAACACAAGAAACCGACTCTCCAACCGGTCCAAAGCCTCTTGGGGAAAGTACTTGGAGTTAAACTCCACCATAAAATCCTCCCAAGACAACTCTGCTTGGACCATCTGGGCCGCAACACCTCTCCACCAGAGATGTGCGTCACCCTCCAGATAGTGGACTGCGAGATCCACTCAATATCCCGCTGGACACCTGATCGAACGGAAATTCCGTTCCATCCGCATCCTCCACTCATCTGCCTCTTCAGGCTCGGCACCACCCTGAAAGAAACTCGTGCCAATCCTCTGCAGCTGCTCCATCATCTTGAGGTATGATGGGCGCTCTTCTGCAACCGCAACCCTCGGCTCCACCTCAGCTACCGGTGGTACAACTGGAGCCTGCACTGGTACCCTTTCCGGTAACCGCTCCAACAGCAAGGCCAAGAAGTTCGCAATACGATCCTCTTGGGCCGGAGCTATACCTGCTGCCACACCCGCAGCACCCGCTGGACCTCCAGCAACACCGGCACCAACACCGGCCACACCCTCCGCCCCAACCTGATCCGCATGCGGGTTCCCGACCCGCTCAAACGTAACACTTTTTGTCACACTCTCCTCCACCACCGGAGTCCCCGCGTTCCTCTGACCGCGACCTCTACCTCTTTTAGCCATCTATACCCAATAGTTGGCTCCTCGATCAATCCTAGCTACCACAGAAGCCGGCTCAACAACAGACTCGAACTTCCACGGTTTAGATTAACCGAACGAAGATTAAATCCATGTTTAATAGCCGAAGATTAAACCATGGTTAATCTCCTAACCCAACCAATCCATGGTCTTGAGTTAACTTAATAACAGTAATTCCTCAATTGAATTACTTTAATCCGCTTCACGGATTAACCCGACCCAAACCGGACACCACAGGTTAAATCACATAACATATTATGTGATTAAAACTTCGGCCCCAAAAGACTATTCCAAGAGTCTTTTAACTAAACACAACAACAAAGCAACACAAAACAACTTACCGTGTAATCTCTTTAAAGGCTCGAAGAGGATGATCTAGAACTCCATACTCAAACAATTGATTAACTCACATAGTCAAATCACCCGTGCTTCACATAGCACCAGAAAAATTAAATCTAACCCAATTTAATTTTTCTAAACCATCCTAGAACCGTAATTGCTCTGATACCAAATTGAAACGACCGCACTCGTTTTTTTTTTTTTTTTTTTTGCAAAACAATTAATTATTATTCCCATAAATAATAATTAACTTCCCAAAACAATAACAATGCAACTATCCTTGCATTAAATTACTTAACTCCACAAGCAAAATAATTAATATTTCCATAAATATTAATTACTACTCCAACAAATATTATTCAACTACTCATGAATAATATTACACACTCCAACGATAAAATACCTTTTTTAAAACAACCGGAAGGATATTTGCTCCATCGATCTTTCCAGAATACGACGACTTGAGTTGAGAGTCGAAGTTGGTCTGTATAGCCACCTTGGCTTTCATAGACAATTTCTGTTGTCTATAACGGTTCTCGATAACGAGAAACCGGACTCGAGATCGTTAGATCATTTATCCAAATACTAAACAACACAACTCTTTTTATAGCGGAAGACTCTAAAACAAACAACGAGTTTAGATCATCCCCTCTTCTTCGCCTTGATTCCACGGTCACACGAACTCTTTTCCTGCATCACATAAAAGAGATGCATAAGTATTTCAACAAATACTTAGTGAGGCAATCCTCCCGTCTACAAGCTATACACACAAACGATTAAATCATTCAACGTATTAAACACGAAAATACCGCAATAAATCAACCATCTCAAGAAACACTCGATCTAGATCCCCCATGAGATCACACGGCCTACAATCATGCAAACACATCAAATAACTCAATTGCTTAGATAAGCTTACGGTCCTGCACTCACCTTTAGCCACGCACGGAAATTACCAAAACTCCCCGGATTGAATAGACTTCAATCTCCCAACCGCGTGCCTAACAATAAAACCAATAAGAACCTTAAAACACAAGAAACCAAAAAGCAAACAATGGACGACCCGATCGGTAACCGATCGTGACTCCCCTTTTGCTCTTTTCTCGCCCTTCTAAAACCAACACCGAACATGACGTCACGCCTCGAAACAAAACATGAATAAATCAACGACTAACCGTTGAAAGCTCAATCCCACCGTTGAAACTCAACCCCCAAATGTCCTGAAGCTAACTTCAAAGCTTCAAGATGATCCAACGGTAGACGAACTCGCGATTGCCCTTTGAATCCACGTTGGTCCGGTTCGCGTCTTAAACAGAGCGCCTCACGGAAACGTGAATAACTTTCAGAATAATAACTCAAATCCAATTCCGCAAATTGGTACATCTAGATAAGAGACTTAACTACAACTCCAAAAAAATTCGCTACCTTTGCAAACGATTTGCTAGGTCAAACTCCTTTTTCCTTCTCACCCACGAAACAGCTCTCCAACTTACTCCTCTCTTGCTCACCACACCACACACTCAGCCAACAAACTCGCCTTCTTTGGCTCTTGCTCTCCACGCCCTCACACACAGCCACAAGACTCACAAGTCTCACTTGCTCTCCACACCACACACAGCACCAGCCCACTCCTCTTCTTTGCTCTCCACACCACACAAGCTCTCTCTTGCACTCTCACCCTCTTCCTTTTCTCCTCCTCCTTCTCTCTCTTTTCTTTAACTCTTTTCTTTTTCTCTGAAACAGGTGAAGTGTCGGCAATTGAAGGAGGAAGGAGCTGACTTCAGAAATAATGGAGAGGGTGGGTGAAGGTGGGGAACTCTACAAGGCTAGGGGAATAGGTGCATAGGTGGGGGACCCTAGTGGAGAAAAATGGGGAAAGCTTCGGTGGAGAATGGTGGAAAAGGTAGGTGACAAATCTGATTTAAATCAGATTAGAAACAATTGAGATTTGGTCCCTGAACTCTCAAAAGTTCACCAACGGAACCCAAACTTCCCAATCGTTCCCGCACACCCCTACGGGAAAAATGCGGCGTAATTTCCCAATTACTCCAAAAATTCCCGGAAATATTTCCAAGAGATTCTCCGCATAAATCCCGGATGTACTTCCAAAATTTTCCTTTTTCGGAACACGGGCGCTATTTTAGGATTTGGGTCCCTGAATTCTCGAAAAAATTCACAAACTAACCCCAAACTCCTAAATTAGCTCCGAACACCCCCTTACGGGAAAAATGCGTGTAACTTCCAAATTACCCCAGAAATTCCCGGAATTAATTTTTCCAGAAAAATCTACGCATAAACCCCGGTTTTAATTTCCGAAAACAACATTTTCGGAACACGGGCGTTACAGCGCTAAAATGCGTAAGTCCTAAAATAGCTTTTTTCAAGATATTCTAACATTAATATCAGCTATCAAGTAAGGATCTTATTTGTTACAAGGCTAAACTCCACTAATCCACTTCTATTCACCCTAGATCTATCATTCCCAAGAGCCCTAAAGAGACTAGTCACTTTTTTCATGATAACAAAAAGCAACAAGGGTTATCTTTGCATAAGCATGAGTAAGAGAAGAATAGTTGAAAGATTGAAATGGAAAACATTATTTATTAACTTCAATTCAAGAGATTCATACAAATAGTTTCTTTAAACCTAAAAGTTTCTAAAGAGAATCTTTAAAAACAAGCATAAGTCTTTAAATTATGTTTAGAAACTAGTTATAGTGAATGATAAATTGGTTGGTCAACAGATAACCAACTGGGTCAATCCCAGTTTTGAAATTAGAAAACACGTTAGGGAGCGGTAAATCAGCCACTGCATCTGACCGCGTCAGTCGTAGTGGTGTTAACAAACCGCTGCGTATGACCTTACAAAAAATATTATAGCAAACAGTAGGACGATGATAACTACCCATTGATTGTGCACTTCCGTGATTGGGAACCAATGCGAGAATGGTAGCATTCACACCTTTTGGCAGGAATCATAAATAAAAAGATCGAACCGCGATGATTAAATCACAACCAAACAACAGCGTTTACATAAGTAAAAAAAGAAATTACCGAAAAAAATTTTCTGAGAACGGCTTGGTTAAAATATTTAATACTTTCAATTTGGTTAATTTTATGATTCCATTAAGATTGTATGAAACTAAATGAATTATAGTTTATTCATGGATTTGTCTCCAAGTGCACTGACAAAAATAAAGTTTACATCTACCTACATACTTATTCTTTCTGAGACAAGCTCTTGTACAGTCAAAACAATAACCAAGCGGGGTCCTTATCCAGCGAGAAAGTTCAAGATGTTCATCCAGGGGAAATGGTTCGGTTAACTGGAAGTCAATTGGCGAACTCGCTCCCAGATTGGAAGAATCGATTCTCTTTTCTGAATTAGTGTTTGTCATAATAATTGATCTACCTATAAAGTTTCAAAAGCATATATCAAATTATTAAATTGATATTTCAGAAAAGATTATAAATCTATACATATTATCCAAAATAAATAAATTTAGACTTACATGATGAAACAAGAATGAGAATGGTTAAAAATAAAACAAGTATCTTCATAACTAAAATAGAAATTAAATAATAAAATATATAAAATATTTTTTGCTAATCGTTTGAAGTTATTTATTTTGTTTTTCAAGTGCCATATTTATACTTTTCTATACGCACATATGTTACAAATGGGTTAATGGTCTAAGTAACGTTATTTAATGAAATAAATGAATATTGAATAAACTAGAAAAGTTAAATAAACCATATTTATAAGTTTTTTTTTTCTGCAGTTTTCATCTATGAATCTTTTACTAATGTATATTATATAATACTTTTTATTATACATCCGAATATAATTCTCTTGTAAAAGTAACATACTTGGATATATTAAAAAAATTATATAAATTTTCCCATCAAAATTTTAATAGAACATGGATATCTTTGCAATAAAATTTGAGAGTTGCATATGGTTTTTTTATATTTTGAAAAATGCCCATAGTATAATTGAGTTGAAATTGTTGGGCATTTTTTATTTTGGTACATCTATTATCCTTGTCGTTTTGTATTGTACTAACAATAAATTTTATGACTAGCAAAGTTTCTATCTATCATACACATATTTCAAGAGTTCTTTGAGTGCATAACTTGTATTGATTTTTTTAATATCTCCCCCTTATGGGGATACGACTTTAAGTAGTCAATAGACTTCTTGGACGAGCACCTTGTAAACAAACTACCATATAACGTAAATGATAATACGTTTTTAAACGTTCAACTATCCTATCGTGCTTAGCTCTCAAGGTTATAAAACCACAAGGAAACAAGAACAACACACTAGAAATTCTTTTAAAAATAAATTTCGAACATAATATAAAGAGTGGAAAATGACCAAAAATGGTTTGAAAATTAAATAAAGGAAACAAACTCTCCGGATAAGGTAACTCACTAGGGGTATCACTTGTACACTAATGGAGCTTAACCTACTTAACACAACTAATCCTTCTGGTTTAGATCAGCAATGTCTACTAATCCAGTTCTGTGGCACTAATCTCTTCGTAAGTCACCAAATCATCAATTTCTATTTGCGATCAAGTAATCAAATAGGACTAATTATAAGCCTACACACCTTACTCAACTATATCCATAGGCTAAGGATGTAAAGCACATCAATATTTTGGTTAAAATATTTTATCAAATACCTTGTGGGCGCTAAAATGCGTAAGTCCTAAAATAGCTTTTTCCAAGCTATTCTAACATTAATATCAGCTATCAAGAAAGGATCTTATTTGTTACAAGGCTAAACTCCACTAATCCACTTCTATTCACCCTAGATCTATCATTCCCAAGAGCCCTAAAGAGACTAGTCACTTTTTTCATGATAACAAAAAGCAACAAGGGTTATCTTTGCATAAGCATGAGTAAGAGAAGAATAGTTGAAAGATTGAAATGGAAAACATTATTTATTAACTTCAATTCAAGAGATTCATACAAATAGTTTCTTTAAACCTAAAAGTTTCTAAAGAGAATCTTTAAAAATAAGCATAAGTCTTTAAATTATGTTTAGAAACTAGTTATAGTGAATGATAAATTGGTCGGTCAACAGATAACCAACTGGGTCAATCCCAGTTTCGAAATTAGAAAACACGTTAGGGAGCGGTAAATCAGCCACTGCATCTGACCGCGTCAGTCGTAGTGGTGTTAACAAACCGCTGCGTATGACCTTACAAAAAATATTATAGCAAACAGTAGGACGATGATAACTACCCATTGATTGTGCACTTCCGTGATTGGGAACCAATGCGAGAATGGTAGCATTCACACCTTTTGGCAGGAATCATAAATAAAAAGACCGAACAGCGATGATTAAATCACAACCAAACAACAGCGTTTACTTAAGTAAAAAAAGAAATTACCGCCAAAAAGTTTCTGAGAACGGCTTGGTTAAAACATTTAATACTTTCAATTTGGTTAATTTTATGATTCCATTAAGATTGTATGAAACTAAATGAATTATAGTTTATTCATGGATTTGTCTCCAAGTGCACTGACAAAAATAAAGTTTACATCTACCTACATACTTATTCTTTCTGAGACAAGCTCTTGTACAGTCAAAACAATAACCAAGCGGGGTCCTTATCCAGCGAGAAAGTTCAAGATGTTCATCCAGGGGAAATGGTTTGGTTAACTGGAAGTCAATTGGCGAACTCGCTCCCAGATTGGAAGAATCGATTCTCTTTTCTGAATTAAAGTTTGTCATAATAATTGATGTACCTATAAAGTTTCAAAAGCATATATCAAATTATTAAATTGATATTTCAGAAAAGATTATAAATCTATAAATGCAAATACTCATGCATATTAATTATTTAATTCCATAAATAATATTCAAAACATAAACGTTTTAATTATTTATCCGTAAGGATATTTGATCAATTGATCTTTCCAGAATACGACGACTTGAGTTGAGAGTCGAAGTTGGTCTGTATAGCCACCTTGGCTTTCATAGACAATTTATGTTGTCTACAACGGTTCTTGATAAACAAGAAACCGGACTTGAGATCGTTCGATCATTTATCCTTCGGATTATTTATTCACAACTTAATAGTATTTTGTAATAAACTCATATTCAACAAAAACACTTAAACGACAACCCGAAAAACTAGATCATCCCCTCCTCTCCGCCTTGATTCCACGGTCGCACCTATTCTTTTTCTGCATCAATAAAAGGAGATGCATAAGTATTTCAACAAATACTTAGTGAGGCAATCATCCCGTCTACAAGCTATACACACAAACGATTAAAAATTATTCAACGTATTAAAAACACGAAATTACCGACAATAAACCAACCATCTCAAGAAATACTCGATCTAGATCCCCCATGAGATCTTACGGCCTATTTCATGCAAAACACATCAAACAATCAAATCACTTAGATAAGCTTATGGTCATGCACTCACCTTTAACCAAATGCAGAAACTTTTATGACAAAATTCTGCAAAATTGGAAAATAACAGAAACAATCAGCCTTAAAGATTGAGTCACGAATTCACATCTAACCGTTGAAATCTCAATCCCACCGTTGAAACTCAACCCCTAAATGTCCTGAAGCTAACCTCAAAGTTTCGTGATGATCCGACCCCAGACGAACTCGCGATTGTTCTCTGAATCTACGTTGGTCCGGTTCGCGTCTGAAACAGAGCGCCTCACGGAAACGTGAATAACTTTCAGAATATTAACTCAAATCCAATTCCGCAAATTGGTACATCTAGATATAAGACTTAACTACAACTCCACAAATTTTCGTTACCTTTGGAAACGATTTGCTAGGTCGAACCTCTTTTTCCTTCTCACTCACGGAACAACCACCAACACCCCCACTCTCCTCTTCTCTTCAATCACCCTCAACTCCCTCTCTGGCTCTCTACGCCAGCACAGCCACCAAACTCACACCTCTCTTGCTCTCCACGCCACACACACAGCTCACAAGTCTCAGCCTCACTTGTTCTCCACACCACACACAGCTCACAAACTCTCCTTCTCTCCTTCTCTCCTTCTCTCCTTCTCTAAAATTCTGATCAAAGCCTCACTTCTCACACTTCTTCTCTCTCTCTTTCTTTCTCCTTTCTCTGAAGTGAAGTGTCGGCAAGGAGAATGAAGAGAAGGTGCAGCTGACTTTAGTGGAGAAAAAGGAGCCACTAGGCTGCTTTGTAGGGGGGGGGGTGTAGCCATTAATGGCTAGAGTGGGGAAAAAGAAATGGAGGCTGCAGGTGGAGAAGAGAGTGGAATTGGTTGGTGGAACTGATTTATTCAGTTTAGAACTTATTTAGGGTCTGGTCTTTGAACTCTCAAAAGTTCACAAATTGACCCCAAACTTCCAAATTCACACCGAACACCCCTACGGGAACAATACGGTGTAACTTCCAAATTACTACGAAATTTCCCGGAAATATTTTCCAGAAATATTTTCCAGAAATTCCACGCATAAATCCCGGTTATAATTCCAAAAATTTCCATTTTTCGGAACGCGGGCGTTACAGCTATACAGACCAACTTCGACTCTCAACTCAAGTCGTCGTATTCTGGAAAGATCAATCGATCTAATATCTTTACGGACAAACAAATAAAATATTAATTAATTAATTACGGTGTTTATGTGATTGTATTTATTATTGGAGTTAGTTAATTAAATGCATGAGTTAGTTGCATTTTTGATGGTTTGGGAAAAAATTAATTATTATTTATGGGAATAATAATTAATTAATTAAAAAAAAAAAAAAACAAGGGCGGTCGTTTCAGTTCTTATTGTTGATAGCGGATTTTGCCATGGAAGTTAAGTGAAGATGAGGTTCTAGAAAGAGTTTTTTGAGGAATTAAAAACTTGAGTTATAATCGGGAAAAGATTATGTGGGTACCCTGAGGACGGAGTATGTTGTGAGATAACCTGAGTAGTAGTTATGGAAAAGATGATATTTCGGGTGTGGAATGAGTGTGATGCCGGTATTACCTTGCGAGGTTGTATGCGGATCACGGGAGGTAGTTTCAATCGGGAGTGCTTATAGACGTATTGTGGGTCATGGTTGCTCAAAGGACGGTTGGTCCTGTACAACTCTTGGGAGGATGGATAGTTCCTCTGATACCCAGAACTCGAAAGGTATATAGCTCAGGGTGGTGTGGTATGAGATATCGAGAACCCGTAAGGTTATACTTCCCAGAGTTGAGTGGTATGATTGTGATACCCAGAACTCGCAAGGTATATAGCCCAGAGTGGAGTGGTATGTGATTACCAAGAACTCATAAGGTTATACTACCCAGAGTTGAGTGGTATGAGTGTGATACCTAGAACTCGTAAGGTATATAGCCCAGGGTGGAGTGGTATGTGATTACCAAGAACTCGTAAGGTTATACTACCCAGAGTTGAGTGGTATGAGTGTGATACCTAGAACTCGTAAGGTATATAGCCCATGGTGGAGTGTTATGTGATACCGAGAACCCGTAAAGTTAGACTGCCCAGAGTGGAGTGGTATGAGTGCGATGTCGAGAACTCGTAAGGTGTATAGCCCAGAGTGGAGTGGTACGTGAGTACCGAGAACTCGTAAGGTTATAGTGCCCAGAGTGGAGTGGCATGAATTTGATACCGAGAGCTCATAAGGACTAGTGGCCTGAGAGCGGAGTGGTATAGATACCCAGAACTCTTAGGACTTGGTGTCTTCGAGTGGAGAGGTATGAGTTTTGAGATCTGAGCAATGATTTATGACCGGAAGTCTTAAGCTACTGACTGAATGTAGACCTCAGAAGTCAATAGTGTTTGATCTTGAGACTGGTTGTGTGGCCAGTAGGGTCAAGTGTGACCACTGTGTTATGGGATGTGTGGTTAAGTTCATTGGGGATGGACTGTGCCGTTAGATTCGAGGACGAATCTATGTTAGTGTGGGAGAATTGTAACGCCCGTGTTCCAAAAAAATGGAAATTTTGGAATATATCCGGGATTTATGCGTAGAATTTCTGGAAAATATTTCCGGGAATTTTTGGAGTAACTTAAAAGTTACACCGCATTTTTCTCTAGGGGTGTTCGGAATCGATTTGGGAAGTTTGGGGTCGTTTTGTGAACTTTTGGGAGTTCAAGGACCAGACCCTAAATAATTTTAAACTGAATAATTCAGTTTTCACCAACCATTCCCACTCTCCACCAGCAGCCTCCACTTTCTTTTTGAAAGTGATCCACTTTTCTTCTCCACTACCTTCTCCACCTTCTCCATCAAAGCCACTCACACCATTTCTCATGATCATTGCCGACACTTCCATCTGCAGAAAGAAAAAGAGAGAGAGTGAGTTTTTAGTGGCTTTTGGCGTGAGAGGAAGGGTGAGGAGGGAGGCTTTGATCGGTGGTTTTAGAGAAGGAGAGAAGAGTGAGGGTTGGAGAGTTGTTCCGTGAGTGAGAAGGAAAAAGGGGTTCGACCTAGCAAATCGTTTCCAAAGGTAACGAAAATTTGTGGAGTTGTAGTTAAGTCTTATATCTAGATGTACCAATTTTCGGAATTTGATTTGAGTTAATATTCTAAAAGTTATTCACGTTTCCGTGAGGCGCTCTGTTTCAGACGCGATCGGGACCAACGTAGATTCAAAGAACGATCGTGAGTTTGTCTGTTGTCGGATCATTATGAAACTTTGAGGTTAGCTTCAGGACATTTAGGGGTTGAGTTTCAATGGTGGGATTGAGATTTCAACGGTTAGTCGTTGATTTATTCATGTGTTGATTTGAGACATATTTTCTATAGAGTAATCCCACGAGTTGTATTGTTTGGTTGGGCAAACGAGCTCGGTTTGAGCTTAAACTCTGAAGGAATCTTGAGAACTTATGGATATGAGTCTCAGACTATGGAGAACTGTTGTTGGTGTGTGAAAGGTTGTGTCGTGTTGAGTGTGATTTTGGATGTGGTGTAGGTGGGTGTCGAGGAAGAGTTTGACGCAAAGGAGGGAGCCATCGTTGGGTTGTGTTATTGGTTTCCTTGTCTGGGAAATTATCATTAATCTGATGTGAGTGCATGACCATAAGTTTATCTGAACGGTTTAATTGTTTGATGTGTTTTCATGAATATAGGCCGTAAGATCTCATGGGAGATCTAGATCGAGTGTTTCTTGAGATGGTTGATTTATTGTCGGTATTTTCGTGTTTAATACATTGAATAATTTTAATCGTTTGTGTGTATAGCTTGTAGATGGGAGGATTGTCTCACTAAGTATTTGTCGAAATACTTATGCATCTCTTTTATTTGATGCAGAAAAAGAAAATGTGTGACCGTGGAATCAAGGCGAGGAAGAGGGGATGATCTAAACTCGGTTGTGTGTTTAAAGTATTTTTATGTTAAGTTGAATGTATTTATTACTGGAGTTAGTTAATTAAAATGCATGAGTTAGTTGCATTTTTATTGGTTTGGGAAAATTAATTATTATTTATGGAAATAATAATTAATTAATTAATAAAAAAAATCTAACGATCTCAAGTCCGGATTCTTGTTTATCAAGAACCGTTAATAGATAACAGAAATTGTCTATGAAAGCCAAGGTGGCTATACAGACCAACTTCGACTCTCAACTCAAGTCGTCGTATTCTGGAAAGACCAATCGATCTAATATCTTTACGGATGAACAATTAAAATGTATTTTATTGTTGGAGTGAGTAATTATTATTCATGAGTAGTTAAATTTTAATTGATTGGGGAAGTAATTAATATTTATAGGAAAATTAATTAATTTTAAAAAAAAAATTTGGGTGGGGTCGTCTCAATATGTTACAAATGGGTTAATGGTCTAATTAACATTATTTAATGAAATAAATAAATATTGAATAAACTAGAAAAGTTAAATAAACCATATTTATAAGTTTTTTTTTCTGCAGTTTTCATCTATGAATCTTTTACTAATGTATATTATATAATACTTTTTACTATACATCCGAATATAATTCTCTTGTAAAAGTAACATACTTGGATATATTAAAAAAATTATATAAATTTTCCCATCAAAATTTTAATAGAATATGGATATCTTTGCAATAAAATTTGAGAGTTGTATATGGTTTTTTTATATTTTAAAAAATGTCCATTGTATAATTGAGTTAAAATTGTTGGGCATTTTTTATTATGGTACATCTATTATCCTTGTCGTTTTGTATTATACTAACAATAAATTTTATGACTAGCAAAGTTTCTATCTATCATACACATATTTCAAGACCGTATTTTTTTTCTAGTTCTTTGAGTACATAACTTGTATTGATTTTTTTAATATCTCCCCCTTATGGGGATACGACTTTAAGTAGTCAAGAGACTTCTTGGACGAGCATCTTCTAAACAAACTACCATATAACGTAAATGATAATACGTTTTTAAACGTTCAACTATCCTATCGTGCTTAGCTCTCAAGGTTATAAAACCACAAGGAAACAAGAACAACACACTAGAAATTCTTTTTAAAATGAATTTCAAATATAATATAAAGAGTGGAAAATGACCAAAAATGGTTTGAAAATTAAATAAAGGAAACAAACTCTCGGGATAAGGTAACTCACTAGGGGTATCACTTGTACACTAATGGAGCTTAACCTACTTAACACAACTAATCCTTCTGGTTTAGATCAGTAATGTCTACTAATCCAGTTCTGTGGCACTAATCTCTTCGTAAGTCACCAAATCATCAATAAATTCTGTTTGCGATCAAGTAATCAAAGAGGACTAATTATAAGCCTACACACCTTACTCAACTATATCCATAGGCTAAGGATGTAAAGCACATCAATATTTTGGTTAAAATATTTTATCAAATACCTTGTGGGCGCTAAAATGCGTAAGTCCTAAAATAGCTTTTTCCAAGCTATTCTAACATTAATATCAGCTATCAAGTAAGGATCTTATTTGTTACAAGGCTAAACTCCACTAATCCACTTCTATTCACCCTAGATCTATCATTCCCAAGAGCCCTAAAGAGACTAGTCACTTTTTTCATGATAACAAAAAGCAACAAGGGTTATCTTTGCATAAGCATGAGTAAGAGAAGAATAGTTGAAAGATTGAAATGGAAAACATTATTTATTAACTTCAATTCAAGAGATTCATACAAATAGTTTCTTTAAAGCCCCTCCCTCACTTCACCCTTCCTCCCACACCAAAACCACTCAACTCTCACGATTTTCCTCAGCCCAAACTCTCACTTTTTCTCAGCCAAACTCTCTTTCTCTCTGCAGGAGGAAGTGTCGGCAAGAAGAAGAAAATGAAGAGTGAAGATGGTGGAGTAGGCTGCTTTGGAAAACTAGGTGTAGAGAGGGGGTCACTCTAGGGAAATAGGTGCTTGACTTTTAGGGGGAAAAAGAGGGGTGGCTGCGGTGGAAAATGGTGGAAAAAGTTGGTGCCACTTGAGTTAATTCAGTTTAAAACTTAATTAAGATTTGGTCCCTGAACTTCCCAAAAGTTCACAAACGGACCCCAAACTTCTCAATCGATCCCGAACACCCCCTACGGGAAAAATACGGTGTAACTTCCAAATTACTCCAAAAATTCCCAGAAATATATTCCAGAATTTCTACGCATAAATCCCGAATGTAATTCCGAAAATTCCATTTTTCGGAACACGGGCGTTATAATTCTCCCCCACTAACATAGATTCGTCCTCGAATCTAACGCCACAGTCCAGCCGCAATGAACTCAACCACACATTTCATAACACAATGGTCAAATTTGACCTTACTGGCCACACAACCAGTCCCGAGATCAAACACTATTGACCTCTGAGGTCTACATTCAGTCACTAGCTTAAGACTCTGGTCATAGATCATTGCTCACAACTCAGCTCATACCTCTACACTCTAAGACACTAAGTCCGACGAGTTCTAGGTATCAATACCACTCCACTCTCAGGCCATTAAGTCCTTATGAGCTCTCGGTAGCAAACTCGTACCACTCCACTCTTGAAGATATAACTTTACGGGTTCTCGATATCACATAACACTCCACCCTGGGCTATATTCATTATGAGTTCTAGGTATCACACTCATACCACTCAACTCTGGGTAGTATAACCTTACGAGTTCTTGGTAATCACATACCACTCTACTCTGGGCTATATAGCTTGCGAGTTCCGGATATCACGCTCATACCTCTCAAATCTGGAAAATATAACCTTACGGGTTCTCGTTATCTCATACCACGCCACCCTGAGCTATATACCCTTCGAGTTCTGGATATCAGAGGAACTATCCATCTTCCTAAGAGTTGTACAGAACCAACCGTCCCTTGAGCAACATGACCCAACCTACGTCTATAAGCACTCCCGACTGAAACTACCTCTCGTGATCCGCATACGACCTTACTAGGTAATACCGGCATCACACATATTCCAACCCGGAATCTCATCTTTTCCATAACCATTACTCAGGTTATTCCACAACATACCCCGTCACTTAGGGTACCCACATAATCTTTTCTGATTATAACTCAAGTTTTTTTTTAAATCCACATCAAAACTCTTTTCAGAACCTCATGTTCAGTTAAAACTCATGGCAACACTGACCATCAACAATAAGAACTACTCATCTTATTAATGAAAGGAAACATAATGTATTTAATCGTTTACAACACCAAAACGAATACAAAATGTTCAACAGTAATAACTCGAAACTGGAAACCATCGATGAAAGCTCAAGTCTCTGATTGTTTCTCAAACCACTTCTTGAACCCTGCTTTCATCCTCGCCTCTGGTTCCCACGTCTCCTCCTCAACTCCGTCACAATCCCATAAGACCTTGATCATTGGAACTTTCTTCCTACGATCCTGCTTGATTCTCTTATTGAGGATCCTTACCGGTCTTGCCTCTAAGGTCATATTAAGCTGAAGATCTGACGGAATCCCAGCCACAACCTCATCATCCTTATGCAAGCACTTCTTCAGCATTGACACATGGAAAACCTTGTGAAATGCTTGCATAACCTCAGGTAACTCCAACCGATACGCAACCGGTCCAACCCGCTCAACAATCCTGAACGGTCCCATATACCTCGGACTCAACTTAGTCTCCGTAATGGACCTATTAGGACCCCGCAACAAAGCCATCTTGAGATACACCCTATCTCCCACCTCAAACTCGAGGTCTTTTCTCCTCTTATCGGCATAACTCTTTTGCCGATCCTGCGCTTCTTTCATGTTCAGCTTCAAAACCCGGATCTTCTCCGTAGTTTCCTGAACAAAATTTGCACCAAACATGCTCCTCTCCCCCACTTGGGTCCAGCATAATGGTGTACGACATGGCCTCCCGTACAGCGCCTCATAAAGAGCCATCCCGATACTCGCTTGGTAGCTATTATTATAGGCAAACTCTACCAAGTTCAGGTGATCCACCCAATGACCTCCCCAGTCGAGCACACACATCCTTAGCAAATCCTCGAGAGTCTGGATGGTCCTCTCGGATTGTCCATCTGTCTGCGGGTGATAGGCCGTACTCAGGTGTACCTTAGTGCCCATCTCAGCCTGAAAGGCCTTCCAGAACACCGAAGTGAACTTTGAATCACGGTCTGAGACTATACTCACAGGTACCCCATGAAGCCTCACAATCTCATTGACATACTTCTTAGCCAACACCGCAGCTCCATCGGTCTTCTTGATGGCCAGGAAATGTGCTGACTTGGTCAAACGATCAACAATGACCCAAATAGCATCCTTGGTCCGCGAAACGGGCAAGCCAACCACGAAATCCATCGTAATCATATCCCACTTTCACTCCGGAATGGGTAAACTTCGCAATAGCCTGCTCGGAACCTGATGCTCAGCCTTCACTAACTGGCATACATCACAAGCCGCAACCCAGTTAGCCACATCTTTCTTCATCCCAACCCAATGATAATACCTTTTTAAGTCCCGGTACATCTTGGTCGCCCCTGGATGAATCGAAAACATACTCGCATGAGCCTTACTCAGGATCTCTCGCCTCAGATCCTCATCCTTGGGTACACATACCCTCCCATGCACCAGAATAGTCTCATTCGCAGAGACCTGATATTCTGATCCCACATCACCCGAAGCCTTAATCAGACCTTCATCTTTTTCCTGAGCCATACGAACCCTACTCAAAAGATCCGCATGATTCGCTGCTTCCAAGCCTAACGGTTCCTGAGATATAGCACACAACCTCAACGTGCTAACCTCACTCACCAAGGACTCCATGTCCCGCTCACTAGCCGAAGCTACCCGCTTGCGACTCAACGCATCTGCAACCAAATTTGCCTTTCCTGGATGGTAGGCTATCTCCAGATCATAATCTGCCACTAACTCCATCCAACGCCTCTGCCTTAAATTCAATTCTGGCTGCGTAAAGATGTACTTCAGGCTTTTATGATCTGTAAACACCTGAACCTTCCCGCCATAAAGATAAGATCTCCAAATCTTCAAGGCAAAAACCACTGCAGCCATCTCGAGATCATGGGTAGGATAGTTGTTCTCGTGCTTCCTCAACTGACGGGAATCATAAGCAATAACCTTCCCTTGTTGCATCAACACGCAACCAATACCTAATCTCGAAGCATCTGTGTACACCACAAAAGGCTCACTCGGCTCTGGTAAAGCCAAAACTGGTGTACTCATCAACATTGACTTCAAGTTCGCAAAACTCTCCTCACACTCTGGAGACCACACGAACGGAACATCTTTTCCAGTCAACTTTGTCATGGACCGAGCCATACTCGCGAACCCATTGACAAATCTCTGATAATAGCCCGCTAGACCAAGAAAACTCCTGATCTTAGTGGCATTCATCGGCCTAGGCCACTCTCTGATAGCCTTTATCTTTTCTGGGTCAACTGAAACTCCCTTCTCGGAGACAATATGACCCAAGAATCCAATCTCCCGTTGCCAGAAACTGCACTTGCTCAACTTAGCGAACAGTTTCTGTTCCTGCAACTTCTCCAAAACATTCCTCAAATGGACCTTATGCTCCTCAGGACTCTTCGAATACACCAAAATATCATCTATAAAAATGATCACGGACTCATCAAGATACTCTTGGAACATTCCGTTCATCAATCTCATGAACGCCGCTGGTGCATTCGTCAACCCAAATGGCATCACCACAAACTCGTAGTGTCCATATCTTGTCCTGAAAGCCGTCTTTCAGATATCCACCTCATCAATAGGAATTTGATGATATCCTGACGCCAAGTCAATCTTGGAGAACCAAGTAGCCCCCCTCAACTGATCCAACAACTCGTCGATCCACGGAAGAGGATACCGATTCTTCACCGTGACTCGGTTAAGCCCCCGGTAATCGATACATAACCAGAAACTCCCATCCTTTTTCTTCACAAACAGCACCGGTGCTCCCCACGGTGAACTGCTCGGACGGATGAAACCCTTATCCAATAACTCTTCCAGCTGCTTCTTCAGCTCTGCCATCTCTGCTGGAGCCATCCGGTACAGAGCCTTGGATATCGGCATCGTGCCTGGTTCCAGCTCAATCGTGAAAGGATCAGACCGAGACGGTGGTAACCCCTGCAATGACTGAAAGACATCCTCGAACTCCTGCACAACAGGAATATCCCGAACTGTAGCCTCTCCAACAGTCTCTGGGGTAATAATAGTTGCCAGATAAGCTTCACAACCTCGCTCGATCATTTTCTCATCTTGCATTGCCGAGATCACGAGACTCCTGGTTGTAGGTCTCACTCCCTGGTAGACCAACCTGCCTCTTTCTCTTTCAAACACGACACGTCCCCGGTGGCAATCCAGATGCGCTCTGAACTTTCCCAGCCAATCCATACCCAAGATGACATCATACAGCTCCACGGAGCAGATGATCAAATCTGCTGGCATAGACTCCTCGGCCACCTGAATATCCACGTTCTTAACCCGACCAAGACTACTCAAAAACTTCCCTCCAGCGACCTTAACAAACCCCACGTGCTCACCCGGATTGCTCCGGATGCCGCACCTCTCCGCCAATTCTGGAGTAACGAAACAATGCGATGCTCCAGAATCAAACAAAACGTGAGATTCAATCCCTCCCACGATTAAGGTCCCTACACAACTTCCATATGCTAAGAACCCTAACCCAAACTTACAAGGCACAAACTTTTAAACAAACAAGAATTTAACTCGAGTAAGTTTAAAAATTTACCAGTGATCGGTTTGGAGCTCGGCTCTCCCGACTCCACCATGGTGTAAACCCTCGGTGTCACTGCAGCTCGCCTATCCGACGGTGCCGCCGCTACCACTTCCTGCTGCAACCTGGGACATTTAGGCTTGATATGCCCTGGCTCATGACAGTGGTAACACACCCGAGTATCCCCGATCGATCTGCCTTTCTGAGGGCAATTCGCAACCCTATGGTCCTTGCTTCCGCACCCGAAGCATCCCTGACCACCTAGGTTACCCTTAGAAGGGCCCTCCCACTTCTGCTTCTGTCCTTGCGCTGGCTTGTCGCCCTTGCTAGGACCGGACTGAAGTGGAGGCTTCCTCGCCTGAGGAATTGGGCTGACCATCACACCCCCGTCTCTCAGACTCTCCTCAAGAAACGCGGCCTTCCCTACCAGGTCCACAACTGTGTCAAACGATCTCATCAGGCACTGGTTCCTCAACTCGGCCCAAAGACCCATTAGAAACCGCCTCACCTGGGCCTGCTTATCGTCCAGGATATGACTGCCATACACTCTGAGACGGTTAAACTCCGCCTCATACTCACGAACCGTCCGGTTCCCTTGAGTCATCCCCAGAAACCATCTCTCCATCCGGTCCAATGCCTCTTGAGGAAAATATTTGGAGTTAAACTCCACTATAAAATCCTCCCAAGACATCTCTGCCTGGACCCTCCGGGCCGCAACACCTCTCCACCAGAGATGTGCGTCACCCTCCAGATAGTGGACGGCGAGATCCACTTGGTATCCCTCTGGACACCGAATCAAACGGAAATTCCGTTCCATCCTCATCCTCCACTCATCTGCCTCCTCAGGTTTGGCACCACCCTGAAAGAATCTCGTGCCAATCCTCTGCAGCTGCTCCATCATTTTGAGATATGATGGGCGCTCCTCCGCAACCACAACCCTTGGTTGCTCCTCAACTACTGGTGGTACCATTGGAGCCTGCGCTGGTACCCTCTCCGGTAACCGCTCCAACAGCAAAGCTAAGAAATTTGCAATAGGATCCCCTTGGGCCGGAGCTACCTCTGCTGCCACACCCGCAGCACCCGCTGGAACTCCAGCAACACCGGCACCAACACCGGCCACACCCTCCGTCCCAACTCGATCCGTATGCGTGTTCCCAACCTGCTCAACCGTAACACTCGGTGTCACGCTCTCCTCAACCACCGGAGTCTTTGCGATCCTCCGACCGCGTCCTCTACCCCTGCCGATACCACGGCCACGACCTCTACCTCTTCTAGCCATCTATACTTACACCACAAACAGTTAAGTAACACAAACAACTTAACAGAAGAAAATAGAACAACTTACCGTGGAATCTCATCAAAGGCTCGGAGAGGATGATCTATAACTCCATACTCAAACAATTGACTAACTCACATAATCAATTCAATCAATTTACTCATGCTTCACCCAGCACCAAAAAAATTAAATCAAATCCCATTTAATTTTTTTCTAAACCATCCTAGAACCGTAATTGCTCTGATACCAAACTGAAACGACCGCACTCGTTTTTTTTTTTTTCTTTGCAAAACCGATAATTAATATTCCCATAAATATTATTTACTTCCCCAATCAATTAAAATTCAACTACTCATGAATAATAATTAATTAGACACCCCAACAATAAAATACAAACACACAAACACCGAAAAGATATTTGATCGATTGATCTTTCCAGAATACGACGACTTGAGTTGAGAGTCGAAGTTGGTCTGTATAGCCACCTTGGCTTTCATAGACAATTTCTGTTGTCTAAAACGGTTCTCGATAAACGAGAAACCGGAGTCGATATCGTTCGATCATTTATCCTTCGGATTACTTAAAAACACGAAGTAAATTATTTAATTCATAAATAAAACATTTTCGCATAAATCCTTAAACAATAAAAATACGATTACAGAAAACACCATAGTTAAATGTAAGTAATTATTCAACTTAAATATAACACACGTAAAACAAACAACGAGTCCTTAGATCAACCCCTCTTCCTCGCCTCGATTCCACAGTCACAACTTTTCTTTCTCTACATCAAACAAAAGAGATGCATAAGTATTTCGACAAATACTTAGTGAGGCAATCCTCCCGTCTACAAGCTATACACACAAGCGAGTTAAAATATTTAACATAGCTAAACACAAAAATACCGAAACAATCAACCATCTCAAGAAACGCTCGATCTAGATCCACCCGAGATCATACACGGCCTATTTCATGAAAACCACATCAAATAATTAAACCGCTTAGATAAGCTTACGGTCATGCACTCACCTTTAGCCACGCACGGAAATTCCCAAAAACTTCCCAGAATGAATAGACTTCACTTCCTCAAACGCGTGCCCTTTCTAACGGTGATGACAAGGATGCGAGAGGGCTCCACGAAGCTTCACCGTCACGGCAACCTCCGTCTTCTTCACCTCGTCTCTCACACCCTAACTCAGCCACTAAGACTCCCTACTCACCACGCCTCTCACAGCCTCAAGACTCACTACTCTTTCACAACACCCCAAACCACAACTCAGCCTCACACTTAGCTCTTTCCCCAAAGCCACTAACAAAGCCCCTCCCTCACTTCACCCTTCCTCCCACACCAAAACCACTCAACTCTCACGATTTTCCTCAGCCCAAACTCTCACTTTTTCTCAGCCAAACTCTCTTTCTCTCTGCAGGAGGAAGTGTCGGCAAGAAGAAGAAAATGAAGAGTGGAGATGGTGGAGTAGGCTGCTTTGGAAAACTAGGTGTAGAGAGGGGGTCACTCTAGGGAAATAGGTGCATGACTTTTAGGGGGAAAAAGAGGGGTGGCTGCGGTGGAAAATGGTGGAAAAGGTTGGTGCCACTTGAATTAATTCAGTTTAAAACTTAATTAAGATTTGGTCCCTGAACTTCCCAAAAGTTCACAAACGGACCCCAAACTTCTCAATCGATCCCGAACACCCCCTACGGGAAAAATGCGGTGTAACTTCCAAATTACTCCAAAAATTCCCGGAAATATATTTCAGAATTTCTACGCATAAATCCCAAATGTAATTCCGAAAATTCCATTTTTCGGAACACGGGCGTTACAATAAGCATGAGTAAGAGAAGAATAGTTGAAAGATTGAAATGGAAAACATTATTTATTAACTTCAATTCAAGAGATTCATACAAATAGTTTCTTTAAACCTAAAAGTTTCTAAAGAGAATCATAAATTGGTCGGTCAACAGATAACCAACTGGGTCAATCCCAGTTTCGAAATTAGAAAACACGTTAGGGAGCAGTAAATCAGCCACTGCATCTGACCTCGTCAGTCGTAGTGGTGTTAACAAACTGCTGCGTATGACCTAACAAAAAATATTATAGCAAACAGTAGGACGATGATAACTACCCATTGATTGTGCACTTCCGTGATTGGAAACCAATGCGAGAATGGTAGCATTCACACCTTTTGGCAGGAATCATAAATAAAAAGACCGAACCGCGATGATTAAATCACAACCAAACAACATTGTTTACTTAAGTAAAAAAAGAAATTACCGCCAAAAAGTTTCTGAGAATGGCTTGGTTAAAACATTTAATACTTTCAATTTGGTTAATTTTATGATTCCGTTAAGATTGTATGAAACTAAATGAATTATAGTTTATTCATGGATTTGTCTCCAAGTGCACTGACAAAAATAAAGTTTACATCTACCTACATACTTATTCTTTCTGAGACAAGCTCTTGTACAGTCAAAACAATAACCAAGCGGGGTCCTTATCCAGCGAGAAAGTTCAAGATGTTCATCCAGGGGAAATGGTTCGGTTAACTGGAAGTCAATTGGCGAACTCGCTCCCAGATTGGAAGAATCGATTCTCTTTTCTGAATTAGAGTTTGTAATAATAATTGATGTACCTATAAAGTTTCAAAAGCATATATCAAATTATTAAATTGATATTTCCGAAAAGATTATAAATCTATACATATTATCCTAAATAAATAAATTTAGACTTACATGATGAAACAAGAATGAGAATGGTTAAAAATAAAACAAGTATCTTCATAACTAAAATAGAAATCCAATAATAAAATATATAAAATACTTTTTGCTAATAGTTTGAAGTTATTTATTTTGTTTTTTCAAGAGATTTTTAAGGTATATATAGTGCCATATTTATACTTTTCTATACGCACATATGTTACAAATGGGTTAATGGTCTAATTAACGTTATTTAATAAAATAAATGAATATTGAATAAACTAGAAAAGTTAAATAAACCATATTTCTAAGTTTTTTTTTCTGCAGTTTTCATCTATGAATCTTTTACTAATGTATATTATATAATACTTTTTATTATACATCCGAATATAATTCTCTTGTAAAAGTAACATACTTGGATATATTAAAAAAATTATATAAATTTTCCCATCAAAATTTTAATAGAATATGGATATCTTTGCAATAAAATTTGAGAGTTGCATATGGTTTTTTTATATTTTGAAAAATGCCCATTGTATAATTGAGTTGAAATTGTTGGGCATTTTTTATTTTGGTACATCTACTATCCTTGTCGTTTTGTATTGTACTAACAATAAATTTTATGACTAGCAAAGTTTCTATCTATCATACACATATTTTAAGACCGTATTTTTTTTCTAGTTCTTTGAGTACATAACTTGTATTGATTTTTTTAATATCTCCCCCTTATGGGGATACGACTTTAAGTAGTCAAGAGACTTCTTGGACGAGCACCTTGTAAACAAACTACCATATAACGTAAATGATAATACGTTTTTAAACGTTCAACTATCCTATCGTGCTTAGCTCTCAAGGTTATAAAACCACCAGGAAACAAGAACAACTCACTAGAAATTCTTTTTAAAATGAATTTCGAATATAATATAAAGAGTGGAAAATGACCAAAAATGGTTTGAAAATTAAATAAAGGAAACAAACTCTCGGGATAAGGTAACTCACTAGGGGTATCACTTGTACACTAATGGAGCTTAACCTACTTAACACAACTAATCCTTCTGGTTTAGATCAGTAATGTCTACTAATCCAGTTCTGTGGCACTAATCTCTTCGTAAGTCACCAAATCATCAATAACTTCTGTTTGCGATCAAGTAATCAAGGAGGACTAATTATAAGCCTACACACCTTACTCAACTATATCCATAGGCTAAGGATGTAAAGCACATCAATATTTTGGTTAAAATATTTTATCAAATACCTTGTGGGCGCTAAAATGCGTAAGTCCTAAAATAGCTTTTTCCAAGCTATTCTAACATTAATATCAGCTATCAAGTAAGGATCTTATTTGTTACAAGGCTAAACTCCACTAATCCACTTCTATTCACCCTAGATCTATCATTCCCAAGAGCCCTAAAGAGACTAGTCACATTTTTCATGATAACAAAAAGCAACAAGGGTTATCTTTGCATAAGCATGAGTAAGAGAAGAATAGTTGAAAGATTGAAATGGAAAACATTATTTATTAACTTCAATTCAAGAGATTCATACAAATAGTTTCTTTAAACCTAAAAGTTTCTAAAGAGAATCTTTAAAAACAAGCATAAGTCTTTAAATTATGTTTAGAAACTAGTTATAGTGAATGATAAATTGGTCGGTCAACAGATAACCAACTGGGTCAATCCCAGTTTCGAAATTAGAAAACACGTTAGGGAGCAGTAAATCAGCCACTGCATCTGACCGCGTCAGTCGTAGTGGTGTTAACAAACTGCTGCGTATGACCTTACAAAAAATATTATAGCAAACAGTAGGACGATGATAACTACCCATTGATTGTGCACTTCCGTGATTGGAAACCAATGCGAGAATGGTAGCATTCACACCTTTTGGCAGGAATCATAAATAAAAAGACCGAACCGCGATGATTAAATCACAACCAAACAACATCGTTTACTTAAGTAAAAAAAGAAATTACCGCCAAAAAGTTTCTGAGAATGGCTTGGTTAAAACATTTAATACTTTCAATTTGGTTAATTTTATGATTCCGTTAAGATTGTATGAAACTAAATGAATTATAGTTTATTCATGGATTTGTCTCCAAGTGCACTGACAAAAATAAAGTTTACATCTACCTACATACTTATTCTTTCTGAGACAAGCTCTTGTACAGTCAAAACAATAACCAAGCGGGGTCCTTATCCAGCGAGAAAGTTCAAGATGTTCATCCAGGGGAAATGGTTCGGTTAACTGGAAGTCAATTGGCGAACTCGCTCCCAGATTGGAAGAATCGATTCTCTTTTCTGAATTAGAGTTTGTAATAATAATTGATGTACCTATAAAGTTTCAAAAGCATATATCAAATTATTAAATTGATATTTCAGAAAAGATTATAAATCTATACATATTATCCTAAATAAATAAATTTAGACTTACATGATGAAACAAGAATGAGAATGGTTAAAAATAAAACAAGTATCTTCATAACTAAAATAGAAATCCAATAATAAAATATATAAAATACTTTTTGCTAATAGTTTGAAGTTATTTATTTTGTTTTTTCAAGAGATTTTTAAGGTATATATAGTGCCATATTTATACTTTTCTATACGCACATATGTTACAAATGGGTTAATGGTCTAATTAACGTTATTTAATAAAATAAATGAATATTGAATAAACTAGAAAAGTTAAATAAACCATATTTATAAAAAAAATTTTCTGCAGTTTTCATCTATGAATCCTTTACTAATGTATATTATATAATACTTTTTATTATACATCCGAATATAATTCTCTTGTAAAAGTAACATACTTGGATATATTAAAAAAATTATATAAATTTTCCCATCAAAATTTTAATAGAATATGGATATCTTTGCAATAAAATTTGAGAGTTGCATATGGTTTTTTTATATTTTGAAAAATGCCCATTGTATAATTGAGTTGAAATTGTTGGGCATTTTTTATTTTGGTACATCTATTATCCTTGTCGTTTTGTATTGTACTAACAATAAATTTTATGACTAGCAAAGTTTCTATCTATCATACACATATTTCAAGACCGTATTTTTTTTTCTAGTTCTTTGAGTACATAACTTGTATTGATTTTTTTAATATCTCCCCCTTATGGGGATATGATGTGGACATCAGAACCAGATCAATCCTGCAGCATGTCAAACCAACCACTACACACGCCAAAACGGTCTACACGGAGCATCATGGAGAACCCTTAGCCAAACGGAGTTCTAATCAAGCACCAGGCCTAGGATTGATTTTCTATCAGCCACTAAGTCCTAAGAAGACCAATGATTCAGGAGGAATCATGAAAACTCGAGCCAAGCCACCTGAAGACGACGCATGCCTACCCGGAGACGAGAAACGAAGTCAAGCATGTACCAAAAGACAAACCACTCAAGCACAGGAGTTCTGCTTGAATATTCACTTGGAAACAGCCTATTTTGAAGAGAATGATCGAGCCAAAACTCAACTTGATCGATCATATTTGGAGTTAGCACACGAACACCTCACCGAAGCCGTCACCAAGCCAAGGAAGTTGCCACTAGAAGAATCCACTCGTGATTTTTACCTCAGAGTCATTATTCACCAGGAAACCATCCAAGATAAGAGTTTTTGCCGAAGAAAGTCATGCCTCAACCGAGCTCAATTAGGAGATGTCCAAGAATCCTTACTCGGAGACAAGAATCCAAGGGAGAAGTTGACCTATGAGAAATCTACTCGAGCAAATGTTCTGGGATTTGAATTTCATCAGGAAATCATCTATTTTAAGATGATTTATCAAGTTAAATCAGCCCAGGTACGAGTTGGTTTAAGAGCTAACCAAGGAGGATCAAAACCGGGTGTAAAAAAGGAAAGTCTTGCATCCAACTTACCATCATCTGAAGCCACGAATTGGAGACCTTCTATGAGCATCAGAGGGTTCCCTTGTAACCCAGGAGATACTCTAGACCAAGAAGAAGCTTTACCACCAGAGGCTTGGTACACCTTACCATACAAGAACATGTGGAGTCATTACTTACCATATTTGGAGCTAAAGGAGATCAATCAGCAACGGCTCTTTCCCTTATCACTTTTGTGCATTCTGAAGCCTCCTCCAAAGAACCTGGACGTCCCCAGACATCACAACTTCGCACCCAAGCTTTCAAGACTCAAGCTAACGGCTATTTCCTTATTTGGCCGATTTTGTCATCAAACCTTCAAACGGCTCTTTTCTTTTAATTTCTGCGATTTGTTTCTTGTTTTAGACCTTAGGACTGTTGTACTCTGAGCCTATAAAAGCTCAGCTCATTCCTCATTGTAAATGACCCTTAATCGAGATTTTAAAGTTCATAAGAAAAACAGTTTTTTTTCTTCTCTTCACAAAGTTGCGAATTCTTTGTGTTTTCTTTCATTAGTTCTTATTTGAGTGATTCAATTAAGTTCTTTTGAGTCTGCAATTCAAGTTATTTGAGTGATTCATCTAACTAGTGTTGTTCATCGATTGAGTGAGTCAATCTATCACCTCCATTTCTACCAACATTCCCACTTTCCGCAAGTATAGGTTTTGGAATCTCTTGATCATCAAGTGATCTTAGATTGGTGTGATTCCGATCCTGTATCAGGATACGACTTTAAGTAGTCAAGAGACTTCTTGGACGAGCACCTTGTAAACAAACTACCATATAACGTAAATGATAATATGTTTTTAAACGTTCAACTATCCTATCGTGCTTAGCTCTCAAGGTTATAAAACCACAAGGAAACAAGAACAACACACTCGAAATTCTTTTTAAAATGAATTTCGAATATAATATAAAGAGTGGAAAATGACAAAAAATGGTTTGAAAATTAAATAAAGGAAATAAACTCTCGGGATAAGGTAACTCACTGGGGGTATCATTTGTACACTAATGGAGATTAACCTACTTAACACAACTAATCCTTCTGGTTTAGATCAGTAATGTTGAGACGACCGCACTCGTTTTTTTTTTTTTTTTTAATTAATTAATTATTATTCCCATAAATAATAATTAATTTTCCCAAACCATCAAAAATGCAACTAACTCATGCATTTAATTAACTAACTCCAGTAATAAATACAATCACATAAACACCATAATCAATTAATTAATATTTTATTTGTTTGTCCGTAAAGATATTAGATCGATTGATCTTTCCAGAATACGACGACTTGAGTTGAGAGTCGAAGTTGGTCTTTATAGCCACCTTGGCTTTCATAGACAATTTATGTTGTCTATTAGCGGTTCTTGATAAACAAGATTCCAGACTTGAGATCGTTAAATCTTTTATCCTTTCGGATTAATTAATCACACATGACTTAATGTTATCAATCACTCCAACAATAAAATACGTTTACAAAAAACACCTATAATTAACTGCAAGTAATTTATTCAACTTTATAATAAAACACTTTAACAAACAACCGAGTTCTAAGATCATCCCCTCCTCCTCGCCTTGATTCCACGGTCACACTCTTTCTTTTTCTGCATCAAATAAAAGATATGCATAAGTATTTCAACAAATACTTAGTGAGGCAATCCTCCCATCTACAAGCTATACACACAAACGATTAAAATTATTCAATGTATTAAACACGAAAATACCGACAATAAATCAACCATCTCAAGAAACACTCGATCTAGATCTCCTATGAAATCTTACGGCCTATATTCATGAAAACACATCAAACAATTAACCGTTCAGATAAGCTTATGGTCATGCACTCACCTTTAGCCACGCACGGAAATTCCCAAAACTCCCCGGATTGAATAGACCCTCAATCCCCCAACCGCGTGCCTAAAAATAATCAAATAACGAAACTTAAGACACAAGTTTGACTCTTTTGAAACTCAGATCGATCGATCTTGGTTCAGATCGGTCGATCCAAACTTGGCGTGTACTTCTCAGATTGATCGATCCTGTCCAGATCGATCGATCTGATGCCTGGATCGATCGATCCTGCATGGCCGTGAGCTTTCCAGATCGATCATCCCACCCCCAGATCGATCGATCCGTCTTGGATCGATCGATCTAGCCTGGATCGATCGATCTGTGTGCATGTCGATATCACCGACTTGCACCACTCACCCCAACTTGGCCACGCGATCGAACTCCAACTCCTCAACCACAATCCACCGTCACGGAGTCACGTTCAAGCACTCTCTCCGCAACCAACACCGCTCACACCTCGCGGCCACAAATTACTGCCACACCAACACGTCTCCTAACACGTGTCTCACGCCTAACCGAAACTCACCACCGGATGAACCAACGATTTTGGAACATCTCCCGGCAACACCAAACCAACCGGACACCGAAACCGAACAACACAACAACTAGCAAGAGGAGATCCTTACCGTGGAACAGCTGAGATTAAGAGGAAGGCTTGAAGCTTCCCCTTCACGGCAACCTCCGTTTCCTTCTCCTCTTGTCTCTTACGCCACACAGCCACCAAACTCACTCCTCTCTTGCTCTCCACGCCACACACACACACACAGCCACCAAGCTCCCTCCTCTCTTGATCTCCACACTCACATCAATCACAAGTTCACCTTCTCTCCTTTGTCTCAAGACAAACTCAGCCTCACTCCTCTCTCTCTCTCTCTCTCTCTCTATCTCTCTCTCTCTTTTTCTTTCTGCAGATGGAGGTGTCGCCAAGGAGAAGGAATGTGGTGAGTGGGGATAGTGGGGAGGTAGCCTTTAATGGAGAAGGTGGCTGCTTTGTGGAAAATAGGTGCAGAGGTGGGTGACTCTAAAAAGAAAATGGAGAAGTGGAGGGAGTAGGCTGCTTTGTAGGGAGGAGGTGGAGAAAGTGGCTGCTGATCTTATTTAATCAGATTAGTTTTTATTTAGGGTCTGGTCCTTGAACTCCCAAAAGTTCACAAACTGACCCCAAACTTCCCAATCGATTCCGAACACCCCTACGAGAAAAATGCGGTGTAACTTTTAAGTTACTCCAAAAATTCTGGAAATATTTTCCAGAAATCCTACGCATAAATCCCGGATATAATTCCAAAATTCCATTTTTCGGAACACGGGCGTTACAATTCTCCCCCACTAACATAGATTCGTCCTCGAATCTACGGCACAGTCCATCTCCAATGAACTCAACCACACATAACACAGTGGTCAAACTGGTCACACCACCAGTCACGAGGTCAGACACTATTGACCTCTGAGATCTAATCATTCAGTCGTTAGCTTAAGACTCTGGTCATAGATCATTGCTCACAACTCAAACTCATACCTCTACACTCTAAGACACCAAGTCCTACGAGTTGTAGGTATCAATACCACTCCGCTCTCAGGCCACAAAGTCCTTATGAGCTCTCGGTATCAAATTCATGCCCCTCCACTCTGGGCACTATAACCTTACGAGTTCTCGGTACTCACGTACCACTCCACTCTGGGCTATACACCTTACGAGTTCTCGACATCGCACTCATACCACTTGAAACGACCGCACTCATTTTTTTTTTTTTTTCAAAACAATTAATTATTATTCCCATAAATAATAATTAACTTCCCAAATCATTTAACAATGCAACTATCCTTGCATTATAATTATTTAACTCCATAAGTAAAATATAACACATAAAGGACATTTGATCCATCGATCTTTCCAGAATACGACGACTTGAGTTGAGAGTCGAAGTTGGTCTGTATAGCCACCTTGGCTTTCATAGACAATTTCTGTTGTCTATAACGGTTCTCGATAAACGAGAAACCGGATCCGAAATCGTTTGATCATTTATCCATAAATACTAAACAACAAAAATCCTTTTATAGCGGAAGACCCTTAAACAAACAAACGAGTTCCTAGATCATCCCCTCTTATTCGCCATAATTACGCGGTCACACTTTCTCTTATTCTGCATCAAATAAAATGAGATGCATAAGTATTTCAACAAATACTTAGTGAGGCAATCCTCCCGTCTACAAGCTATACACACAAACGATTAAAATTATTCAACGTATTAAACACGAAAATACCGCAAATAAATCAACCATCTCAAGAAACACTCGATCTAGATCCACCAGAGATCATACGGCCTACAATCATGCAAACACATCAAATAACTCAATCGCTTAGATAAGCTTACGGTCATGCACTCACCTTTAGACACGCACGGAAATTCCCAAAACTTCCCGGGATGAATTGACCTCAATTCCCCAAACGTGTGCCTAAAGATAATCAAACAAAGATAACTTAAGACACAAGAAACAAAAATACAAACAATTTGGTCGACCAGATCGACCAGATCGATCGATCCCACCTTGCCGAGATCTTCACCGAACGATCGATCCTTGCCAGGATCGATCGTTCACCCCCCCAGATCGATCGATCCGTCCTGGATCGATCGATCCAGCCCTGGAACGATCGTTCTCGGTGCAATTGCCAACACCGACTTGCACCACTCACACCAACTTGGCCACGCGATCGAACACCAACACCTCAACCACAACCACCATCACAGAGTCACGTTCAAGCACTCTCCGCAACCAACACCGCTCATAACTCGCGGCCACAAAACACCGCCACCAACACGTCTCCTAACACGTGTCTCCCAACGTCACCACCGTGACTCACACCCTCTGTTCCTCTCACTAAACCATCATGAACCACATGATATAATCAGAGAAGGAAGAGAACATTACCCTATCTACTGGTGACGACACAAGGTGCGAGAGAGCTCCGTAGCTTCACCGTCACGGCAACCTCCGTTTCCTTCACCCCTCGACTCTCACGCCCTCACACAGCCACCAAGCTACTCTTCTCTAGCTTCTCCACGCCCACACACAACCACCAAGCTCACCTCCTTTGGCTCTCCACGCCCACACACAACCACCAGCTTCAACCTCACTTGCTCTCACACCACACACATCTCTCTCTCTCACTCTCTCTCTCTCTCTCTTTTTCCTTCTCCTTCTCTCCTCCTCCTTCTCTCTCTCTTTCTCTTTCTGCAGATGGAAGTGTCGGCACTTTCTTTGGAGGAAAAGAGGATGGCTGACTTAAGTGGAGAAGGTGGAGGCACTAGGCTGCTTGTAGGGGGGGGGGTGGAGTAGGCTGCTTTTGTGGAAATAATGGGTCCAAAGGTGGGTGACTCTAAAAAGCAAGTGGAGGAAGTGGGTGAAGGTAGAGAATGTGGGTGCTGATTTAATCAGCTTGATTTAATTTAGGATTTGGTCCTTGAACTTTCCCAAAGTTCACAAACGGACCCCAAACTTCCAAAATCACACCGAACACCCCTACGGGAACAATACGGTGTAACTTCCAAATTACTCCGAAAATTCCCGGAAATATTTTCCAGAGATTCTTCCCATAAATCCCGGATATAATTCTGAAATTTCCATTTTTCGGACGCTGGCGTTAATTTAGGATTTGGATCCCTGAATTCCCGAAAATTCGTAAACTGACCCCAAACTCCTAAATCGACTCTGAACCTTACGGGAAAAATGCGTGTAACTTCCAAATTACCCCAGAAATTCCCGAAAATATTTTCCCAGAAAAATCTACGCATAAATCCCGGATATAATTTCCGAAATTTCCATTTTTTTCGGAACACGGGCGTTACACCACTCCACTCTGGGCAGTATAACCTTACGGATTCTCGATATCACATACCACTCCACTCTGGGCAGTATAGCCTTACTGATTCTCGATATCACATACCTCTCCACCCTGGGCTATATACCTTCCGAGTTCTGGGTATCACACTCATACCACTCCACTCTGGGCTATATAACCTTACGGATTCTCGATATAACATACCACTCCACCCTGGGCTATATACCTTACGAGTTCTCGATATCACATACCACTCCACCCTGGGCTATATACCTTACGAGTTCTGGGTATCACACTCGTACCACTCCACTCTGGGCAGTATAACCTTACGAGTTCTCGGTATCACATACCACTCCACCCTGGGCTATATACCTTACGAGTTCTGGTTATCAGAGGAACTATCCATCCTCCCTAGAGTTGTACAGGACCAAACCGTCCTTTGAGCAACCATGACCCACCATACGTCTATAAGCACTCCCGACTGAATCGACCTCCTGTGATCCGTATACGACCTTGCGAGGTAATACCGGCATCACACTCATTCCAAACCCGGAATATCATCTTTTCCATAACCACTACTCAGGTTATATCACCACATACCCCGTCACTCAGGGTACCCATATAATCTTTTCCCGATTATAACCCAAGTTTTTAAATCCACATAAAAACTCTTTTCAGAACCTCATGTTCAGTTAAAACTCATGGCAACACTGACCATCAACAATAAGAACTACTCATCTTATTAATGAAAGGAACATAATGTATTAATCGTTTACTACACCAAAACGAATACATAATGTTTCAACAATAATAACTCGAAACTAGGAACCGTCGATGAAAGCTCAAGCCTTTAATTGCTTCTCGAACCACTTCTTGAACCTTGCTTTCATCCTCACCTCGGGTTCCCAAGTCTCCTCCTCAACCCCGTCACAATCCCACAAGACCTTTACCATTGGAACTTTCTTCCTACGATCCTGCTTGACTCTCTTTTCGAGGATCCTTACTGGTCTTGCCTCTAAGGTCATATTAAGCTGAAGATCTGACGGAATCTTAGCTATAACCTCATCATCCTTATGCAAGCAATTTTTCAGCATTGACACATGGAAAACCTTGTGAAATGCTCGCATAACCTCGGGTAACTCCAACCGATACGCAACCGGTCCAACCCGCTCAACAATCCTGAACGGTCCCATATACCTCGGACTCAACTTAGTCTCTGTAATGGACCTATTAGGACCCGCAACATAGCCATCTTGAGATACACACTATCTCCCACCTCAAACTCGAGGTCTTTCCTCCTCTTATCGGCATAACTCTTTTGCCGATCCTGCGCTTCTTTCATGTTCAGCTTCAAAACCCGAATCTTCTCCGTAGTTTCCTGAACAAAATCTGCACCAAACATGCTCCTCTCCCCCACTTGGGTCCAGCATAATGGTGTACGACATGGCCTCCCATACAGCACCTCATATGAAGCCATACCGATACTCGCCTGGTAGCTATTATTATAAGCAAACTCTACCAAGTTCAGGTGGTCCACCCAATGACCTCCCCAGTCCAGCACACACATCCTCAGCAAATCCTCGAGAGTCTGAATGGTCCTCTCGGACTGTCCATCTGTCTGAGGGTGATAAGCCGTACTCATGTGTACCTTAGTGCCCATCTCAGCCTGAAAAGCCTTCCAAAACACCGAAGTGAACTTGGAATCACGGTCTGAGACTATACTCACAGGCACTCCATGAAACCTCACAATCTCATTGACATACTTCCTGGCCAACACCGCAGCTCCATCGGTTTTCTTAATGGCCAGGAAATGTGCTGACTTGGTCAAACGGTCAACAATTACCCAAATAGCATCCTTGGTCCGAGAGACTGGCAAGCCGACCACGAAATCCATCGTAATCATATCCCACTTCCACTCCGGAATGGGTAAACTCCGCAACAACCCGCTCGGAACCTGATGCTCAGCCTTCACTAACTGGCACACATCGCAAGCCGTAACCCAGTTAGCCACATCTTTCTTCATTCCAACCCAATGATAATACCTTTTTAAGTCTCGGTACATCTTGGTCGCCCCTGGATGAATTGAAAACATACTCGCATGGGACTCACTCAGGATCTCTCGTCTCAGATCCTCATCCTTGGGTACACATACCCGCCCATGTACCAGAATAGTCCCATTCGCAGAGACCTGATATTCTGATCCCGCATCCCCGGAAGCTTTAATCAGACCTTCATCTTTTTCCTGGGCCATCCGAACCCTACTCAAAAGATCCGCCTGATTTGCTGGTTCCAAGCCTAACGGTTCTTGAGATATAGCACACAACCTCAACGTGCTAACCTCGCTTACCAAGGACTCCATGTCCCGCTCACAAGCCGAAGCTACCCGCTTGCGACTTAACGCATCTGCAACCAAATTTGCCTTTCCGGGATGGTAGGCTATCTCCAGATCATAATCTGCCACTAACTCCATCCAACGCCTCTGCCTCAAATTCGATTCTGGCTGCGTAAAGATGTACTTCAGGCTCTTATGATCTGTAAACACCTGCACCTTCCCGCCATAAAGATAAGATCTCCAAATCTTCAAGGAAAAAACCACTGCAGCCATTTCAAGGTCATGGGTAGGATAGTTGCTCTCGTGCTTCCTCAACTGATGAGAAGCATAAGCAATAACCTTCCCTTGTTGCATCAACACGCAACCAAGACCCAATCTCGAAGAGTCCGTGTACACCACAAAAGGCTCGCTCGGCTCTGGTAAAGCCAGAACTGGTGTACTCGTCAACATTGACTTCAAGTTCGTAAAACTCTCCTCACACTCTGGAGACCACACAAATGGAACATCTTTTCCTGTCAGCTTTGTCATGGACCGAGCCATACTCGCGAACCCATTGACAAATCTCCGATAGTAGCCCGCTAGACCAAGAAAACTCATGATCTCAGTGGCATTCCTCGGCCTAGGCCACTCTCTGATAGCCTTAATCTTTTCTGGGTCAACCGAAACCCCCTTCTCGGAGACAGTATGACCCAAGAATCCAATCTCTCGTTGCCAGAAACTGCACTTGCTCAACTTAGCGAACAACTTCTGTTCCCGCAACTTCTCCAGAGCCTTCCTTAAATGCACCTCATGCTCCTCAGGACTCTTCGAATACACCAATATATCATCTATAAAAATGATCACGGATTCATCCAGATACTCCTGGAACACTCCGTTCATCAATCTCATAAATGCTGCTGGTGCATTCGTCAACCCAAATGGCATCACCACAAACTCGTAGTGCCCATATCTTGTCCTGAAAGCCATCTTTCGGATATCCACCTCATCAATAGGAATTTGATGGTAACCTGACGCCAAGTCAATCTTGGAGAACCAAGTAGCCCCTCTCAGCTGATCCAACAGCTCATCGATCCGCGGAAGAGGATACCGATTCTTCACTGTGACTCGGTTAAGCCCCCGGTAATCGATACACAACCGGAAACTCCCATCTTTTTTCTTCACAAACAGAACCGGCGCTCCCCACGGGGAACTACTCGGACGGATAAAACCCTTACCCAACAACTCTTCCAGCTGCTTCTTCAGCTCTGCCATTTCTGCTGGAGCCATCCTGTACGGAGCCTTGGATATCGGCCTTGTGCATGCTTCCAGCTCAATCGTGAAAGAATCAGACCGAGACGGTGGTAACCCTTGCAACGACTGAAAAACATCCTCGAACTCCCGAACAACAGGAATATCCCGAACCGCAACCTCTCCAACAGTCTCTGAGGTAATAATAGTCGCCATATAAGCTTCACTACCTCGCTCGATCATTTTCTCACCTTGCATAGCCGAGATCACGAGACTTCCGAGTGTTGGTCTAACTCCCTGATAAACCAACCTCCCTTTTTCTCTTTCGAACACAACGCGTCCACGGTGGCAATCCAGATGATCAAATCTGCTGGCATGGACTCCTCGGCCACCTGAACATCTACGTTCTTAGCCCTTCCATGACTGCTCAAAAACTTTCCCCCAGCGACCTTAACAAACCCCAAGTGCTCATCCAGGTTGCCCTGGATGCCGCACCTCTCCGCCAATTCTGGAGTAACGAAACAATACGATGCTCCAGAATCAAACAGAACGTGAGATTCAATCCCTCCCACGATTAAGCTCCCTACATAACTCTCATATGCTAAGAACCCTAACACAACTTCACTAGGCAAATAACTTGAACAAACAAGAATTTTTAACTCGAGTAAGTCTAGAAATTTTACCAGTGATCGGTTTGGAACTCGGCTCTCCCGACTCCACCATGGTGTATACCCTGGGTGCCACTGCAGCCCGCCTATCTGTCGGTGCCGCCGCTACCACTCCCTGCTGCAACCTGGGACATTTCGGCCTGATATGCCCTGGCTCATTACAGTGATAACACACCCGAGTAATCTCGTTCGCTCTACCCTTCTGGGGGCAACTCGCAATCCTATGGTCCTTGCTTCCGCATCCAAAGCATCCCTGACCACCTTGGTTACCCTTGGAAGGACCCTCCCACTTCCGCTTATGTCCATGCACTGGCTTACCGCCTTTGCTAGGACCGGACTGATGTGGAGGCTTCCTTGCCTGAAAAATTGGGCTGACTACCACAACCTCGTCTCTCAGACCCTCCTCAATCAACGCGGCCTTCTTGACCAGTTCTACAACCGTGTCAAACGATCTTATTAGGCACTGGTTCCTCAACTCGGCCCGAAGACCCATCAGAAACCGCCTCACCTGGGCCTGCTCATCATCCAGGATATGACCTCCATACACTCTGAGACGGTTAAACTCCGCCTCTTACTCACGAACCGACCGGTTCCCCTGGGTTAACCCTAGAAACCGTCTCTCCAACCGGGTCCAATGCCTCTTGGGGAAAATACTTGGAGTTAAACTCCACCACAAAATCCTCCCAAGACATCTCTGCTTGGACCCTCCGGGCCGCAACACCTCTCCACCAGAGATGTGCGTCACCCTCCAGATAGTGAACTGCGAGATCCACTTGATATCCCTCTGGACACCTGATCGAACGGAAATTCCGCTCCATCCCCATTTTCCACTCATCTGCCTCTTCAGGTTTGGCACCACCCTGGAAGAATCTTGTGCCAATCCTCTGCAACTGCTCCATCATCTTAAGGTATGATGGGCGCTCTTCCGCAACCACAACCCTTGGTTGCACCTCAACTACCGGTGGTACAACTGGAGCCTGCACTGGTACAATTTTCCGGTAACCGCTCCAACAGCAAGGCCAAGAAATTCGCAATACGATCATCTTGGGCCGGAGCTACACCTGCTGCCACCCCCGCAGCACCCGCTGGAACTCCAGCAACACCGGCACCAACACCGGCCACACCCTCCGTCCCAACCCGATCCGTATGCGAGTCCTCGACCTGCTCAAATGTAACACTCTGTGTCACACTCTCCTCAACCACCGGAGCCGTCGCGTTCCTCCGACCGCGGCCCCTACCCCCACCGATACCACGACCGCAACCTCTACCTCTTTTAGCCATCTTAGCCAAACAGTGGATTCCTCGATCAAACCTTGCAACCACAAAAGCCGGCTCAACAACAGACTCGAACTTCCACGGTTTAGATTAACCGATCAAAGATTAAATCCATATTTAATAACCAAAATTAAACAATAATTAAACTCCTAACCCAACCAACCAATGGTTCCGATTTAATTTAATATCCGTAATTCCTCAATTAAATTATTTTAATCCAGTTTACTGATTAAACCAACCCAAACCGGTTACCAACAGAAAACCAAAACAACTTACCGTGGAATCTCATTAAAGGCTCGAAGAGGATGATCTAAAACTCCATACCCAAACAATTGACTAACTCACATAATCAATTCAATATTTTCCTAACCAGTCCTAGAGCCGTAATGGCTATGATACCAAACTGAGACGACCGCACTCGTTTTTTTTTTTTTTTTTTTTAAATTAATTAATTATTATTCCCATAAATAATAATTAATTTTCTCAAACCATCAAAAATGCAACTAACTCATGCATTTAATTAACTAACTCCAGTAATAAATACAATCACATAAACACCATAATCAATTAATTAATATTTTATTTGTTTGTCCGTAAAGATATTAGATCGATTGATCTTTCCAGAATACGACGACTTGAGTTGAGAGTCGAAGTTGGTCTGTATAGCCACCTTGGCTTTCATAGACAATTTTTGTTGTCTATTAGCGGTTCTTGATAAACAAGATTCCAGACTTGAGATCGTTAAATCTTTTATCCTTTCGGATTAATTAATCACACATGACTTAATATTATCAATCACTCCAATAATAAAATACGTTCACGGAAAACACCAATAATTAACTGCAAGTAATTTATTCAACTTTATAATAAAACACTTAAACAAACAACCGAGTTCTTAGATCATCCTCTCTTCCTCGCCTTGATTCCACGGTCACACTCTTTCTTTTTCTGCATCAAATAAAAGAGATACATAAGTATTTCAACAAATACTTAGTGAGGCAATCCTCCCATCTACAAGCTATACACACAAACGATTAAAATTATTCAATGTATTAAACACGAAAATACCGACAATAAATCAACCATCTCAAGAAACACTCGATCTAGATCTCCCATGAAATCTTACGGCCTATATTCATGAAAACACATCAAACAATTAACCGTTCAGATAAGCTTATGGTCATGCACTCACCTTTAGCCACGCACGGAAATTCCCAAAACTCCCCGGATTGAATAGACCCTCAATCCCCCAACCGCGTGCCTAAAAATAATCAAATAACGAAACTTAAGACACAAGTTTGACTCTTTTGAAACTCAGATCGATCGATCTTGGTTCAGATCGATCGATCCAAACTTGGCGTGTACTTCTCAGATCGATCGATCCTGTCCAGATCGATCGATCTGACCTGGATCGATCGATCTCGCTTGGATCGATCGATCCTGCATGGCCGTGAGCTTTCCAGATCGATCATCCCACCCCCAGATCGATCGATCCGTCTTGGATCGATTGATCTAGCCTGGATCGATCGATCTGTGTGCATGTCGATATCACCGAATTGAACAACTCACCCCAACTTGGCCACGCGATCGAACTCCAACTCCTCAACCACAACCCACCGTCACGGAGTCACGTTCAAGCACTCTCTCCGCAACCAACACCGCTCACACCTCGCGGCCACAAATCACCGCCACACCAACACGTCTCCTAACACGTGTCTCACGCCTAACCGAAACTCACCACCGGATGAACCAACGATTTTGGAACATCTCCCGGCAACACCAAACCAACCGGACACCGAAACCGAACAACACAACAACTAGCAAGAGGAGATCCTTACCGTGGAACAGCTGAGATTAAGAGGAAGGCTTGAAGCTTCCCCTTCACGGCAACCTCCGTTTCCTTCTCCTCTTGTCTCTTACGCCACACAGCCACCAAACTCACTCCTCTCTTGCTCTCCACGCCACACACACACAGCCACCAAGCTCCCTCCTCTCTTGCTCTCCACACTCACATCAATCACAAGTTCACCTTCTCTCCTTTGTCTCAAGACAAACTCAGCCTCACTCCTCTCTCTCTCTCTCTCTCTCTCTCTCTCTCTCTTTTTCTTTCTGCAGATGGAGGTGTCGGCAAGGAGAAGGAATGTGGTGAGTGGGGATAGTGGGGAGGTAGCCTTTAATGGACAAGGTGGCTGCTTTGTGGAAAATAGGTGCAGAGGTGGGTGACTCTAAAAAGAAAATGGAGAAGTGGAGAGAGTAGGCTGCTTTGTAGGGAGGAGGTGGAGAAAGTGGCTGCTGATCTGATTTAATCAGATTAGTTTTTATTTAGGGTCTGGTCCTTGAACTCCCAAAAGTTCACAAACTGACCCCAAACTTCCCAATCGATTCCGAACACCCCTACGAGAAAAATACGGTGTAACTTTTAAGTTACTAAAAAAATTCCCGGAAATATTTTCCAGAAATTCTACGCATAAATCCCGGATATAATTCCAAAATTCCATTTTTCGGAACACGGGCGTTACAAATGTCTACTAATCCAGTTCTGTGGCACTAATCTCTTCGTAAGTCACCAAATCATCAATAACTTCTGTTTGCGATCAAGTAATCAAAGAGGATTAATTATAAGCCTACACACCTTACTCAACTATATCCATAGGCTAAGGACGTAAAGCACATCAATATTTTGGTTAAAATATTTTATCAAATACCTTGTGGGCGCTAAAATGCGTAAGTCCTAAAATAGCTTTTTCCAAGCTATTCTAACATTAATATCAGCTATCAAGTAAGGATCTTATTTGTTACAAGGCTAAACTCCACTAATCCACTTCTATTCACCCTAGATCTATCATTCCCAAGAGCCCTAAAGAGACTAGTCATTTTTTCATGATAACAAAAAGCAACAAGGGTTATCTTTGCATAAGCATGAGTAAGAGAAGAATAGTTGAAAGATTAAAATGGAAAACATTATTTATTAACTTCAATTCAAGAGATTCATACAAATAGTTTCTTTAAACCTAAAAGTTTCTAAAGAGAATCTTTAAAAACAAGCATAAGTCTTTAAATTATGTTTAGAAACTAGCTATAGTGAATGATAAATTGGTCGGTCAACAGATAACCAACTGGGTCAATCCCAGTTTCAAAATTAGAAAACACGTTAGGGAGCGGTAAATCAGCCACTGCATCTGACCGCGTCGGTCGTAGTGGTGTTAACAAACCGCTGCATATGACCTTACAAAAAAATATTATAGCAAACAGTAGGACAATGATAACTACCCATTGATTGTGCACTTCCGTGATTGGGAACCAATGCGAGAATGGTAGCATTCACACCTTTTGGCAGGAATCATAAATAAAAAGACCGAACCGCGATGAGTAAATCACAACCAAACAACAGCGTTTACTTAAGTAAAAAAAGAAATTACCGCCAAAAAGTTTCTGAGAACGGCTTGGTTAAAACATTTAATACTTTCAATTTGGTTAATTTTATGATTCCATTAAGATTGTATGAAACTAAATGAATTATAGTTTATTCATTGATTTGTTGCCAAGTGCACTGACAAAAATAAAGTTTACATCTACCTACATACTTATTCTTTCTGAGACAAGCTCTTGTACAGTCAAAACAATAACCAAGCGGGGTCCTTATCCAGCGAGAAAGTTCAAGATGTTCATCCAGGGGAAATGGTTCGGTTAACTGGAAGTCAATTGGCGAACTCGCTCCCAGATTGGAAGAATCGATTCTCTTTTCTGAATTAAAGTTTGTCATAATAATTGATGTACCTATAAAGTTTCAAAAGCATATATCAAATTATTAAATTGATATTTCAGAAAAGATTATAAATCTATACATATTATCCTAAATAAATAAATTTAGACTTAGATGATGAAACAAGAATGAGAATGGTTAAAAATAAAACAAGTATCTTCATAACTAAAATAGAAATCCAATAATAAAATATATAAAATACTTTTTGCTAATAGTTTGAAGTTATTTATTTTGTTTTTAAGAGATCTTTTAAGGTATATATAGTGCCATATTTATTTCTATACGCACATATGTTACAAATGGGTTAATGTTCTAATTAACGTTATTTAATGAAATAAATGAATATTGAATAAACTAGGAATGTTAAATAAACCATATTTATAACTTTTTTGTTCTGCAGTTTTCATCTATGAATTCATTACTAATATATAATACTTATTATTATACATCCCAATATAATTCTCTAGTAAATATAACAAACTTGGATATATTAAAAAATTTTAGATAAATTTTCTTATCAAATTTTTTTTTATAGAATATGGATATCTTTGCAATAAAATTTTAGAGTCGCATATGGTTGTTTTTATATTTTGAGAAATGCCCATTGTATGATTGAGTTGAAATTGTTGGGCATTTTTTATTTTGGTACTTCTATTATACTTGTCGTTTTTGTATTGTACTAACAATAAAATTTATGACTAGCAAAGTTTCTATCTATAATACACATATTTCAAGACCGTATATTTTATTTTTTCTAGTTCTTTGAGTATATCACTTGTATTTATTTTTTTAATATCTCCCCCTTATGGGGATACCACTTTAAGTAGTCAAGAGACTTCTTGGACGAGCACCTTGTAAACCAACTACCATATAACGTAAATGATAATACGTTTTTAAACCACACGGAAACAAGAACAACACACAAAAATGCTTTTTAAAATGAATTTCGAATATAATATAACGAATGAGAAATGATCAAAAATGGTTTGAAAATTAAATAAAGGAAACAAACTCTTGGTATAAGGTAATTCACTAGGGGTATCACTTGCACACTAATGGAGCTTAACCTACTTATCACAACTAATCCTTCGGGCTTAGATCAGTAATGTCGACTAATCCACTTCTGTGGCACTAATCTCCTCCTAAGTCACCCAATCATCAATAACTTATGTTAGCGATCAATTGATCAAAGAGGGCGAATTACAAGCCTAAAAACCCACTACACACTTTAATCAACTACATCCATAGGCTAAGGATGTAAAGCACATCAATATTTGGGTTAAAACATTTTATCAAATACCTTGTGGGCGCTAAACTGCTTAAGTCCTCAAATAGCTTTTTCCAAGCTATTCTAGCATTAATATCTACTATCAAGTAAGGATCTTATTTGTTACAAGTCTAAACTCCACTAATCCACTTCTATTCACCATAGATCTATCATTCCCAAGAGCTCAAAAGAGACTAGTCACTTTTCTTCATGATAACAAAAATCAACAAGGTTGATCTTTGCATAAGCATGAGTAAGAGAAGAATAGTTGAAAGATTGAAATAGAAAACATGATTTATTAACTTCAATTTAAGAGATTCATACAAATAGTTTCTTAAAACCTAAAATTTTCTAAAGAGAATCTTCAAAAACAAGCATAAGTCTTCCAATTATGTTTAGAAACTAGTTAAAGTGAATGATAAATTGGTCGGTCAATAGATAACCAACTGGGTCAATCCCAGTTTCAAAATTTGAAATAACGTTCGGGAGCGGTAAATCAGCCACTGTATCTGACCGCGTTAGTCGTAGTGGTGTTAACAAACCGCTGCATCTGACCTTGTACAAAAGATTATAGCAAACAGGGACGATGATAACAACCCATTGATTGTGCACTTCCGTGATTGGGAACCAATGCGAGAATGGTAGCACTGACACCTTTTGGCAGGAATCATAAATAAAAAAAGACTGAACCGCGATGATGAAATCACAACAAACCAATAGTGTTTACTTAAATAAAAAAGAAAACTACCGCCAAAAGGTTTCAGAGAACGGCTTGGTTAAAACATTTATTACATTCAATTTGGTTAATTTTATGATTCCATTAAGATTGTATGAAACTAAATGAATTATAGTTTATTCATGGATTTGATACCAAGTGCACTGACAAAAATATAGTTTACATCTACCTACATACTTATTCTTTCTGGTACAGTCAAAACAATAACCAATCGGGGTCCTTATAAAGCGAGAAAGTTCAAGATGTTCATCCAGGGGAAATAGTTCTATTAACTGGAAGTCAATTGGCGAACTCGCTCCCAGATTGGAAGAATCGATTCTCTTTTCTGAATTAGATTTTGTCATAATAATTGGTGTACTTGTAAAGTTTTCAAAGAAAATGTTAAATTATGAAATTGATATTTCATAAAAGATTTTAAATCTACATATTATCCTAGAGAAAAGGGTCAAAAAAATACTGAACTTTCATGTTTTCTCCAAAAAAAACATAAACTTTTTAATAGTATAAAAAATACCAAACTTTGTGTTGACTGAGCTTAATTAAGTATTTTTCTGGTCAACATTAATTATCATCTAACTACCATTTACTTTTAACGGGGACAACAACATGAAAAATTTAAGACAACAAGAAGAATCGTGATACTCGTAGGAAATTTTCAAAACCCTAATTCTTCTTTGGTTTCTCCTTACTTCTCTTTGATTTCTTCTCTTGTCTCCTTTCTCCAGTGACCTAAAAGTGATCCCAGGATCTCGAGATGACAAAATTGAAAAAGGCTACAATCACATCGTCGCATAGATCATTAAGATGTTGTTGAGAACAATGAAACAGAACGATTGATAGAGATGATCGTGAGGCTGTACCTGGTGATGATTGTGAAGCTGTTGCTGATGATCCTGATGATGATATTATAGATGGGAATGAGGAGAATGAGGCTAGTGAGGAGAATGTTGTAATTGTTGAAGAAGGAGCATGTGAAGCTTTAGCAATGGGAAATATTGTGAGCAATGATATAGCTGAAAGTGATGACAGTGGAGATGATTTATTGAACGAGGATACGATACCAGATCCGCTATCATCCGATGATGAGGAAGAGGAAGCGTGAAGGGAATCTGGTGAGGATACAACATCAACTGATTTCTAGCATTAGGATTGTTGTTTTCTTTTGCTTCAGAGTTTAAACAAGCACTTCTTAGGTACTCTCTGAAAAGTAAATATGATATTAAGTTAGACTTTCTACACAAAAAGAGCTTTGCGCAATTTGCTCTGACACATAGTATTCATGTCCGAGGAGAGTTTATTGCTCCTCTGAAAAGAGCAAACACAAGTTACAGATAAAGGTATATGTGAATGAGCACATATGTGTCAGGTCTGGTTACTCGAAGATGTTGAATAGTTCATCAACTGGTCAGCTGTTTGCAGAAAGGTTTAGGGTGAATCCTAAATTAGGGCAGTGGAGATTGCTGATGAGATTAAGAGGAACTACAATTTGATTGAATGTTACTGAAGATCAATTTTGAAAAGCAAAGACCAAAATTACTAGTGAAAGAAAAACTAGCCACGAAGCTCATTTCTCACGAATTTGGGATTACGAAGCAGAGGTGCTTTTGACTAATAAAGGCACTACTATGGAGATTCAGACTATTCCAGAACCAACACCAAGAAGCAAGCAAAGGTTCGATGGTATATATGTGTGCTTTGAAGCATAAAAGGTGGCTTGGAAGTCTATATGTAGACCTATTATAGGACTAGATGGTGCATTTCTTAAATGGGATGTCAAAGGCCAGTTAATAGCTGCGGTTGGAAGAGATGGAGATAATAGAATTGTTCCCATTGCTTGGGCAGTTGTTGAGATAGAAAACGATGTTAATTGGGCTTGGTTTGTGAATCATCTTAGACAGGATTTAGGACTTGGTGATGGCAGCAACATAACATTCATCCTTTATCTTATAAAACAGCAGTCACATGCCCAATAAAAATCTGCCACATATATATTAATTTAAAATTTAAAAAATTAGCTGGAAACTGAAAAAAAAAAATGTAAAATTATAGTTTTAAAAAAATTCTGCTTCCTTTTTTTTTTCTCTGTAACTTCTCCTACATTTTCTCTCACAACATCAAGTTTAAGTGGAAAGAAACTGATACCATGGAAAATTCTATAAGTATTTTTGAGTCTTTTATTTGTTTATATTGTTTATTTAGAGTCTTTTAGTTGTCCATTGAGTTTTTTTCAGGTTTTAGGTTGTTTTGCAATAAAATGCGGATTTTGGAATGAAAGATCTTGTCGATACATCAGACGTTTTACATCCGTTGAAAGGCTTTCCATGAACCAATTTTGATGATATTTGGATACAAGATAGCCAAAGGAGTTAGCTTTCATTTGGGACTGGTTTGAAGTGATTCCCATTTATGGTTGGAAAGTTATACCCATTTTACTGAAGACAGGTCAATCCAGCGCGAAGATGAAACAATTGGAGGATTAGGATGAGGATCGACCGATCGCACCACATGATCGACCGATCTATGCTTGACAGACAAAAATCGACATTTTCTCCGGATACAGAGGATCGAACGATCCTATGGGTGGATCGACCGATCCAACACCCAGCTGACATGAAGAAAAACCTCCGGATGCATGGGATCGACCGATCCGACTTGAGGATCGACCGATCCATACCCCAGCCGCCTTGAAGATATTATGTCCGTAAATTAAGGATCGATCGATCCGACTTGTGGATCGACCGATCCCCCCAGCCACACACACACTTTTACACCTATGTCTATAAATATCCCACCTAAACCTACTAAAACACATCAGATTTTCTTTCTACGCCAAAAACACTATTCTAGACACATTTTCTTGGATTTCTAAGCTCCTCCTTTCTATCAAACATTTGGAGAAGTTTTGTTGTATCATTTGTTGTTTATTTCAATCCTATTATGCTTTGTATGGTTTATTTTGTTGTTTCTTTGATTATGTGTGAGTAATTTCATAGTTAGGTTTTAGGGTTCTTGAAGGGAATTGATGGCTTGATGATTTGATAGAGATTTGGGGTTTCTAATCCATAGGTTCTTTGATTCATGTGTTCTTAATGCTAGATTAAGGGTAGCTACCTTAGTCTTGATTTTAGGTTGTTCTATAAGCACTAATCATGTTATAGAGAACTTGAACCTTATGAATTGAGCTTTGTATCTCTAGCCTGCGAGAGTTGATGCTAGATCATCATTGTGAACTTAGTGAACTTGTGTGCATGTTAATGCTAATTTGGTTAGGAGAAATCAAACGAGAGTTTAGTTTTCGAGTAGCCAAGTTTAGGGGTTAAGGCCACGAGAGTGGGTTAATCCACCTTGCGTTCATGTTCTAGAACGGTGCTGAGAATGTTAAATCCCATGCTCAAGATTATTCGTTAAGCCATTGATAACCTGAATTTCCCTAAGGCCTAACACCTTTTAATTCGTATAAATCAATCGTTTTATGTTTATTGCATTTTGTTTACAAGTTTGAAAGAAAACAATCAAACCAATCCTGCTATAGCTAATTACAAGTCTCGTAAATCCTTAGTGTACCATTGGTTCTTGTGGATCGATCTCGTTATATACTACCTTGCGGTTAAGTGTATCGAGTAAATACTCGAGCAATCAAGTTGGCGCCGTTGCCGGGGACCAATTAGGTTACCTAAAGATTTTGGACTAGTTTTTAGTCTAGAGTACTTTTACGGTTACTGATAATCATTTCCTTTTTCTTCTTTGGTATTTTCAGGTGAGTGACCCGAAGTGAAGGTTCATCAAATCTCGCGGAATATCATAAGGAAATTGGAAAGTTAGAACGAGCTAACAAGAAAAAGAAAAAGTTAGCTGAGCAAAGAGAAGCCGAAATGGCTCATGCTGGTCAAGGCGATAACGTTTTACCACCAGAAGAAGCTCCACACGAAGGAGATAATGGAAGAGAAGAGTTGGAAGATCCTCCTCCTCCAGCTGCTTTCAACCCGAGGCCCGCGCCTGTTCGACGGACCTTGAGAGATCATGATGCTCCTAATCATCAAATGTACCGAGGAGGAGTTCAACATCCTCCTATCAACAGGAATGACTTCGAAATCAAACCGGGATTGCTAGCTCTTGTTAAGCAAAACCAATTCCATGGTCTACCGTCCGAGAATCCTGTCTATCACTTAGACAATTTCGAGGATGTGTGCAGTACAACACGAATGAATGAAGTACCAGATGACGCTGTAAAGTGCAGGCTATTCTCATTTTCCTTAAGTGACAAAACGCACCGATGGTTCAAGTCATTAGAGATAGATTCCATAAGGACGTGGGATGAGTACAAAGCTGCATTCTTGGGGAAATATTTCACCCAAGCGAGAACTACTCTCCTAAGGAACAAGATCTCGATCTTTCGACAAGGTGCAACTGAATCTTTTCATGAAGCTTGGGAAAGATTTAAAGACTACAAGAGAGAGTGACCTCACCATGGTTTCACTCCCGAATCACTCATCAACACGTTCTATCGAGGAATTGATGAGAAATACAAGATGGCTTTAGACACAGCCAGTAATGGGGATTTTATGACCAAAACCGAAGAAGAAGCCCAAGTATTGATAGAGAATCTTGCAGCTAGCAATAGCAACCACTGTGTTGACTATGACAGAACCTTACGAGGCGGTGGAACGGGAGAATCAAAACAAATTGCAGATTTGACTGCAAAGGTTGAGCAACTTTTGAGACGTGATCAAAGACCTGTGAACTATTGTGAGGATTCCGGAGATGGTCAAGCTTTCCAAGAGCAAGTGAGAAATGGTTTTGACGACTTACAAGCTGAGTGGAACTATGTCAATGGTCAAGGGAACTATCAGAACAAGGGGTTCGACCAAAACTATCGCAACCATCCCAACCTCTCATACCGGAACACAAATGTCGAGAATCCTCAAGATCAAACGTACCCCGCACCAATGAGGCCACAAAGTCAACAATATCAACCAAGGCATTTTGTACCAAATCAAGGAGGGTTCAACAAACCTTTTGAGAACAAAGGAGAAGCGCCAGGAATAGGAAATAGGCAAGGGGGTTTTCAGCAAAGACCTCAGTTTAACAACTTCCAGGGAAGTTATCAAGGCACCAGCCCATGTTCCTTCGAACAACGCTCCAGCGTTTTCTTCGGGAGACAGCGAGATGAAAATGATGATGCAGCAAATTCTTGAGGGCCAGAAAAAGAATGCTTCTGACATCAATGTCAAGGTAGAAAACATGTATAGCGATCTCCAGAGGAAGTTTGAGACACTATCTTCACATGCGAAGTCTTTGGACAACCAAGTTGCCCAAATTTCCTTCCCTCCTAAGAGATCAATTGGTTCATTACCGGGTAAACCAGAAGTAAACTCGAAAGAATTTTGCAATGTCATCTTCACAAGTGATTCAAAAATGGTCGAGAATGAAGAGGCTATAAAGGAAATTTCTAGGCTCCTATATGGTTCGAATGTTGATGATCTGATTATAAAGAGTGAAGTGGAAGGGAAATTTAGCACTAAAGAAGAAGATATGGTGACCAAGAGCATTGAAACAAAAGTTACTTCAAGAGTTGAACCTCCTCCTTATGAGCCTCCACTTCATTTTCCAAGCCAAGTTCTTACCAAGGCTAAAAAGAAAATCCTCTCGAGCTTCAAGGCTAATATGAGTAGAGTTGGAGCACCTTTGCCTCATGTGAATGACTTATCTCACGTTCCTCTCTATTTTAAGTTCATTGAAGCCATTCTAGCAAACCAAGAGAAAGTTGAAGAGGTTATGAAAGTGCTAAAACCACCGAGTACACCACCGCTTGAACCTAAATCGCTTACCAAGCTTGGAAATCCTGGTACATTCACAATCTCTTGCTCCCTAGGAGATTTGGAAATCGATAATGCCTTGTGTGATTCTGGAGCTAGCGTAAATGTGATGTCATTTGAAATGGCGGAAAGGTTAGGGATTAAAGAGATGAAACAACACTCATCTTCCATCACATTTGGAGATGCTTCTTCGAAACCTCCACTTGGGTTGATTGAGGATTATCCTCTTAAGGTAGGAGATTGTCTAATCCCAACGGACTTCTTGGTGGTAGATAGAGAGAAACCAGATAAGCTTCCACTCATTCTTGGAACTCCATTCCTCAACACCGCTGGAGCGAACATTGACTTCCCAAACAGGCGAGTGATCCTCATCCATGTTGACTCCAAAGTCTCATATCAAATCAAGCCTTCCTCTACAACATTTTGTGGAACAATCGCCAATGAAGAAATGGAAAGGAAGGAAAAGCTCAAGGGTTTGATTGAGAAAAATCGACTTAAGGACTGTGATGATAAGTTCATTTACCATGGTGAAAGCCTTAATGCTTTATTTGATGAGCCAAAGATGGTGGATCCAAGGGAAAAGCTCAAGAAAGGCAAGAAGCCTCATTTTGGTCACAACTCCTCATCCATTTTCACCTTGCATCCGTTGAGCCACAATGGTGGTGCTATAGAGTGCAAGATCAAGAGCAAAGGTCCTTCCAAACCTTTTGCCAAAGCAAGAATTATCTTGTTGCCAGGTTTAGAGGAGAACCAATCAGACTACATCAAAGAGCTCATGGTGAAGGTTCTCAAAATCGAGCTCACCGATTGGGGACCAAATTTCAAGGATGGAGTTCATTCGACAACTCCTATTCTCCCTTCAGTCTAAATGGGCATCAAACGTCAAGCTTAGCGACGTTAAACAAGCCATTGGGGACTCCCCCAATTCTATCCTTTATATATATATATATGCTTATTGGTTTGTTTGAGTTTGATTCCTCTTTTTGTGTGTTTTGATTTTATAGGAAATTGGTGAGTAGTCAAAGCGGTTGCCGATCGGACAACCTAAATGCACTTAAATCAACAAACTCCACTTCTAGAGCAATGACTTCTGAGAAATCGATGAGTATCACATCTACCATTGTATTATTTCATTTGTCTAATTATTACTATATTTTTGCGTTTGTCGAATTTTTGATTTCTTTTATTTTCTTTTGAGTTAGTCCAAGATGTTTTTATCGAGTTAAATTTTGGTTAAGTCAAAATTAGTAGGGTATTATGAGCTTGTTCTTACGGATTATCATATTTGGATTAACACTCTTATGACTCTTGATTATGCTTGACCGTATAACCGATTTGGAAAGACTATGAGCTGAGTCAACATTCTGAAAGTCTCTTTCCATTGGAAATTAGGTTCATCTAACGTTGTCTCTAACCCCTATTATAACCTAACCGGACTTTAATTTCTTACCTAGGGGCTTGACATACACCGGACGAGACCTCTTCGAGCCGTACAAGATACTGCACCTCTTCACAAAGTATGCTTCCCCTCTCTCTTCCCTTCGAAAAAAGTGTAAAGAAACAGATATAAGTGGACGGGACCGAGGGTTAGTGCGTAAACACGTGCAATTTTTTTTTTGAGTCACGCTGAAACCTATCCAAAGAAAAGAGCAAGGGATCGATAAAAAAAAATATAATGATACCCTAGAAAATTAGGGAAAATCGATTCCTACAGATAGCGAGCTCCCGTTTTTCAAAACCTTTCTTCTGTATTTGATTTCATTTGTTTGTTCTTGCTTGAGGACAAGCAAGGATTCAAGTCTGGGGGAATTGATATGTCTTGGTTTTGAGGGTTTTTACTTTTAATTCTATAAGTATTTTTGAGTCTTTTATTTGTTTATATTGTTTATTTAGAGTCTTTTAGTTGTCCATTGAGTTTTTTTTCAGGTTTTAGGTTGTTTTGCAATAAAATGCGGATTTTGGAATGAAAGATCTTGTCGATACATCAGACGTTTTACATCCGTTGAAAGGCTTTACATGAACCAATTTTGATGATATTTGGATACAAGATACCCAAAGGAGTTAGCTTTCATTTGGGACTGGTTTGAAGTGATTCCCATTTATGGTTGGAAAGTTATACCCATTTTACTGAAGACAGGTCAATCCAGCGCGAAGATGAAACAATTGGAGGATTAGGATGAGGATCGACCGATCGCACCACGGGATCGACCGATCTATGCTTGACAGACAAAAATCGACATTTTCTCCGGATACAGAGGATCGAACGATCCTATGGGTGGATCGACCGATCCAACACCCAGCTGACATGAAGAAAAACCTCCGGATGCATGGGATCGACCGATCCGACTTGAGGATCGACCGATCCACACCCCAGCCGCCTTGAAGATATTATGTCCGTAAATTAAGGATCGATCGATCCGAATTGTGGATCGACCGATCCCCCTAGCCGCCTACTCCATTTTACACCTATGTCTATAAATATCCCACCTAAACCTACTAAAAAGATCAGTCCTATCTCGAAATTGTCTAAGTGATAGACGGGATTCTCGGACGGTAGACCATGGAATTGGTTTTGCTTAACAAGAGCTAGCAATCCCGGTTTGATTTCGAAGTCATTCCTGTTGATAGGAGGATGTTGAACTCCTCCTCGGTACATTTGATGATTAGGAGCATCATGATCTCTCAAGGTCCGTCGAACAGGCGCGGGCCTCGGGTTGAAAGCAGCTGGAGGAGGAGGATCTTCCAACTCTTCTCTTCCATTATCTCCATCGTGTGGAGCTTCTTCTGGTGGTAAAACGTTATCGCCTTGACCAGCATGAGCCATTTCGGCTTCTCTTTGCTCAGCTAACTTTTTCTTTTTCTTGTTAGCTCGTTCTAACTTTCCAATTTCCTTATGATATTCCGCGAGATTTGATGAACCTTCACTTCGGGTCATTCACCTGAAAATACCAAAGAAGAAAAAGGAAATGATTATCAGTAACCGTAAAAGTACTCTAGACTAAAAACTAGTCCAAAATCTTTAGGTAACCTAATTGGTCCCCGGCAACGGTGCCAACTTGATTGCTCGAGTATTTACTCGATACACTTAACCGCAAGGTAGTATATAACGAGATCGATCCACAAGAACCAATGGTACACTAAGGATTTACGAGACTTGTAATTAGCTATAGCAGGATTGGTTTGATTGTTTTCTTTCAAACTTGTAAACAAAATGCAATAAACATAAAACGATTGATTTATACGAATTAAAAGGTGTTAGGCCTTAGGGAAATTCAGGTTATCAATGGCTTAACGAATAATCTTGAGCATGGGATTTAACATTCTCAGCACCGTTCTAGAACATGAACGCAAGGTGGATTAACCCACTCTCGTGGCCTTAACCCCTAAACTTGGCTACTCGAAAACTAAACTCTCGTTTGATTTCTCCTAACCAAATTAGCATTAACATGCACACAAGTTCACTAAGTTCACAATGATGATCTAGCATCAACTCTCGCAGGCTAGAGATACAAAGCTCAATTCATAAGGTTCAAGTTCTCTATAACATGATTAGTGCTTATAGAACAACCTAAAATCAAGACTAAGGTAGCTACCCTTAATCTAGCATTAAGAACACATGAATCAAAGAACCTATGGATTAGAAACCCCAAATCTCTATCAAATCATCAAGCCATCAATTCCCTTCAAGAACCCTAAAACCTAACTATGAAATTACTCACACATAATCAAAGAAACAACAAAATAAACCATACAAAGCATAATAGGATTGAAATAAACAACAAATGATACAACAAAACTTCTCCAAATGTTTGATAGAAAGGAGGAGCTTAGAAATCCAAGAAAATGTGTCTAGAATAGTGTTTTTGGCGTAGAAAGAAAATCTGATGTGTTTTAGTAGGTTTAGGTGGGATATTTATAGACATAGGTGTAAAAGTGTGTGTGTGGCTGGGGGGATCGGTCGATCCACAAGTCGGATCGATCGATCCTTAATTTACGGACATAATATCTTCAAGGCGGCTGGGGTATGGATCGGTCGATCCTCAAGTCGGATCGGTCGATCCCATGCATCCGGAGGTTTTTCTTCATGTCAGCTGGGTGTTGGATCGGTCGATCCACCCATAGGATCGTTCGATCCTCTGTATCCGGAGAAAATGTCGATTTTTGTCTGTCAAGCATAGATCGGTCGATCATGTGGTGCGATCGGTCGATCCTCATCCTAATCCTCCAATTGTTTCATCTTCGCGCTGGATTGACCTGTCTTCAGTAAAATGGGTATAACTTTCCAACCATAAATGGGAATCACTTCAAACCAGTCCCAAATGAAAGCTAACTCCTTTGGCTATCTTGTTTCCAAATATCATCAAAATTGGTTCATGGAAAGCCTTTCAACGGATGTAAAACGTCTGATGTATCGACAAGATCTTTCATTCCAAAATCCGCATTTTATTGCAAAACAACCTAAAACCTGAAAAAAAACTCAATGGACAACTAAAAGACTCTAAATAAACAATATAAACAAATAAAAGACTCAAAAATACTTATAGAATTAAAAGTAAAAACCCTCAAAACCAAGACATATCAATTCCCCCAGACTTGAATCCTTGCTTGTCCTCAAGCAAGAACAAACAAATGAAATCAAATACAGAAGAAAGTTTTTCAAAAACGGGAGCTCGCTATCTGTAGGAATATCATCTTTACACTTCTCGTAGCTTTGACACGAGAACCTACTTTACGTACTTGCCCCTAAGAAACTTCAACATCCTTTACTCTTAATCCACGATCCAAAGGAATTTTGGAATCCCCATTGTCATCTATTTACATAGATTAAGCAAGAAATATAAAGTGTGGTCTTACCAAGGGAATATCGATCAAAGGACATGTCAACTCTCTCCAAGCCAAGACATTCTTCGTATGGTTCCTTTCCTCTCTCTTTTCTCACTTCCATGGAATCGATTTTCCCTAATTTTCTAGGGTATCATTATATTTTTTTTATCGATCCCTTACTCTTTTCTTTGGATAGGTTTCATCGAGACTCAAAAAAATTGCACGTGTTTACGCACTAACCCTCGGTCCCGTCCACTTATATATGTTTCTTTACACTTTTTTCGAAAGGAAGAGAGAGGGGAAGCATACTTTGTGAAGAGGTGCAGTATCTTGTACGGCTCGAAGAGGTCTCGTCCGGTGTATGTCAAGCCCCTAGGTAAGAAATTAAAGTCCGGTTAGGTTATAATAGGGGTTAGAGACAACGTTAGATGAACCTAATTTCCAATGGAAAGAGACTTTCAGAATGTTGACTCAGCTCATAGTCTTTCCAAATCGGTTATGCGGTCAAGCATAATCAAGAGTCATAAGAGTGTTAATCCAAATATGATAATCCGTAAGAACAAGCTCATAATACCCTACTAATTTTGACTTAACCAAAATTTAACTCGATAAAAACATCTTGGACTAACTCAAAAGAAAATAAAAGAAATCAAAAATTCGACAAACGCAAAAATATAGTAATAATTAGACAAATGAAATAATACAATGGTAGATGTGATACTCATCGATTTCTCAGAAGTCATTGCTCTAGAAGTGGAGTTTGTTGATTTAAGTGCATTTAGGTTGTCCGATCGGCAACCGCTTTGACTACTCACCAATTTCCTATAAAATCAAAACACACAAAAAGAGGAATCAAACTCAAACAAACCAATAAACATATATATATATAAAGGATAGAATTGGGGGAGTCCCCAATGGCTTGTTTAACGTCGCTAAGCTTGACGTTTGATGCCCATTTAGACTGAAGGGAGAATAGTAGTTGTCGAATGAACTCCATCCTTGAAATTTGGTCCCCAATCGGTGAGCTCGATTTTGAGAACCTTCACCATGAGCTCTTTGATGTAGTCTGATTGGTTCTCCTCTAAACCTGGCAATAAGATAATTCTTGCTTTGGCAAAAGGTTTGGAAGGACCTTTGCTCTTGATCTTGCACTCTATAGCACCACCATTGTGGCTCAACGGATGCAAGGTGAAAATGGATGAGGAGTTGTGACCAAAATGAGGCTTCTTGCCTTTCTTGAGCTTTTTCCTTGGATCCACCATCTTTGGCTCATCAAATAAAGCATTAAGGCTTTCACCATGGTAAAGGAACTTATCATCACAGTCCTTAAGTCGATTTTTCTCAATCAAACCCTTGAGCTTTTCCTTCCTTTCCATTTCTTCATTGGCGATTGTTCCACAAAATGTTGTAGAGGAAGGCTTGATTTGATATGAGACTTTGGAGTCAACATGGATGAGGATCACTCGCCTGTTTGGGAAGTCAATGTTCGCTCCAGCGGTGTTGAGGAATGGAGTTCCAAGAATGAGTGGAAGCTTATCTGGTTTCTCTCTATCTACCACCAAGAAGTCCGTTGGGATTAGACAATCTCCTACCTTAAGAGGATAATCCTCAATCAACCCAAGTGGAGGTTTCGAAGAAGCATCTCCAAATGTGATGGAAGATGAGTGTTGTTTCATCTCTTTAATCCCTAACCTTTCCGCCATTTCAAATGACATCACATTTACGCTAGCTCCAGAATCGCACAAGGCATTATCGGTTTCCAAATCTCCTAGGGAGCAAGAGATTGTGAATGTACCAGGATTTCCAAGCTTGGTAAGCGATTTAGGTTCAAGCGGTGCTGTACTCGGTGGTTTTAGCACTTTCATAACCTCTTCAACTTTCTCTTGGTTCGCTAGAATGGCTTCAATGAACTTAAAATAGAGAGGAACTTGAGATAAGTCATTCACATGAGGCAAAGGTGCTCCAACTCTACTCATATTAGCCTTGAAGCTCGAGAGGATTTTCTTTTTAGCCTTGGTAAGAACTTGGCTCGGAAAAGGAAGTGGAGGCTCATAAGGAGGAGGTTCAACTCTTGAAGTAACTTTTGTTTCAATGCTCTTGGTCACCATATCTTCTTCTTTAGTGCTAAATTTCCCTTCCACTTCACTCTTTATAACCAGATCATCAACATTCGAACCATATAGGAGCCTAGAAATTTCCTTTATAGCCTCTTCATTCTCGACCATTTTTGAATCACTTGTGAAGATGACATTGCAAAATTCTTTCGAGTTTACTTCTGGTTTACCCGGTAATGAACCAATTGATCTCTTAGGAGAGAAGGAAATTTGGGCAACTTGGTTGTCCAAAGACTTCGCATGTGAAGATAGTGTCTCAAACTTCCTCTGGAGATCGCTATACATGTTTTCTACCTTGACATTGATGTCAGAAGCATTCTTTTTCTGGCCCTCAAGAATTTGCTGCATCATCATTTTCATCTCGCTGTCTCCCGAAGAAAACGCTGGAGCGTTGTTCGAAGGAGCATGGGCTGGTGCTTGATAACTTCCCTGGAAGTTGTTAAACTGAGGTCTTTGCTGAAAACCCCCTTGCCTATATCCTATTCCTTGCGCTTCTCCTTTGTTCTCAAAAGGTTTGTTGAACCCTCCTTGATTTGGTACAAACTGCCTTGGTTGATATTGTTGACTTTGTGGCCTCATTGGTGCGGGGTACGTTTGATCTTGAGGATTCTCGACATTTGTGTTCCGGTATGAGAGGTTGGGATGGTTGCGATAGTTTTGGTCGAACCCCTTGTTCTGATAGTTCCCTTGACCATTGACATAGTTCAACTCAGCTTGCAAGTCGTCAAAACCATTTCTCACTTGCTCTTGGAAAGCTTGACCATCTCCGGAATCCTCACAATAGTTCACAGGTCTTTGATCGTGTCTCAAAAGTTGCTCAACCTTTGCAGTCAAATCTGCAATTTGTTTTGATTCTCCCGTTCCACCGCCTCGTAAGGTTCTGTCATAGTCAACACAGTGGTTGCTATTGCTAGCTGCAAGATTCTCTATCAATACTTGGGCTTCTTCTTCGGTTTTGGTCATAAAATCCCCATTACTGGCTGTGTCTAAAGCCATCTTGTATTTCTCATCAATTCCTCGATAGAACGTGTTGATGAGTGATTCGGGAGTGAAACCATGGTGAGGGCACTCTCTCTTGTAGTCTTTAAATCTTTCCCAAGCTTCATGAAAAGATTCAGTTGCACCTTGTCGAAAGGTCGAGATCTTGTTCCTTAGGAGAGTAGTTCTCGCTTGGGTGAAATATTTCCCCAAGAATGCAGCTTTGTACTCATCCCACGTCTTTATGGAATCTATCTCTAATGACTTGAACCATCGGTGCGCTTTGTCACTTAAGGAAAATGAGAATAGCCTGCACTTTACAGCGTCATCTGGTACTCCATTCATTCGTGTTGTACTGCACACATCCTCGAAATTGTCTAAGTGATAGACGGGATTCTCGGACGGTAGACCATGGAATTGGTTTTGCTTAACAAGAGCTAGCAATCCCGGTTTGATTTCGAAGTCATTCCTGTTGATAGGAGGATGTTGAACTCCTCCTCGGTACATTTGATAATTAGGAGCATCATGATCTCTCAAGGTCCGTCGAACAGGCGCGGGCCTCGGGTTGAAAGCAGCTGGAGGAGGAGGATCTTCCAACTCTTCTCTTCCATTATCTCCATCGTGTGGAGCTTCTTCTGGTGGTAAAACGTTATCGCCTTGACCAGCATGAGCCATTTCGGCTTCTCTTTGCTCAGCTAACTTTTTCTTTTTCTTGTTAGCTCGTTCTAACTTTCCAATTTCCTTATGATATTCCGCGAGATTTGATGAACCTTCACTTCGGGTCATTCACCTGAAAATACCAAAGAAGAAAAAGGAAATGATTATCAGTAACCGTAAAAGTACTCTAGACTAAAAACTAGTCCAAAATCTTTAGGTAACCTAATTGGTCCCCGGCAACGGCGCCAACTTGATTGCTCGAGTATTTACTCGATACACTTAACCGCAAGGTAGTATATAACGAGATCGATCCACAAGAACCAATGGTACACTAAGGATTTACGAGACTTGTAATTAGCTATAGCAGGATTGGTTTGATTGTTTTCTTTCAAACTTGTAAACAAAATGCAATAAACATAAAACGATTGATTTATACGAATTAAAAGGTGTTAGGCCTTAGGGAAATTCAGGTTATCAATGGCTTAACGAATAATCTTGAGCATGGGATTTAACATTCTCAGCACCGTTCTAGAACATGAACGCAAGGTGGATTAACCCACTCTCGTGGCCTTAACCCCTAAACTTGGCTACTCGAAAACTAAACTCTCGTTTGATTTCTCCTAACCAAATTAGCATTAACATGCACACAAGTTCACTAAGTTCACAATGATGATCTAGCATCAACTCTCGCAGGCTAGAGATACAAAGCTCAATTCATAAGGTTCAAGTTCTCTATAACATGATTAGTGCTTATAGAACAACCTAAAATCAAGACTAAGGTAGCTACCCTTAATCTAGCATTAAGAACACATGAATCAAAGAACCTATGGATTAGAAACCCCAAATCTCTATCAAATCATCAAGCCATCAATTCCCTTCAAGAACCCTAAAACCTAACTATGAAATTACTCACACATAATCAAAGAAACAACAAAATAAACCATGCAAAGCATAATAGGATTGAAATAAACAACAAATGATACAACAAAACTTCTCCAAATGTTTGATAGAAAGGAGGAGCTTAGAAATCCAAGAAAATGTGTCTAGAATAGTGTTTTTGGCGTAGAAAGAAAATCTGATGTGTTTTAGTAGGTTTAGGTGGGATATTTATAGACATAGGTGTAAAAGTGTGTGTGTGGCTGGGGGGATCGGTCGATCCACAAGTCGGATCGATCGATCCTTAATTTACGGACATAATATCTTCAAGGCGGCTGGGGTATGGATCGGTCGATCCTCAAGTCGGATCGGTCGATCCCATGCATCCGGAGGTTTTTCTTCATGTCAGCTGGGTGTTGGATCGGTCGATCCACCCATAGGATCGTTCGATCCTCTGTATCCGGAGAAAATGTCGGTTTTTGTCTGTCAAGCATAGATCGGTCGATCCCGTGGTGCGATCGGTCGATCCTCATCCTAATCCTCCAATTGTTTCATCTTCGCGCTGGATTGACCTGTCTTCAGTAAAATGGGTATAACTTTCCAACCATAAATGGGAATCACTTCAAACCAGTCCCAAATGAAACCTAACTCCTTTGGCTATCTTGTATCCAAATATCATCAAAATTGGTTCATGGAAAGCCTTTCAACGGATGTAAAACGTCTGATGTATCGACAAGATCTTTCATTCCAAAATCCGCATTTTATTGCAAAACAACCTAAAACCTGAAAAAAAACTCAATGGACAACTAAAAGACTCTAAATAAACAATATAAACAAATAAAAGACTCAAAAATACTTATAGAATTAAAAGTAAAAACCCTCAAAACCAAGACATATCAATTCCCCCAGACTTGAATCCTTGCTTGTCCTCAAGCAAGAACAAACAAATGAAATCAAATACAGAAGAAAGGTTTTGAAAAACGGGAGCTCGCTATCTGTAGGAATCGATTTTCCCTAATTTTCTAGGGTATCATTATATTTTTTTTTATCGATCCCTTGCTCTTTTCTTTGGATAGGTTTCAGCGTGACTCAAAAAAAAAATTGCACGTGTTTACGCACTAACCCTCGGTCCCGTCCACTTATATCTGTTTCTTTACACTTTTTTCGAAGGGAAGAGAGAGGGGAAGCATACTTTGTGAAGAGGTGCAGTATCTTGTACGGCTCGAAGAGGTCTCGTCCGGTGTATGTCAAGCCCCTAGGTAAGAAATTAAAGTCCGGTTAGGTTATAATAGGGGTTAGAGACAACGTTAGATGAACCTAATTTCCAATGGAAAGAGACTTTCAGAATGTTGACTCAGCTCATAGTCTTTCCAAATCGGTTATACGGTCAAGCATAATCAAGAGTCATAAGAGTGTTAATCCAAATATGATAATCCGTAAGAACAAGCTCATAATACCCTACTAATTTTGACTTAACCAAAATTTAACTCGATAAAAACATCTTGGACTAACTCAAAAGAAAATAAAAGAAATCAAAAATTCGACAAACGCAAAAATATAGTAATAATTAGACAAATGAAATAATACAATGGTAGATGTGATACTCATCGATTTCTCAGAAGTCATTGCTCTAGAAGTGGAGTTTGTTGATTTAAGTGCATTTAGGTTGTCCGATCGGCAACCGCTTTGACTACTCACCAATTTCCTATAAAATCAAAACACACAAAAAGAGGAATCAAACTCAAACAAACCAATAAGCATATATATATATATAAAGGATAGAATTGGGGGAGTCCCCAATGGCTTGTTTAACGTCGCTAAGCTTGACGTTTGATGCCCATTTAGACTGAAGGGAGAATAGGAGTTGTCGAATGAACTCCATCCTTGAAATTTGGTCCCCAATCGGTGAGCTCGATTTTGAGAACCTTCACCATGAGCTCTTTGATGTAGTCTGATTGGTTCTCCTCTAAACCTGGCAATAAGATAATTCTTGCTTTGGCAAAAGGTTTGGAAGGACCTTTGCTCTTGATCTTGCACTCTATAGCACCACCATTGTGGCTCAACGGATGCAAGGTGAAAATGGATGAGGAGTTGTGACCAAAATGAGGCTTCTTGCCTTTCTTGAGCTTTTTCCTTGGATCCACCATCTTTGGCTCATCAAATAAAGCATTAAGGCTTTCACCATGGTAAAGGAACTTATCATCACAGTCCTTAAGTCGATTTTTCTCAATCAAACCCTTGAGCTTTTCCTTCCTTTCCATTTCTTCATTGGCGATTGTTCCACAAAATGTTGTAGAGGAAGGCTTGATTTGATATGAGACTTTGGAGTCAACATGGATGAGGATCACTCGCCTGTTTGGGAAGTCAATGTTCGCTCCAGCGGTGTTGAGGAATGGAGTTCCAAGAATGAGTGGAAGCTTATCTGGTTTCTCTCTATCTACCACCAAGAAGTCCGTTGGGATTAGACAATCTCCTACCTTAAGAGGATAATCCTCAATCAACCCAAGTGGAGGTTTCGAAGAAGCATCTCCAAATGTGATGGAAGATGAGTGTTGTTTCATCTCTTTAATCCCTAACCTTTCCGCCATTTCAAATGACATCACATTTACGCTAGCTCCAGAATCGCACAAGGCATTATCGGTTTCCAAATCTCCTAGGGAGCAAGAGATTGTGAATGTACCAGGATTTCCAAGCTTGGTAAGCGATTTAGGTTCAAGCGGTGGTGTACTCGGTGGTTTTAGCACTTTCATAACCTCTTCAACTTTCTCTTGGTTCGCTAGAATGGCTTCAATGAACTTAAAATAGAGAGGAACTTGAGATAAGTCATTCACATGAGGCAAAGGTGCTCCAACTCTACTCATATTAGCCTTGAAGCTCGAGAGGATTTTCTTTTTAGCCTTGGTAAGAACTTGGCTCGGAAAAGGAAGTGGAGGCTCATAAGGAGGAGGTTCAACTCTTGAAGTAACTTTTGTTTCAATGCTCTTGGTCACCATATCTTCTTCTTTAGTGCTAAATTTCCCTTCCACTTCACTCTTTATAACCAGATCATCAACATTCGAACCATATAGGAGCCTAGAAATTTCCTTTATAGCCTCTTCATTCTCGACCATTTTTGAATCACTTGTGAAGATGACATTGCAAAATTCTTTCGAGTTTACTTCTGGTTTACCCGGTAATGAACCAATTGATCTCTTAGGAGAGAAGGAAATTTGGGCAACTTGGTTGTCCAAAGACTTCGCATGTGAAGATAGTGTCTCAAACTTCCTCTGGAGATCGCTATACATGTTTTCTACCTTGACATTGATGTCAGAAGCATTCTTTTTCTGGCCCTCAAGAATTTGCTGCATCATCATTTTCATCTCGCTGTCTCCCGAAGAAAACGCTGGAGCGTTGTTCGAAGGAGCATGGGCTGGTGCTTGATAACTTCCCTGGAAGTTGTTAAACTGAGGTCTTTGCTGAAAACCCCCTTGCCTATATCCTATTCCTTGCGCTTCTCCTTTGTTCTCAAAAGGTTTGTTGAACCCTCCTTGATTTGGTACAAACTGCCTTGGTTGATATTGTTGACTTTGTGGCCTCATTGGTGCGGGGTACGTTTGATCTTGAGGATTCTCGACATTTGTGTTCCGGTATGAGAGGTTGGGATGGTTGCGATAGTTTTGGTCGAACCCCTTGTTCTGATAGTTCCCTTGACCATTGACATAGTTCAACTCAGCTTGCAAGTCGTCAAAACCATTTCTCACTTGCTCTTGGAAAGCTTGACCATCTCCGGAATCCTCACAATAGTTCACAGGTCTTTGATCGTGTCTCAAAAGTTGCTCAACCTTTGCAGTCAAATCTGCAATTTGTTTTGATTCTCCCGTTCCACCGCCTCGTAAGGTTCTGTCATAGTCAACACAGTGGTTGCTATTGCTAGCTGCAAGATTCTCTATCAATACTTGGGCTTCTTCTTCGGTTTTGGTCATAAAATCCCCATTACTGGCTGTGTCTAAAGCCATCTTGTATTTCTCATCAATTCCTCGATAGAACGTGTTGATGAGTGATTCGGGAGTGAAACCATGGTGAGGGCACTCTCTCTTGTAGTCTTTAAATCTTTCCCAAGCTTCATGAAAAGATTCAGTTGCACCTTGTCGAAAGGTCGAGATCTTGTTCCTTAGGAGAGTAGTTCTCGCTTGGGTGAAATATTTCCCCAAGAATGCAGCTTTGTACTCATCCCACGTCTTTATGGAATCTATCTCTAATGACTTGAACCATCGGTGCGCTTTGTCACTTAAGGAAAATGAGAATAGCCTGCACTTTATAGCGTCATCTGGTACTCCATTCATTCGTGTTGTACTGCACACATCCTCGAAATTGTCTAAGTGATAGACGGGATTCTCGGACGGTAGACCATGGAATTGGTTTTGCTTAACAAGAGCTAGCAATCCCGGTTTGATTTCGAAGTCATTCCTGTTGATAGGAGGATGTTGAACTCCTCCTCGGTACATTTGATGATTAGGAGCATCATGATCTCTCAAGGTCCGTCGAACAGGCGTGGGCCTCGGGTTGAAAGCAGCTGGAGGAGGAGGATCTTCCAACTCTTCTCTTCCATTATCTCCATCGTGTGGAGCTTCTTCTGGTGGTAAAACGTTATCGCCTTGACCAGCATGAGCCATTTCGGCTTCTCTTTGCTCAGCTAACTTTTTCTTTTTCTTGTTAGCTCGTTCTAACTTTCCAATTTCCTTATGATATTCCGCGAGATTTGATGAACCTTCACTTCAGGTCATTCACCTGAAAATACCAAAGAAGAAAAAGGAAATGATTATCAGTAACCGTAAAAGTACTCTAGACTAAAACCTAGTCCAAAATCTTTAGGTAACCTAATTGGTCCCCGGCAACGGCGCCAACTTGATTGCTCGAGTATTTACTCGATACACTTAACCGCAAGGTAGTATATAACGAGATCGATCCACAAGAACCAATGGTACACTAAGGATTTACGAGACTTGTAATTAGCTATAGCAGGATTGGTTTGATTGTTTTCTTTCAAACTTGTAAACAAAATGCAATAAACATAAAACGATTGATTTATACGAATTAAAAGGTGTTAGGCCTTAGGGAAATTCAGGTTATCAATGGCTTAACGAATAATCTTGAGCATGGGATTTAACATTCTCAGCACCGTTCTAGAACATGAACGCAAGGTGGATTAACCCACTCTCGTGGCCTTAACCCCTAAACTTGGCTACTCGAAAACTAAACTCTCGTTTGATTTCTCCTAACCAAATTAGCATTAACACACAAGTTCACTAAGTTCACAATGATGATCTAGCATCAACTCTCGCAGGCTAGAGATACAAAGCTCAATTCATAAGGTTCAAGTTCTCTATAACATGATTAGTGCTTATAGAACAACCTAAAATCAAGACTAAGGTAGCTACCCTTAATCTAGCATTAAGAACACATGAATCAAAGAACCTATGGATTAGAAACCCCAAATCTCTATCAAATCATCAAGCCATCAATTCCCTTCAAGAACCCTAAAACCTAACTATGAAATTACTCACACATAATCAAAGAAACAACAAAATAAACCATACAAAGCATAATAGGATTGAAATAAACAACAAATGATACAACAAAACTTCTCCAAATGTTTGATAGAAAGGAGGAGCTTAGAAATCCAAGAAAATGTGTCTAGAATAGTGTTTTTGGCGTAGAAAGAAAATCTGATGTGTTTTAGTAGGTTTAGGTGGGATATTTATAGACATAGGTGTAAAAGTGTGTGTGCGGCTGGGGGGATCGGTCGATCCACAAGTCGGATCGATCGATCCTTAATTTACGGACATAATATCTTCAAGGCGGCTGGGGTATGGATCGGTCGATCCTCAAGTCGGATCGGTCGATCCCATGCATCCGGAGGTTTTTCTTCATGTCAGCTGGGTGTTGGATCGGTCGATCCACCCATAGGATTTGACAACGTACGAAGGGTTTATTTGATAGCTATAGAGAATCTTGCAGCTAGCAATAGCAACCACTGTGTTGACTATGACAGAACCTTACGAGGCGGTGGAACAGGAGAATCAAAACAAATTGCAGATTTGACTGCAAAGGTTGAGCAACTTTTGAGACACGATCAAAGACCTGTGAACTATTGTGAGGATTCCGGAGATGGTCAAGCTTTCCAAGAGCAAGTGAGAAATGGTTTTGACGACTTGCAAGCTGAGTTGAACTATGTCAATGGTCAAGGGAACTATCAGAACAAGGGGTTCGACCAAAACTATCGCAACCATCCCAACCTCTCATACCGGAACACAAATGTCGAGAATCCTCAAGATCAAACGTACCCCACACCAATGAGGCCACAAAGTCAACAATATCAACCAAGGCAGTTTGTACCAAATCAAGGAGGGTTCAACAAACCTTTTGAGAACAAAGGAGAAGCGCAAGGAATAGGATATAGGCAAGGGGGTTTTCAGCAAAGACCTCAGTTTAACAACTTCCAGGGAAGTTATCAAGCACCAGCCCATGCTCCTTCGAACAACGCTCCAGCGTTTTCTTCGGGAGACAACGAGATGAAAATGATGATGCAGCAAATTCTTGAGGGCCAGAAAAAGAATGCTTCTGACATCAATGTCAAGGTAGAAAACATGTATAGCGATCTCCAGAGGAAGTTTGAGACACTATCTTCACATGCAAAGTCTTTGGACAACCAAGTTGCCCAAATTTCCTTCTCTCCTAAGAGATCAATTGGTTCATTACCGGGTAAACCAGAAGTAAACTCGAAAGAATTTTGCAATGTCAGCTTCACAAGTGATTCAAAAATGGTCAAGAATGAAGAGGCTATAAAGGAAATTTCTAGGCTCCTATATGGTTCGAATGTTGATGATCTGGTTATAAAGAGTGAAGTGGAAGGGAAATTTAGCACTAAAGAAGAAGATATGGTGACCAAGAGCATTGAAACAAAAGTTACTTCAAGAGTTGAACCTCCTCCTTATGAGCCTCCACTTCCTTTTCCGAGCCAAGTTCTTACCAAGGCTAAAAAGAAAATCCTCTCGAGCTTCAAGGCTAATATTAGTAGAGTTGGAGCACCTTTGCCTCATGTGAATGACTTATCTCAAGTTCCTCTCTATTTTAAGTTCATTGAAGCCATTCTAGCGAACCAAGAGAAAGTTGAAGAGGTTATGAAAGTGCTAAAACCACCGAGTACACCACCGCTTGAACCTAAATCGCTTACCAAGCTTGGAAATCCTGGTACATTCACAATCTCTTGCTCCCTAGGAGATTTGGAAACCGATAATGCCTTGTGCGATTCTGGAGCTAACGTAAATGTGATGTCATTTGAAATGGCGGAAAGGTTAGGGATTAAAGAGATGAAACAACACTCATCTTCCATCACATTTGGAGATGCTTCTTCGAAACCTCCACTTGGGTTGATTGAGGATTATCCTCTTAAGGTAGGAGATTGTCTAATCCCAACGGACTTCTTGGTGGTAGATAGAGAGAAACCAGATAAGCTTCCACTCATTCTTGGAACTCCATTCCTCAACACTGCTGGAGCGAACATTGACTTCCCAAACAGGCGAGTGATCCTCATCCATGTTGACTCCAAAGTCTCATATCAAATCAAGCCTTCCTCTACAACATTTTGTGGAACAATCGCCAATGAAGAAATGGAAAGGAAGGAAAAGCTCAAGGGTTTGATTGAGAAAAATCGACTTAAGGACTGTGATGATAAGTTCCTTTACCATGGTGAAAGCCTTAATGCTTTATTTGATGAGCCAAAGATGGTGGATCCAAGGAAAAAGCTCAAGAAAGGCAAGAAGCCTCATTTTGGTCACAACTCCTCATCCATTTTCACCTTGCATCCGTTGAGCCACAATGGTGGTGCTATAGAGTGCAAGATCAAGAGGAAAGGTCCTTCCAAACCTTTTGCCAAAGCAAGAATTATCTTATTGCCAGGTTTAGAGGAGAACCAATCAGACTACATCAAAGAGCTCATGGTGAAGGTTCTCAAAATCGAGCTCACCGATTGGGGACCAAATCTCAAGGATGGAGTTCATTCGACAACTCCTATTCTCCCTTCAGTCTAAATGGGCATCAAACGTCAAGCTTAGCGACGTTAAACAAGCCATTGGGGACTCCCCCAATTCTATCCTTTATATATATATATGCTTATTGGTTTGTTTGAGTTTGATTCCTCTTTTTGTGTGTTTTGATTTTATAGGAAATTGGTGAGTAGTCAAAGCGGTTGCCGATCGGACAACCTAAATGCACTTAAATCAACAAACTCCACTTCTAGAGCAATGACTTCTGAGAAATCGATGAGTATCACATCTACCATTGTATTATTTCATTTGTCTAATTATTACTATATTTTTGCGTTTGTCGAATTTTTGATTTCTTTTATTTTCTTTTGAGTTAGTCCAAGATGTTTTTATCGAGTTAAATTTTGGTTAAGTCAAAATTAGTAGGGTATTATGAGCTTGTTCTTACGGATTATCATATTTGGATTAACACTCTTATGACTCTTGATTATGCTTGACCGCATAACCGATTTGGAAAGACTATGAGCTGAGTCAACATTCTGAAAGTCTCTTTCCATTGGAAATTAGGTTCATCTAACGTTGTCTCTAACCCCTATTATAACCTAACCGGACTTTAATTTCTTACCTAGGGGCTTGACATACACCGGACGAGACCTCTTCGAGCCGTACAAGATACTGCACCTCTTCACAAAGTATGCTTCCCCTCTCTCTTCCCTTCGAAAAAAAAGTGTAAAGAAACAGATATAAGTGGACGGGACCGAGGGTTAGTGCGTAAACACGTGCAATTTTTTTGAGTCTCGATGAAACCTATCCAAAGAAAAGAGCAAGGGATCGATAAAAAAAAATATAATGATACCCTAGAAAATTAGGGAAAATCGATTCCATGGAAGTGAGAAAAGAGAGAGGAAAGAAACCATACGAAGAATGTCTTGGCTTGGAGAGAGTTGACATGTCCTTTGATCGATATTCCCTTGGTAAGACCACACTTTATATTTCTTGCTTAATCTATGTAAATAGATGACAATGGGGATTCCAAAATTCCTTTGGATCGTGGATTAAGAGTAAAGGATGTTGAAGTTTCTTATGGGCAAGTACGTAAAGTAGGTTCTCGTGTCAAAGCTACGAGAAGTGTAAAGATGATATTCCTACAGATAGCGAGCTCCCGTTTTTCAAAACCTTTCTTCTGTATTTGATTTCATTTGTTTGTTCTTGCTTGAGGACAAGCAAGGATTCAAGTCTGGGGGAATTGATATGTCTTGGTTTTGAGGGTTTTTACTTTTAATTCTATAAGTATTTTTGAGTCTTTTATTTGTTTATATTGTTTATTTAGAGTCTTTTAGTTGTCCATTGAGTTTTTTTTCAGGTTTTAGGTTGTTTTGCAATAAAATGCGGATTTTGGAATGAAAGATCTTGTCGATACATCAGACGTTTTACATCCGTTGAAAGGCTTTCCATGAACCAATTTTGATGATATTTGGATACAAGATAGCCAAAGGAGTTAGCTTTCATTTGGGACTGGTTTGAAGTGATTCGCATTTATGGTTGGAAAGTTATACCCATTTTACTGAAGACAGGTCAATCCAGCGCGAAGATGAAACAATTGGAGGATTAGGATGAGGATCGACCGATCGCACCATGGGATCGACCGATCTATGCTTGACAGACAAAAACCGACATTTTCTCTGGATACAGAGGATCGAACGATCCTATGGGTGGATCGACCGATCCAACACCCAGCTGACATGAAGAAAAACCTCCAGATGCATGGGATCGACCGATCCGACTTGAGGATCGACCGATCCATACCCCAGCCGCCTTGAAGATATTATGTCCGTAAATTAAGGATCGATCGATCCGACTTGTGGATCGACCGATCCCCCCAGCCGCACACACACTTTTACACCTATGTCTATAAATATCCCACCTAAACCTACTAAAACACATCAGATTTTCTTTCTACGCCAAAAACACTATTCTAGACACATTTTCTTGGATTTCTAAGCTCCTCCTTTCTATCAAACATTTGGAGAAGTTTTGTTGTATCATTTGTTGTTTATTTCAATCCTATTATGCTTTGTATGGTTTATTTTGTTGTTTCTTTGATTATGTGTGAGTAATTTCATAGTTAGGTTTTAGGGTTCTTGAAGGGAATTGATGGCTTGATGAATTGATAGAGATTTGGGGTTTCTAGTCCATAGGTTCTTTGATTCATGTGTTCTTAATGCTAGATTAAGAGTAGCTACCTTAGTCTTGATTCTAGGTTGTTCTATAAGCACTAATCATGTTATAGAGAACTTGAGCCTTATGAATTGAGCTTTGTATCTCTAGCCTGCGAGAGTTGATGCTAGATCATCATTGTGAACTTAGTGAACTTGTGTGTTAATGCTAGCTTGGTTAGGAGAAATCAAACGAGAGTTTAGTTTTCAAGCAGTCAAGTTTAGGGGTTAAGGCCACGAGAGTGGGTTAATCCACCTTGTGTTCATGTTCTAGAACGGTACTAAAAAGTGTTGAAACCCATGCTCATTTTATTCACTAGCCATTGATATCCGGAATTGCCTTAAAGCCTAATGCTTTAGCTTGTTAGTCTTTTAGTTAGTCATTTCATCTTGTTTAATTTCTTGTTTACTAAACTAATTTTTATATCGTTTAGATTAGATAGTGTCTTGTATTCCTATTGTGTTGTTCTTGTTTCCCTGTGGATTCGATCCTCAAGTACACAACGTACGAAGGGTTTATTTGATAGACCCGAGCCTAAAAACTCCCAATATCAAATTGAGCTTTGTATCTCTAGCCTGCGAGAGTTGATGCTAGATCATCATTGTGAACTTAGTGAACTTGTGTGTTAATGCTAATTTGGTTAGGAGAAATCAAACGAGAGTTTAGTTTTCGAGTAGCCAAGTTTAGGGGTTAAGGCCACGAGAGTGGGTTAATCCACCTTGCGTTCATGTTCTAGAACGGTGCTGAGAATGTTAAATCCCATGCTCAAGATTATTCGTTAAGCCATTGATAACCTGAATTTCCCTAAGGCCTAACACCTTTTAATTCGTATAAATCAATCGTTTTATGTTTATTGCATTTTGTTTACAAGTTTGAAAGAAAACAATCAAACCAATCCTGCTATAGCTAATTACAAGTCTCGTAAATCCTTAGTGTACCATTGGTTCTTGTGGATCGATCTCGTTATATACTACCTTGCGGTTACTTGATTGCTCGAGTATTTACTCGATACACTTAACCGCAAGGTAGTATATAACGAGATCGATCCACAAGAACCAATGGTACACTAAGGATTTACGAGACTTGTAATTAGCTATAGCAGGATTAGTTTGATTGTTTTCTTTCAAACTTGTAAACAAAATGCAATAAACATAAAACGATTGATTTATACGAATTAAAAGGTGTTAGGCCTTAGGGAAATTCAGGTTATCAATGGCTTAACGAATAATCTTGAGCATGGGATTTAACATTCTCAGCACCGTTCTAGAACATGAACGCAAGGTGGATTAACCCACTCTCGTGGCCTTAACCCCTAAACTTGGCTACTCGAAAACTAAACTCTCGTTTGATTTCTCCTAACCAAATTAGCATTAACACACAAGTTCACTAAGTTCACAATGATGATCTAGCATCAACTCTCGCAGGCTAGAGATACAAAGCTCAATTCATAAGGTTCAAGTTCTCTATAACATGATTAGTGCTTATAGAACAACCTAAAATCAAGACTAAGGTAGCTACCCTTAATCTAGCATTAAGAACACATGAATCAAAGAACCTATGGATTAGAAACCCCAAATCTCTATCAAATCATCAAGCCATCAATTCCCTTCAAGAACCCTAAAACCTAACTATGAAATTACTCACACATAATCAAAGAAACAACAAAATAAACCATACAAAGCATAATAGGATTGAAATAAACAACAAATGATACAACAAAACTTCTCCAAATGTTTGATAGAAAGGAGGAGCTTAGAAATCCAAGAAAATGTGTCTAGAATAGTGTTTTTGGCGTAGAAAGAAAATCTGATTCTTGGCGTAGAAAGAAAAATAAGACAAAAACCAAACATGTCTCAAACAACATAGCATATCTAAAAAATGGTAAAACAAAGATAAAAAAAGAACATATACATTCCCATGGATACGGATGTTGAACAAGAGTTTAGCTTTAGGGTCAACATAGAAACCTCTTTTCAAATTGGTTTCACTTTACATCAAAGGAAGAAAAGGCAAAACATATCAATTCACTTCTCTTAAATCAAACATCGATAGAGATTCTCATTTGATTTCGATCCAAGGAGGAGGCGTTACCTTGTCGGCATACTCCTTAGCGTATTACTTGACTCTTTTGAAGATGAGTTTCCCGGAGTTTTTCTTCCTGGGCGGCTTCACCATACTGCTTCTCCTCCAAAGCTCATTATTCTATCAGATCATTAGAGGACCAATTATTTACAAAAAAAAAAAAGCATAATTAACAATATCGATCAAAGAGTAGATTTGGGTGAAAAAAAGAAAGGAGATGAGAGAAAAATCAGAGAGGAATATGGAGAAATCGATGGAGAAATTAGGAGTTTAAGAATGAAAATTGGAAGAATTGAGTTTTTGAAACGTTGACGTATTTGTCTCCGACTATAGTTATATGAAAATTAGTGTTGACCAAAACCATACTTAATTAAGCTCAATCAACACAAAGTTTGGTATTTTTAGACTATTAAAAAGTTTATGTTTTTTTTTAGAGAAAACATGAAAATTCAGTATTTTTTTGACCATTTTCTCGTTGTGGTTGTGGTGGTATTTTCCTTTTTAAGAAACCTTCCTCTTCAGGAACTTCTAGTATTTTTTAATGGTTGCAGTGATACAACATTAACATCTCTTACTCACCCTACAGCCCACCAAAACAACAAAACAACCTTCAACTTAAACTGGAAAAATAACAGAAAGCTCAGCCAGAAAGATGGGATCACTAATCGAAAACTAACTGTCCACTTTCCAATCGCACCGTTGAAAATCAGCCCGTAGATGTCCTGAAGCTACCCTCAAAGTTTTGTGATGATCCGACCACAGACAAACGCGCGAACGCCCTTTGCATCCAACATCCAAAAAGTGGTACATCTAGGTATAACAACTCAAAAAAACATCCAAAAAGTGGTACATCTAGATATAAGGATTAACTACAACTTCACATATTTTTCTTATCATTGGAAACGATTTGTTAGGTCAAACCTCTACTCTACCACGACCTGTAAGATATTCCATGCAACCATGCTACTTGTGTTATCATAGCAAAGAAGCAAAAGGTTGATGATTATGTTTCTGAATATTACACAACTCTAACATGGCGCCGAACGTATGAGCATAGTATTAAACTTGTGGAAGGAATGAAGTTATGGCCGAGGTTAAACGGATTACCCGTCTTGCCACCACCAAACATATTAGGAAACTCTGGTAGACCACCTAACTATGCTAGGCGTAAAACCCTCAATGAAGTCGCTTCTTCTTCTAATACGACCAAGTTAATCCGTGATCGACGTATCATGACATGTTCGAACGGTAGAGAAGAAGGGCATAATAGGTTAACATGTGCAAGACCAAGTGTTGAGCCTGAAGCTAAAAGACCCAGAGGACCAAGGAAAGATCATGTGAGGTTAACTTTGCTATGTCATCTTTTAGCTTTACTTTACATGGAAACTAAACAATTCTGTTTGCCGTATTTGATATAATAGGAAGGACAATCACAAGGAGGATCACAAGTTTAATTTTCAAACTCTGTTGCTTTTTTAGTTTTGTTGTTCTATGTTTCCTTTGTTGCTTTTGTTAAATTGCCAAACTGGTACACTCACTTTTCTCTATTCTTAATTTTTGTTTCTTGTATTGAAACCATGATGGATGTTTAATCAAGTAGTTGGTTGATTCACTAATCTATTAAGTGAAATTTGTCTACAATGACTCTCATTTTATATAATATTACTAGAATGACTCTTTTTCTAAAAAGTTAACTAAAAAAATAGGTAAAAGACAATATTATCTATTCCATCTAACAAAATAACAATATTTGCCATTGTGTAAAAAAAAAAAATAATAAAAAACGTTTTTAAAAAAATAAAATAAATAAAAATAAAAATAAAATAAAAATAAAATAAAAAATTTAAAAAATAAATAAATAAATAAATAAATAAATAAATAAATAAATAAATAAACAAATAAATAAATAAATAAATAAATAAATAAATAAATAAATAAATAAATAATTAATTAATTAAAAAATAAAAAAATAAATAATAAAAAATTAAAAATAAAAAAAATTATAAAAAAAATAAAAAAAAATAATAATTCTGCAATAATAGAAATCTGTGATGGCGTTAATAAATCTGCGATGACATTAATAAATCTGCGATGACGTTAATAAATCTGTGATAACTTTGTAAGTCTAATAAATCTGTAATAATAGAAAAATAAGTCTATACATAAAATTAATCTGCGATGACGTTAATAAATCTGTGATAACTTTGTAAGTCTAATAAATCTGTAGTAATGGAAAAATAAGTCTAAGATAAAAATAGATCTGCGATGATGTTAATAAATCTATGATAACTTGGTAAGTCTAATAAATCTGTAGTAATAGAAAAATAAGTCTACGATAAAAATAAATCTGCGATAACGTTAATAAATCTGTGATAACTTGGTAAGTCTAATAAATCTGCAGTAATGAAAAAATAAGTCTAAAACGTAAAATACGTCTGTCATGACGTTATTAAATCTACGATAACTTAATAAGTCTAGTAAATCTGCAATAATGGAAAAATAACTCGGCAAGTTAAATTAAGTCTGTCATGACGTTAATAAATCTGCTGTAACTATTTTTGTTAAATAACTCTGCGACAAAGGAAAATAACTCGGCAACTAGAAATAAGTCTACCGTGACGGTAAACAAGTATGCGGTGACTAACTTAGTCAAATAACTCTACCGTAAAGGAAAATAACTCTGCAAGGAAAATAAGTCTGCCATGACGTTAAATAAGTTTGCGGTAACTAAGTTAGTCAAATAACTCTGCGGTAAATGAAAATAACTCGGCAACTGCCAAATAAGTCTGCGATGACGTTGAATAAGTATGTGGTAACTAAATTTGTTTAATACATCTGCGGTAAAGAAAAATAAGTCTGCGATAACAGAGACGGAATGGCATTTTCGTAAATATTGGGGACGCTGGAATTAATTCATTAATGGCATTTTTGTGATTGCGTTTTTTCCTATCAAAAGTTTCAAGGGTATTTTTGTATTTAAAAAAAACAAAAAACAGTATAGTAATTAAAAAATAATATGAGTCATTCTAGTTATTAATCCATTTTTCAAAGTCATTCTAGTAATCCTCTCATTTATTAATTGATGTCATGTATTAGTGTCTGCAAATTAAATGATTTACTAATTGTTTCAGATTCTTGTTTGAGTTCGTCATATCTCTTAGTCACACAGAGCTTGGGAGCTGCAATGGTCTCATAGTGCTTTTATTTTTATTTATGGTCTTTCTTTATTTTATTATTTTGTGATGCTTATTTGTTAACAAATCAGATTAAAATGGTCTGAGCTGAAGCTAATAGTTACTCTTAATACTATGTGAATACTGAATAATGTCTTGGATTATTGCGTTTGTCCAAACTTTGTTTTAGAAAAAATACTTATTTATGCTGTTCTTGTAACATCAACATGCATTCAGTTTTATAATGCTTCCTACGGCTGCAACAAAATTTCGTTGGGGTCTGCAACAAATTTTGTCTTTTTGTTTAGTTTTGTAAATAGATTTTGTAACAGAGCATAAAGAAACACTTTTTAGCTTAATAAAGTTAACAATTTCCTCCATCTGCATTTTTCAAAATGATCTTGAGGATCTTACAAAATTGAAAATCTAAGATGATGTATTATGGTCTTTAGAAAGAAAACTTGTAAGCACCAGCTTTGAATTTTTGAATTTTTCATGTAAAATCACTCTCTCAGTTGTTTAGGAGACAAGTTCTTTAACATTCGGTGTATTCAGAAGTTCCAACATATTGAACAAATTCCTCATGCACAAAAGTAAAGTTTCTCCAATTAGATCCACTCTATACACACATGTACAAAATTTACATTCACTCTATAGTTGCATATAACCCATAAATCAACAGTCAACAGTTGCTGCATTTTATGCACAAATAACACACTTAATTTCCCAATGACAGCAAATTCTCAAGTGCTATGTATATTGTTGATATTCTAGCTACATCAGTCTGAATTTTTGTTTAGTCTTTTTTTGTTGAAGAAAAACTACTTAACTTGTTTTTGAGAACCAGATTGAGGAAAACCAACTAACATCTCTTAGGGGGGTGTATTCAATCGGGCATTTGGAGAGATTTGAGTTAAATGGACAAATCATGTGTTATTGAAACTTGGATTTCAAAATATCTTATAAAATCTTGTGTTATTGGATTAATAATTTTAAAATATACAATCAAATCCACTGTTATTGAAAACAGTACTAGAATTTTATTTAAAAGTTTCAGGTGAGATTTGAGGGGATTTCTTACTTAAAAATACAAAGACCAAAATCCCATTGTTTTAGGTGAGATTTCAGAGAATTTAATAACAAAATTCCAAATTCACCAAAATTTAACCAAATCATCTAAAAACTCATTAAAACTTAAATCACACCAAATATTTAATTCAATACACCCCTCTTAGAGAATGAGAAGGGAGTTGTCTTTGGGATTTTATCGATCTCTACACCAAAATAGCAGTTAACACGCTCATCTACACAGAATACTATTATAGCCAAATAACACAGTAAGACAAAAACCATTCATGTCTCAAACAACATAGCATATCTAAAAAATGGTAAAACAAAGATAAAAAAGAACATATACATTCCCATGGATACGGATGTTGAACAAGAGTTTAGCTTTAGGGTCAACATAGAAACCTCTTTTCAAATTGGTTTCACTTTACATCAAAGGAAGAAAAGGCACAACATATCAATTCACTTCTCTTAAATCAAACATCGATAGAGATTCTCATTTGATTTCGATCCAAGGAGGAGGCGTTACCTTGTCGGCATACTCCTTGTGTATTACTCGGCTCTTTTGAAGATGAGTTTCCCGGAGTTTTTATTCCTGGGCGGCTTCAGCATACTTCTTCTCCTCCAAAGCGCATTATTCTATCAGATCATCAGAGGACCAATTATTTACCCAGAAAAAGCATAACTAACAATGTCGATCAAATGTAGATTTAGGTGAAAAAAAGGAAGGAGATGAGAGAAAAATCAGAGAGGAATATATGGAGAAATCGATGGAGAAATTAGGAGTTTAAGAATGAAAATTGGAAGAATTGAGTTTTTGAAACGTTGACGTATTTGTCTCCGACGATAGTTATATAAAAATTAGTGTTGACCAAAACCATACTTAATTAAGCTAAATCAACACAAAGTTTGGTATTTTTTAGACTATTAAAAAGTTTATACTTTTTTTTAGAGAAAACATGAAAGTTCAGTATTTTTTTGACCATTTTCTCGTTGTGGTTGTGGTGGTATTTTCCTTTTTTAAAAACATTCCTTTTCAGGAATTTCTAGTATTTTTTAAAGGTTGCAGCAATACAATCACAACCTCTCTTACTCACCCTACAGCCCACCAAAACAACAAAACAACCTTCAACCTAAACTGGAAAAATAACAGAAAGCTCAGCTTGGAAGATGGGATCACTAATCGAAAACTAACTGTCCACTTTCCAATCGCACCGTTGAAAATCAGCCCCTAGATTTCCTGAAGCTACTCTCAAAGTTTCGTGATGATCCGACCACGGACAAACGCGCGAGCGCCCATTGCATCCAACATCCAAAAAGTAGTACATCTAGGTATAACAACTCAAAACAACATCCAAAAAGTGGTAGATCTAGATATAAGGATTAACTACAACTTCACATATTTTCTTTATCATTTGGAAACGATTTGTTAGGTCGAACGTTTGCTCTACCACGACCTATCAGATCTGTCTGCAACTCCTTGTGCAAGCTATTTTCTCTCTTTCAGCCACACTCAGCCTCTATTTTTTTCTTCTTGAAGGTGGCAACAAAAATTATGAGAAATAACTAGGGTTTATATGAATTTCAGGGCTTAAATAGGTTACGTTTAAATAAATTCAACCGGAATTTAAACTAAACCGATGATTAATTAACACCCCTTTGATTTGATTAATAAATCGACCATCTTATTAAACCAACTGGAACTAGACCTACTCCACCCCAAATCCCGACATAAACTCAAATTTGTATTTCCAGAACACGGGCGTTAAATTTATTGTCTTCTTTGATGTTGATGTATTAAATTAATGGTTGTTTTTAAGGAAATGAAAGAAAAAAATTATAAGTAAAACAAAATTAACTGCTTTTAGGAAATATTAAGGAGATGACCTTGTACAAAATATTATAACAAGCAATAGGACGATGATAATTATGTATTGATAAGGCCCTTTCGTGATTTGGAACCAATTGATATGTTGTCTTTTTACACTATTATTTATTGCATTTTCATCTAGTTTATTATGTTTTCATTGCATATTTAGGTATTTAGGTGCATGTTTGCATATATTTCTTATTTTATATGTATTACATTGAGTTATGCAATAAAAGATATCATTTGGAAGCAAATAAGAGAAATGATGATCATAAACCATTCCAAAATGTCTCAAAGATCGACTCAGATGAAATGCATGATTGCAAGTGGATGTCTTGAGTTTTATCATAGAGTAAAAGATTAGAGTTTTGATAAGTGTAAAGAGGTTGATTGATTAGGGATTCGTTTTATTTTTTTCATTGCTTCAAGTATCATGTTTGGAAATGATATTAAATGCTTTGTTAATTTTTCATGGTAATGAACCACTATTTTCACACTTCTTTCTTGGTTTATCTTTTATTGTTGCTTGAGGACAAGAAAAAGGCAAGTCCGGGGGAATTGATATGTTGTCTTTGTGCACAATTTTGATTGCATTTTTATATTGTTAATTGTGTTTGCATTGCATATTTAGGTCTTTAGATGCAAGTTCGCTTATCTTACTTATTTTATAAGTATTGGAGTGAGTTGTGGAACAAGACAGATAATTTGGAAGCAAATAAGAGAAATGATAATCCTAAAACATTCCAAAGTGTCTCAAATATCGACTCAGATAAAAGTCTTCTTCTGAGATTTAGATCCCGAACCTACCGTAGCGATATGTTATTCTCCCACCATACTTTCAGAAAAAGATCGACTCGGAAAAAGGCCTTCCCTTGCTCTTCTATGAAATAGTTTCCTTTTCCTTTCTATTTTCTTCCCTATATAAAGGTCAATGAGCTACATTCTACTTGCTATGGATTCTCTTAAATCTTAATGTTGATAAAAACGCAAACGAGCTTTTTCCATTTTTTTTTTCCTCCTTACTTGCAAGGCAAGGAAGAAATCAATCAATCAAGTCTATGTCTCCGAACAAAGTTTTAACAACAATTATCATACAAACAACAACAACAACAAAAAATCATATCATGGCAAATATAGAACCGGACCAAAATCCGAAAGCGGTATTTTTTAGAGTTGCGGCCAAGACGAAGATCGCTTGATAACAGGTTTCATGAATTTGTCTTCTTCAAGAGAGATCATACCAATGTGTGAAGGATCTTCTAGCAACATTTTAGCCACTAAGTAACCTGCGATTGACCAAGTTTGGTATTTCCTAGCTTGTTTTCCAACGTACCTCCCAAGCTTACCGTCATAATACTCTGGCCAACAGTCTCTGTGAAGACGCGATTCAATGAGGTCAATCGCGCGTCTCGCGATCTGCGGCCTTCCTGTCTTAATGCACGCTGCTGTTAGCTGCCATAGCAGAACTGCACATTGGGCAGAGAAAACAAAAATGGCGGTCAGATTCTAATCCATTGTTGAAACGTTTTGACAAATTTATCATTACACAACATTTCATGTTCTTTTCAAATAAGTGGGGTGATGGCCTCATGGGACACAAATATCAAACCGAACAAAAATTTCTCGAAACAAAAATGAAACCAAACCGAACCAAATGTTATTTAAAATTGAATAATAACTATGACTATACTTTTTATATCGAATAACCTGAACCGAAACCAAAATGTAACCAAAATCAGTGCAACAACCCGAATATACTAAAATTAACTAGAACATTAAATTTCAAACTAATTCTAGCAAAAAATTATTTTGATTATTCTTAAAAAATATAATATTAATTGAAATAAGTTATTTAGTTGCATTTATTAAGTTATTTATCCAATACCAATCCTAAAACCGAACAAAAAACTTCTAAGCCCAAACCATATTAAATTATTTGTGTTCCTAACTTCCTATCCCGGTTTATTCTTCAGAAGCAACCAAATCAAACCAGAAAACCAAATGCCTAAACCATTGTTTGATTTTCAGTTAGTCTCAAGGAAAAGAAAATAGACCTGGCCAAGATCCACCATTGTGATAGCTCCACCGTGTGTTCTTGGGGTCACAACCAGTGACGATGCGCCACTCGTGGCCTTCGAGACAAGGATAACAAATCTTGAGAGGCATCTCTCCCACAAGCTCCTCCCACCGGTGCTCAAGGAGGTCCATAATGGCCATGGATTGATCTGGAGTAGCCAATGAAGAGAGTATGGAGACACAATTGCCGAGAGCAAACCACCTGAAATCCATATGCGCGGGTCCTACATTTCCCACAAAGTAGCCTCCACGGAGAGGCATGAAATCGAAAACCCACTCTGGTATAGAATCTGGCATCACATTGAACTTGTTCACTGCCGTGTGCGAGTATTCTTCAGTCTTGAACCTTTCGAGAAAAAGTTGTATGAGTTTTTAGTAAAGTTTTCAGAGTTTATTTATCATCTAAAACAAATAAGTATATACCTGTAAATGTCATTGAGGTTCTGGTGGTCAAGCCAGAAGTAGTTACGCATATGGAAGCTCAAGGCGTGAAGTCGCTTAACGATCTTCTCAATGCACTCTCTGCCATCTCCAACGGGCTTTAACATGGACAAGGCACTTCTCAAAGCCATGAAGAACAACGCTTGGATCTCAATCGGATACCCATAAACACCCTTCAAATCCAAAACAAAAAAAAAAAAAAAAAAAAAATTCAATTTAGATAACCAAACAAATCAAGAAACAACAATATGTTCTAATCAAGAATGGCCTAAATTACCATTCTTCGATCAATCATGGAACATCCATCAGCACAAAGCAATGTCGGAAACGTATCAAACCCTTCAGCTAAGCACAGAGACAATATAAGTTTCATTCCCTTTTGACACTCTGGTGTCTCTGAAAGAGTCAAATCTCCAGTAGATTTAGTGTAAGCACGGAGAAGAATGATCCACCAGAACCCTGAATCTACAGGAGCCACTCGTCCAATCGCACTTTCACCAAAATCCGCAACAATGTTATCTGTTTCGCGGATAGGATCATGAAGCACCTTGAAACTTGCAGGCATCACACCTTCTCCAAGCTTAAAGCGATCCACACGTTTCTCCCAACCTTGAAGCTGTAGTGTCTTAAGCAAAAAGTGTTTCACTATATCCGGTTCTCCATTCATCAGAAACGCCAAGGCACTGGGTACAAAATCCCGCACAAACACCTACAACAACCCCACAAAACATTTATTCATCCAATCAATTCAGAGATGCAAGTTTGTGAAAGAAAACTTAACAAACGTTTTGCGGATTTGTTACCTGATCGTAGTTTAAGACCTCATCAGTAGTATTATCAACAGCTGCAAGAGTACCAACGGGTTGACCACGAAAGAAGACCATTGACCTTCTTAAAGCTTCCCAAGCCTCAGCCATCATAGGATGAGGCTCAAAGGAGTTTCTAGCCGAAGAAAGTGGCGTGTCAAGCACCGATCTACCTCTCGGCGAATCGTGTAAACCGTCATGTCTACTGTAACCAGTTGATAATTCACTCATTGACCTCTCATCAAACGATCTCTTCCTTTCAATCTTCAATCTTGGTTTGTCTAATGCTCGAGTCAGATCAAGATCATCCATTTCAGATAAAGAACAGTGTGAACTCACAGCTCTTAATCCACCACTCTCCATCTCTGGTCTTTAACTGAATTAAGATCTAATCAAGATTAAAGAGATTATTACAAAAATATTGTAATTACAAAACATTAGTTGACTTATAAAACACAGTTCTGTAACAATTAAAAAAAAAACTAAAAAAAAAAAAGTTAACAAAAAAAACTCTTATGTTGTTGGAACACGCGAAATTAACTTATACTAAATCCATCAAACAAATTAAGAAAAATCATTTCAATAAATATTCAAGAAATTAGCACATTGCATATATAATTTAAATGATTTATTCTGCCTTCATAAAAAATTAAAACTGTTCTATTCGAATCGTAAAATGAAATATCAAAGATCCATGAGAGACACAAAGTCAACTTTAAAATAAGCTACAGAGACCAGATCTAAAATCTACAAAACAGAATCAGATTATAAAAAATAAAATAAAAAATAAAACTAAATCCAAGTGAGTTTGTCTGTGAAGAAGAAAGGAATCAAACCTCCGGAGAAGAAGACGGTGTTTAAAGTCGTCGGAGGCGGCGGCGGATATGATGATATTCTCCGGTGAAGTCACCGTGAAATGGGAAGAGAAGACGGAGAGATTTATAGGAAGAGTAGAGAGAGGGAAGAAAAAAGGAAAAAAAAAATGGAGTGTAGAAGCTGCTATTTATATTGACGGAGAAACGGCACACTTTAACGGAGTTTCAACGGGTCTGGTAAAAAAGACGGAGAATTTAAGTTTACCTGTTATAACCGGTCAAAACGTAGACTTGTTAAGTCTACGTGGACTAAACGACGACGCTTTGTCTGATTTGGCTTTTCTACTTTTCTCTTGGAAAACTTGATTTATCGGTTTCCCGTTTTTTTTTTTCCGGGAATATTTTTGGAATATAATTTTGACCCATACACCAAACTTAGTGTTAGGTGGACAGTACATTTACTAGGCAATAGGCAATAACATATTAACATATATTTTAGATTTACTACGATTTTTTTGTATATTGAGAAATTAATAAATATAAATTAGGGTCATTCGAGGTGTCCCAAGTTCCAATGTCTAAAATATTATTTTCTTCCTCTAATTTTTTTGGTCCACTAAAACATTTACTCATTTGTATTTTCCGGCTAAAAAAGATTCAAGAACATGTAAATCCGTAAGTTGTTTTCGTAGTTTTCAAATCAATAGATATACATAAAACAGGGTCATTGTAATTTGTAAATGTGGTAATTTTATATGGAATTATGGAAACGTGGAGTTCCCTTTTATTCACGATTGATACTAAAGGCATTGGACCTACATATCCGAGCCGGATTTGCTAACTATATTTGGGAACAGATCATTAATGTAGACCAAATATAAAAGTCAATATAATACTAATATGATTTGTCACATATGTAAATAGAAAATGGAATTAATAAAATATACCACTGAGATAGACATCTATACGTGGACTCATGATTTGATATTATCTTTTTCTCAAGGAAAAATGATAAACGTAGCCTCTTTTTCCAACGCGAGATAGACTAATCTCTTGGGGTATGAATGTTCCCGCGAGTTGCGTCTTCTGCTTGACAGGTTCAGAGTGTCATGCCCACTTGTTCTTTGAATGCGAATTCTTTACTGAGCTATGGCTCGGTTTAGCGTCTCGTGTACATCCGGCTATGCCTTCTCAGCTGTCTGCAGTTGTGAGTGTTCTCTCTTCTCACCAGCATCCTCGAGCTCCAGACTCCATTATCTTGCGGCTGCTCCTGCAAGTGATCGTCTACACCATTTGGATCGAGCGTAACAACCGCATTTTCACCGGCGTGTCTCAACCTCTCTATGTGCTCAAAGCTTCCGTCTACCAGACCATGCGTAGCCGGCTGCTCTCTTTTCCCAAGGCGTCTCTCTCTTCTCCTTCCCTTCTTGAATTCTATTTTGGTTGTATCTCTTATCATTTATAAAATACTATGTCTTCTTGCTTTGTTCCACTTTTGGGGGTTCTTTTTGTAAAGTGTTAGGGTAGAATTTGTTGTAATCTGTTTCTGGTTGGTATAAAATCTTAACATTAAAACCAAATATATATATATATATATATATATATATATATATGTACGTATTTTACATGTTTATAACTTTCGTTTTCATCACTTTTTATATTATATTATATTATTTAGAAGTGTAAATACGCAATCAGTCTAATTTTTGTATTATTTCGCATTTTAAAATTTTATTTTGTTTATATTATATTTTACATAGTTTTTAACGTGTTTATGGGACTTGAAAAATTTTGGAGTCTAAAAATTGAAGAAAGAGGCACGAAGAGATTCACAAAAAAAAAAAAAAAAAATGGTGCATGGGAGCTTTGGAATCGAGGAGATTGATCTTCCTTATTCTTTACTTGTTATATGTTACTTGACAATAAATAGGTTTGGGAGAGTTCCTAAGGACACATTTAACGCTGCTAGTTTGATGGTTGCTTCTTCTTGTTCACTCGAAAAAATTCAACAATGATGGTGCTTCAAAAGCCACACTGGACGTTGGCGAGAGACAAGCGACGGCGGAGTTGGTTTAGGTCTTAGAGAAGAGAGAGAATAGAGAAATTGAGAACGACGATCAGAATTTTTTGGAAATTTTTAATTATAATTTTTAAAATAACATAAAATGAATATATGAATATTTAAATCGAATTTGCTCTCTTCTCTCTCCTCTCTAAACTTTAGAACTTCTTAGCGCCGCTATCTCTTCGGCCAACGCCGGTGGCTTTCACAGCACCGGCGTTGTGCCTCTTTTAGTGTAATTTATTGGTTTTTCTTTCCTTTATAATGTGTTCTTGGTGCTGTTGAATTTTTTCGAGCAGATCTGGTTCTTTGGTCGAAATCGGAGGTGGTGGGGCTTGCGTAGCTCTTTTGCTGAGGGTTTCATTGTCTTTGTGGTCTTGCTCAAATTATTCACATGCCCAGGTCTTAGTTTATCTCTTAAGGTTTCTCCTGTTGGGGCTTTGGCTCTCTTTCTCAGTTAATTAGTAATGTTTATAACTTGAGTTAGAGCTTTGGACTGGGATTTTCAGTGTCTCTAGCTTTAGTAGTATCGTGTTTTCGTGTTGGCTGGGCTGAGTAATCCTTCTGCTTGTTTGGATTCTAAAATTTACGGGTTATTGGATCTCGAGATCTGGGTTAGCTCTTGCATTTGATCTGGTTTTAGGGGCGTATCTTTGTTGTTAGTCGCCTTCATGAGGCTTTCACCATCGTTGGGAACCGGCCTTGCTTCTTTTTCAAAGGCACAGTAATCTGGCGCTTCGGTCATCATCATCGCAAGGAAAAATGTTAGATTTTTATATGATCCGGTGGAGTTTCTTGAGTTCTTCTATCAGGACTTGCAGTGAGCTTTTCAGTGTTCTAATCAATTTTTTGTTTTCATGTCCGGGTTTCAAGAATTATTCTTTGGCAGCTATGTTAAGTTTTCAAGCATTGTTTATGTATCCGAGTTGGCAGCCTGATTCAGTTATTCCTTTTGTTTTTGCTAAGTTTTAGTATTTAGCTTGAATCTGACTTTACTTGGCATTGTTTGCTGGTGTAAGCTTCTGTATGAGTCCATCTATTGGTTGTTCCATGGTTTGGTAATCACTCTATGATTCCTTGTATCAGTTTGGTTTCAATTTTATAATTCCAGATGACAAAAAAAAAAGAATAGTTAAATCATACTGAGACAATCATTCTCTCTCCCCTTTCTCGTAGAACCTAGAAACAACTATTAAAAAGTTGATGGCCCTTCTTCGGCATCCTCCTCGATTCCGTAAGAGGGCTTTGTTTTCTTTGTTTGTTTGTTTGTTTTAGATTACCTCTGTGTTTCACTCCACAGTTTGATGTATTGCCTGAGCAGGTTTGTTGCCGGGCTTGGTTCCGGTGGAGTTGCATCGGTTTGATGGTTGATCTACGATGGTGCTTCTTTGTAGATCCATATCCGGTGATGACTGGGTTTGGAGGTGCATCTTCGAGCGGCTATTTTGTTGATTCTTGCTCTTGAACCCCGATTTTGGTAGGTTGCTGCTCAATCAGCTTTGTGGCAGAGGAGATGATCAAAAATGAAAGTGTGCCGCAGCGGAGGAATTTGTGGAGATAGAGCTGACGATGGTCTCCCACAAGGATTACAACTTGCTCGAGGATGGCAGCGGATCTGCAGGTTGTTTTCGTTGGCGGCCAAATCCCGACCAAGGTAAGACGTGGTACGGCTCTTCTCCTCCCACTCGCTAAGTTTAGATTGAGGCCGGTTATTCTCTTTTTTCTCTAATTCATGTGATACAGCCACAGACCGTGAGCTAAGAGGGGATAGACGCGGAGCCAACCAACGAGTGGTAACACTCAGTTTGGTGGACGATGAAGGGATCGAAGTGGATTGGGGTGGAGCCTTTCAAACGGTGGTAACACTCAGTTTGAGAGAGGCGATGAGATGAGATGGATGCTAGGTAACCAGGGTGGATCGTGAGACGCCACAAAGCTGATGGAAAGGCTTTGATAAGTCTAAGCTTCAAATCTGCAAGCGAGTCACACGCAAGAGACAACAAGCGGCTAGGGTTTCTTCAAGAAGAAAAACGTGGTTCTTTATTAATAATAGGGTAAATGATACAAGCTGAGAAGGAGCTTTATAAATAGCTCAGCAGCTGGTGGCTTCTTTGGCCGAAAATACAAATAAGGAAAGAAATAAAAACAACGCACACTTTATACTCTAAAATACAAAATGCTGGGACGTTCTAAGACTCAAAGGAAATAAAAGAAACCCTGCAAAATAAACATAAAACACTCATGAGTCCAAGCTTAATTCAAATACTCACGTTGCATTCTTGGTGATGACGAAGAGTGTTGATTCTTGATGTCCTTGTAAAACCGGCAAAAACGCTATTGTTGAAGACTTGAATTGTGCGCGTATAATCTGCTTTGAATCCTCATCTCCTAAGATGTTTTCCATGTTGGTCGGATCCATTGGAGTTTCTTGAGCGATCTCCCTAGTGAGAAGTGTCCCCTTAAGTTCTTCATGTTCCATTAGTGTAATCAAACTCTCTACGGACTTGTTAAAGTCTTCTCTTACGCTCTTGAGCCCTCCTCTTGTTCTGGGACTTCTCCTTAGTTTCGGAATTGTAATGACACTCTCCTCAGCTCCCGGGGTGCTTGTAGGGATGTCCTCATCATTCCCTTCCTCTTGAAAAGGTTCTGACCTCAGAACTGGGTCATCTGCATTATAAGGAGCTAAATCAGTAACGTTGAAGGTAGAAGAGATGTTAAACTCACCTGGCAGCTCCAGCTTGTACGCGTTGTCATTGATCTTCTCTAGTATGCGGAATGGGCCATCACCCCGTGGTGAAAGCTTAGATTTCCGTTGTGTTGGAAATCTCTCTTGGCGCATGTGAAGCCAAACCCAATCCCCTGGTTCAAATGTGATCTTTTTGCGTCCCTTGTCCGCATGCTCCTTAGTCTTCTCGTTCTTCTTCTCCAAGTTTTCCTTGACCTTTTGGTGCAGTTTCTTTACGAAGTCGGCCTTTGTCTCGCCTTCTGCACTAGAGTAAACAGCTTGGGGCAAAGGAAAAAGATCTAGCGGAGTACTAGGGTTAAAGCCGTAAACAATTTCAAACGGAGAATGCTTAGTAGCTGAATGTTTAGCGTGATTGTATGCAAATTCTACATATGGTAAACAAGACAGCCAATTGCGTAAATTCTTACCGACCGTGGCCCTCAATAATGTGGAGAGGGTCCGGTTCACTACCTCAGTTTGCCCATCGGTCTGGGGGTGACAAGTCGTTGAAAAGAGCAGCTTAGTCCCTAGTTTCTTCCATAAGGTTCTCCAGAAGTGACTCAGGAATTTGGTGTCACGGTCTGATACGATGGTTCTCGGCACTCCATGTAGGCGGACAACTTCTTTGAAAAATAGATCAGCCGTTTGTGTGGCATCATTCGTTTTGTTGCAAGGTATGAAGTGTGCCATCTTTGAAAACCTGTCAACAACTACAAAAATAGAATCCTTGTGGTTTATCTTTGGCAGTCCTAAGACAAAGTCCATTGATATATCCACCCAAGGCATGTTAGGTATAGGTAACGGTAAGTACAAGCCATGTGGATGTAACCTGGATTTTGCTTTTAAACAAGTGATGCATTTGGAGCAGAATCTCTCCACATCTTTCTTCAAATGTGGCCAGAAGAAATGATCCATCAACACACTCAAAGTCTTATCTCGCCCAAAATGCCCCATTAGACCTCCTCCGTGAGCTTCCCTGATTAGTAACTCACGCATTGATCCCTGTGGAATGCAGAGGCGCTTGTCCTTGAATAAGAATCCATCTTGTTGATAGAAAACTCCAAAAGCGGCCTTAGTAGTCTCCTTGTAGATTCCTTGAAAGTCTGGATCCTCTTCGTATAGTGTCTTGATATGCTCAAAACCCATGATCTTAGCTTCCATTGTCGTAATGAGCATGTATCTCCTTGATAATGCATCTGCTACAATGTTATCCTTACCTTTCTTGTACTTGATCACATATGGAAAAGTTTCCACGAACTCCAGCCACCTAGCGTGTCTTTTCTTAAGTGTCGTCTGTCCTCTAAGGTGCTTTAACGTCTCGTGATCTGTATGAATAACAAACTCTTTGGATAAAAGGTAATGTTGCCAAGTTTCTAAACTCCTTACCAACGCATAGAGTTCCTTGTCGTATGTTGGATAGTTCAACGAAGCTCCACTTAGCTTTTCACTATAAAATGCTACGGGCTTTCCTCCTTGAGTTAGTACAGCTCCAATGCCTGTACCTGAGGCGTCACATTCAATCTCAAACATTTTGTCAAAGTTAGGGAGTACCAAGACCGGTGCATTGGTGAGGCTGTCCTTGAGTTGGCTGAAGGCGTCCTCCTGAGCTTGCCCCCACACAAAAGAACTATTCTTCTTGATCACCGCTGTTAAGGGTGCGGCAATGGTACTGAAATCTTTGACAAATCTTCTATAGAAGCTAGCTAGTCCGTGAAAGCTTCTGACATGGTTGATCGTAGAGGGTGTTGGCCAGTCTTGTATTGCTTTTATCTTCTCCTCATCAACCTTCAGACCCTGTGAACTAACAACAAAGCCTAAAAAGACCAACTGATCAGTGCAAAAAGTACATTTCTTAAGGTTCGCATATAAACCCTCCATCCGAAGCGTCTCTAGAACCTGTTCTAGATGCTCCATATGATCTGCAAAGCATGTACTATATATTAGGATGTCATCAAAGTACACAACTACGAACTTACAGATGTATTCTCGCAAAACATGGTTCATGAGTCTCATGAATGTGCTCGGGGCGTTGGTAAGCCCAAATGGCATGACGAGCCACTCATATAACCCCCGCTTGGTCTTGAATGCAGTCTTCCATTCATCCCCTTCTTTCATCCTAACCTGGTGGTACCCACTCTTTAAGTCTATCTTAGAAAATATGGTTGCACCGTGAAGCTCATCTAACATATCATCTAGCCGAGGAATAGGATGCCTATATTTAATGGTGATGTTGTTTATGGCTCGGCAGTCCACACACATTCGCCAAGTTCCGTCTTTCTTAGGAACTAACAGAACTGGAACAGCACAAGGGCTTAGGCTCTCTCTAATATATCCTTTAGACATTAGGTCTTGAACTTGAAGCTCTAACTCCTTAGCTTCTTCTGGGTTCACTCTATAAGCGGGTCTATTGGGCAACGGCGCTCCAGGAACTAAGTCTATCTGATGTTCTATGCCCCTAAGAGGGGGTAACCCTGGCGGTATCTCCTCTGGAAACACGTCTTGAAATTTGCCCAACAGCTTAAGTACTTCGTCCGGTGTATCCTTTTCGTCTTGACCTGAAAACAATCCTTCCTTAAAGATCATTAGTAGCACCTGTTCCTTGGACTCAAGAGATTTCAAAACAGAATGAGATGATACAAATAAGTTAGTCTTACTTACCTTAGCCCCTTTGTCCATTTCTTTTTGCATATCATGGACCTCTTGTGGGGTAAGTGGTGCTAGACTATGCTTTCGGTTGTTATGGCTGAAACTATAATAGTTGGTGCGGCCACTATGAATGGTATCCTTGTCAAACTGCCACGGCCGTCCTAGGAGTAAGTGACCAGCTTGCATGGGAACTACGTCGCATATGACTTGGTCCGCATACTTCCCAATGCTGAATGCCACAGTGACTTGCTCCGAGATCTTGAGCTCCGTTTCATCATTGAGCCACTTGAGACGGTAGGGCCTTGGATGCTTTGTCTTCTTGAGACCTAGCTTATCTACCAAATACTTGCTTGCAACATTAGTACATGAACCACCGTCGATTATAAGACTACATACCTTAGAGTCTATGGTGCACCGAGAGTGGAATATATTTTCCCTTTGCACGGTCTCGGGATCAAAGAACGAGCTGAGGGCTCTTCTTGTCACTAAGAGTTGTCCCACCTCTGGATAATCAACTATATCCTCTTCGGACTCCACTTGCTCCTCATTGACTTCTTCCTCGGACTCGTACTCTCCATTGTCTCTAAGTACCATAACTCGCTGGTTTGGGCACTCCCTTGCATAGTGACCCTTTCCCTGGCATTTGAAACAAGTGATGTCACGAGTTCTAGTATTCTGAGATTGGAACTTACCTGGTTCGGCCCTGCTCGGTTTCGAGGGTTCCAGAACATTTTTCTTGAACTTAGATTCAGCCTCTATAGACTTTCCTTTGTCTAGGCTTCGCTGGGGCTGGGAAGTCCAAGTAGGCTTGCTCCTACTAGTCTGAGCAGTCTTCCTCTTAATGTGCTGCTCGGCTTGTATAGCTAAGTGCAACAATTCCTCCAAATCTCGGTAGGCTTGCCTTTCAACCTTCCTTGCGATTCTGTCATGTAAGCCGTCCAAGAACTGAGCCATTAGAGTCTCCTCTGAGTCCTCAACCTCTAATCTGTTCCTAAGCATTTCAAACTCCTCGAAATATTCCTCTACTGATTTGCTCCCTTGAGTGAGTTTCCTAAACTTCTTCTGCAAATCCCTATGGTAGTATGATGGAACATATCGTTTCCTGAGCTGGTACCTCATATCACCCCACGTACTAATCTGGTCGTGTCTAAGTCTTCTTCTCTCAGAAACTTCTCTATCCCACCACGCTAAAGCGTTCTCCGTGAACTGAGCAGCAGCGAGAGAGACTTTTCTTGCATCCGAGTATCCATAATATTCGAAGATATTTTCCATTCTCTTCTCCCAATCAAGGTAGGCTTCAGGGTTTACTCTTCCAGCAAACGTTGGTGCAGTCAGCTTCAAGTCTTTGCCTTCATGCCTTGGTCTTTCATCATCTAAGTTTCGATCTCTAGCCCTCTCCGGTCTCCTAACGCGAATGTTGGGAGCTGGTAACGGATCATCCTCATAATCCTCCGAGTCTTCAACAACTTCGTCCTCTGTTCGAGGTCTTGCCCTGTTGAGGTTTTCTCCCAGTCCCTCCCTAACTGGCTGAGGCCGCGCTTCTAGGCGTTCAAGACGGTCATTAACGGACCTTAGGGCTTCCAAGAGCTGGTTCATGTTGACGTGTACCTCCTCTCCCATGTCGAGGTTCCTGTAGTACACTAGCAAACAGATCAAGTGCAAAAGGAAATTGAACAAAAATCAAACAAGAAATCAAGTTCCTTCAAGCCAAACACAAAACAGGAAAATTAGCAAAATTTCTGTGTCTCAAGTTTTCGTGAACGAAAAATAGCAAACGAATTTCTAAAATAAGGGGGACAATTTTTATAGTTTTTAAAAGGTTTTGAGAAGCTAAAACAGAAGACGAAATATTTTTATGATTTTTTTTGAATTTTATAAAATTGAAACAACACAACAGACGAAAAATTGAAAAACTATGAAACAGATTTTTATTTGGTTTTTCTTGATAGGGATTGAAACAAAACAACCACAGCAAACTAAATAAAGGTAAAAAGGGTTGAAACAACCTGAGATAGGAGCGTTTAAGCTCTGATACCAAGATGATACAGCCACAGACCGTGAGCTAAGAGGGGATAGACGCGGAGCCAACCAACGAGTGGTAACACTCAGTTTGGTGGACGATGAAGGGATCGAAGTGGATTGGGGTGGAGCCTTTCAAACGGTGGTAACACTCAGTTTGAGAGAGGCGATGAGATGAGATGGATGCTAGGTAACCAGGGTGGATCGTGAGATGCCACAAAGCTGATGGAAAGGCTTTGATAAGTCTAAGCTTCAAATCTGCAAGCGAGTCACACGCAAGAGACAACAAGCGGCTAGGGTTTCTTCAAGAAGAAAAACGTGGTTCTTTATTAATAATAGGGTAAATGATACAAGCTGAGAAGGAGCTTTATAAATAGCTCAGCAGCTGGTGGCTTCTTTGGCCGAAAATACAAATAAGGAAAGAAATAAAAACAACGCACACTTTATACTCTAAAATACAAAATGCTGGGACGTTCTAAGACTCAAAGGAAATAAAAGAAACCCTGCAAAATAAACATAAAACACTCATGAGTCCAAGCTTAATTCAAATACTCACGTTGCATTCTTGGTGATGACGAAGAGTGTTGATTCTTGATGTCCTTGTAAAACCGGCAAAAACGCTATTGTTGAAGACTTGAATTGTGCGCGTATAATCTGCTTTGAATCCTCATCTCCTAAGATGTTTTCCATGTTGGTCGGATCCATTGGAGTTTCTTGAGCGATCTCCCTAGTGAGAAGTGTCCCCTTAAGTTCTTCATGTTCCATTAGTGTAATAAAACTCTCTACGGACTTGTTAAAGTCTTCTCTTACGCTCTTGAGCCCTCCTCTTATTCTGGGACTTCTCCTTAGTTTCGGAATTGTAATGACACTCTCCTCAGCTCCCGGGGTGCTTGTAGGGATGTCCTCATCATCATGTTCCCGCAATTCTGTCTGGTGATCTTCTCACCACAAAGTCTTGGTGGTCTCTCGGAGACATAGTCCTTTTTTCCACTTTGAATGTCTTCCCTTGGCGGTTCAGTCTCTAGTCCTTCGCTGCTACTAGGTTTTGGTTTGGATCGAAGTTCAAAATATCTGGTGGCAGAGCTCTCTTCTCGATTCGCCACTCTTCTAAAGGTTTCATTCTCCAATATGATATGGTTTTGTATCTTTTTCTCTTACAGTTTAACCCAAACTGATTCCTTTGAGGTTTCTTGTTTATTTAATGTTTTTTTTATATTGTAATTAAAAAAAAATAAACTCTCAAATTTTTAATTTGAAAACCCTTTAACCAAAAAAAGAAAAAGATTTCCAACACAATATGAGGCGGGGTGAACATCGAATTAACAGGTATATAATTGTTGGGATGTCCCAATTCTCCCTTCCCATTCATTACATAGAGAGGATCGTCAAGATTTTGCAATCCGATATCAAACTTATTGCATTTCAATATTATGCCGTTAATAAGAGTTTCCCTACATTCTTTCAGTCAATTATGACTCTCAGGAGAGGATGCTCTTTCTTGATGGCAACAAACGGGGATTTATGAAAATACAACCCACAACACAATAAAGTGTGTTGGGAACCCACAAACAGTGACAGTCAACATGTTACGCATTTGATAGACAAGTATACCTTCAACGATATATATATAAAATTCAAATCTTATTTTGTTTGCTGTCAATTAGTCAAAATTGTCCCAAGAAACCTATATATTTCGGATCTTTATATCAATCACATAAACCTTTTCAGGCTTATAAATGTAAATCCTTGGTTTTGCAAATTTCAACAACCACAATCATTGAAACAACCCAACCCAATTTTTTTTTTTTTACAGTTAATAATATTCCCATAAATATTTAAACTCCAACGGCATAGATCATTCAATTAAACAACAACCAAATCAGCTTTAACAATAAAATAATAACCAACAGAACACATCGCAATATCTAGCAACCTAACGGTTACAGCAATGCATAAATTTGTAAATAACAAAATAGATAATAACGCAATATCCCCGTATGTCATCTCATCCCACAGCCATAGTCCCACGAGCTCCACCTAAGACTCTTTTCCTTTTCCTTTACCTGCGCCATTACGAATAGACGCAGTCAGTATTTAATAAATACTGAGGAGGCGATTAACCCGTCTACTAGGTCAATACGGACAGAAAATACAAAATATTTCCGGCATAAATTTATGTTCGGAATTGAACACAACCAACACAAAATAATCAACCTAGAAATTTCGGCAATAATTATAAGAGATAAATAATTATTTTCAGCAATTAAATAACTCATTTATACTCCAAATGAAATTATTTAAATTCAGCAAAATAATAATTAATTAAAATTATTATTTGTTTAACCAAATAGAATGCAACAAACTTCAAAAAAATCAAACCAGAAATTTCAGCAATAATTATTAGCGATAAATAATTATTTTCAGCAAATAAATAATTCATTTATACTCCAAATAAAATTATTTAAATTCAGCAAATGAATAATTAATTAAAAATTATTATTATCCCGGCATAATTAAATAAAATTTAGCAAAACAACCATTTAATTACGCCATTAATTTTAGCAATCTTTTCCGGAATTTATAACAGCTCAAAAACCCCAAAAATAAAAAAATTATAACACGCAACAACGTAAATTAATTCCTATCGCATAAATTAAGCCGAGGACTCTCGTAAGTTCAGTCCGACCACGGTACTGCACTCACCTTAGCCAAGTGCAGAAACTTTCACGACAAAATTCTGCAAAATTATAGAACTCCCCGGGATGAATACACCATAAATTTCCCGAACGCGAGACCTAAAATAATAAAATAATAAAACTTAATAATTCACTAATTAAAACCAAACACAACAACTACAACTACAGCACACGAACGACTTCATCTTCTTAGATGAGACTGTAACCTCACGACCATCCCTCACGCCGCCAAAGAAATTCACCTCCACCGCCAACTTCCAACATCTCCTCACGTTCGACACACACCACACTCCAACATAACCATTAACACCCTCCGACCAACATCACCAAGACTCAACAACAACTAATCCAAAAACTCGACGCCACCATCTCCGATCATCCCACGACAACGACTCCATGTTCATCAACAACGGAAACTGATTGCACCATCACCGAACCTCAACACGTCAAGCTCCGATGCGTTGCCACCATGAGACCAACGAACTCCACCACCACGCCGCCGTTTACACCACCACACCTTCAACTCCATCACGCCGCCACCAATCACACCACCACACCATCAACGAGACTTGATGACAACACAGGTTCATCATCTCATGATAACCATGAAAAGTAAAGAAGGAAAAGCCCTTACCGTGATGAAGAACGAGAGTGATGGAATCGACTTCTCGCTCACGGCACACAACAACGGCACGGAGCTACGCGACCAACACACAACGATGGTTCTTCTCCTCTCTCCTTCTCTTCCTCTCGCCAACACCACTTCCAACTCAAACCTCAGCCTACTCTTCCCCCTTGATCTCAGCTTCCTTTAACGTTTTCTTTTTACTCCACTATCACTTTTTTTTTTTTTATCATTCTTTTGCGCGTAATGGAGAAGAAAAGAAGAAGAAGAAAACAAGAAGAGAAGGAGATGGCCGACACATTTTTTTTTAAATGAATAGGTGGGTCCCACCTACTCAAAAATTGCAGCTAAGTCCTTTGACTTTTTGCTCCTTGAAAACAGCCCCATAACTTCTAATTGTAACAATTAAATCCACCACAACTTTCTGAGTTAACAGAAACGACCCCAAACTTTCCGATTCTCCATTTTAACACCTCAGATCATTGTTTGTTCAAATACAATCTGAGAAAATAATCAGCTCCTTAATCCGAAAATAGATTCACTTCCCGTTTCAGAAATACGGATGTTACAATTCTCCCCCACTAATATAGATTCGTCCTCGAATCTAATAATTCCGACCAAACACACCACACAACATAGCCCTTATGGCTATTTCTGACACAGTCATGCGACCAACAACACTCCACAGCATTGCCTTTCGGCTATCAACACCACCTGGTTGTCTATACTCGGCTCAATACCCTCGGAATCTGACACCACACGACCCACTTGGTCAACTTACCAGCGACCTCACTTAGTTCACATCCAAATTTCTCAGCTCAAGATTCAAATCCTCACTCACAGAACCAGCTATCTTGCGAGTGATGAAGAATCCATCCTCCAAGGAAATCATATATTCCTTTTTTTTTTTCCAGCAACTAAGAACCATTCCAGCCCTCGAATTCCCAACAACCTAACCTCTCAAGGTTACACGACTACATTGATGATACTCCAAAATATCAGCGACAACCAACAACAACTTTGGGTAGGTCAATCCTAATAGGATTAATCGTTATGTTCCACTCAACATGATCTCGGCTACTGTCCCAATGAACAGCTTATCACACTCCACAACTAGCAGTTCAGCTTCACATAACTCCACAGCCACAACACGGCTCAACAAATTCTATGTCAACGACATGGTTCAGTATAGACCACAACAAACAACACGGCTTAACTGCAACTCCACAGTTAACAGCACGACTCAGCATAGCTTTCACGGCTAATAACACAACACAACATAGCCTTTGGGCTATCAGTATACCATAGCATAGCTTCTCGGCTATTAGCACAACAAAGCATAGCCTTTCGGCTATCAGCACATCACATCATAGCATTTCGGCTATCAGCATAACACAACATAGCCTCTCAGCTATCAGCACAACACATCATAGCCTCCCGACTATCAGCACAACACATCATTGTCTATACTCGGTTCATATACCCCCAGAATCTGACACCACTTGACCCCACTTGGTTTGAATAAAAATACGCCTACCGGATCTCCGGACAGCTCAGCGCAGTAAGAATGACTAACATCTCGGAGTCCAGCGTGACCCGATCAGCTAAGTCCATCAAGATCCTAAGATCTCAAGTGGCTTACCGAAACAGCATCAGGAATCACACAGAAACCCGACCGGTAACCACCACACATCAATGAGTTCTGTATGACAGAACCTCATCAAACAGCATTAGGACAGTGTCCTAATCAGCCAAACCAAGTATTAAGATCAACACGGCATGATCCCCACAGCCAAACCAAGTATAAACAACCACAATGTGCACATCATGCAAAACATATTCAATAAAATCTCCGTCTTAGTATTGAATAGTAATGAAAAAGTACATCATTTAGAAACATCGACAATAAAACGAGTACAACGGCTTAAACAACAAGAGTAAGAACATCAACACCGCTAAACAAAAACAACTGGGACTTCAACTAAGTCGCCAGCTTGCCAAACCACTTGGAAAACTTCTGCTTTATCTTAGCTTCAGGTTCCCAAGTTTCCTCCTTAGCCCCATTGCAATCCTACAAGACTTTCATCTCTGGGACCTTTTTCCTCCTGATCATCCTGACCATGCTCTCTAACACCTCTAGAGGCCTCGCCTCTACAACCATACTCAGCAACAGATCAGATGGAATCTCAGCCATCACCTGATCATCCTTATTCAGACATTTTCTTCTGCAACACATGAAATACTTTATGACTTGCATGCATCACATCCGATAACTCCAACCTATAATCAACAAGCCCAACTTGATCGACAATCCTAAACGGAATCATGTACCTCGGACTCAGCTTAGTCTCAGTAATGGACCCGTTAGGACTCCTCAGCATGGTCATCTTCATTTAGACCATATTCCCAACTGCAAACTCCAATTCCTTCCTACGCTTATCAGCTTGGCTTTTCTGCCTCTTGCGTGCTTCTTTCATATTCAGCTTGACAATACGGATCTTCTCCGTAGTCTTTTGCACAAAATCGGCACCCAGAAAAATCATCTCCCCTACTTGAGTCCAGAACAACAGTGTTCTGCATGGCCTACCATAGAGAGCCTAAATGGCGCCATACCGATAATAGTCTGGTAGCTATTGTTGTATGCGAACTCTGCTAAACTCAAGTAACCCAACCAATGGTCACTCCAAAACAGCACACACAACCTCAGCAAAACCTTCCACGAAACTATCATGCTCAAATCTCATTTCCACACAGGAATAAACAACTTCCCAGCAAACTACTAGAACATGATGTTCCGCACTCCCAAGTTTGGCATGTATCACAACCTTATACCAAACTGACGACATCCTCTTCATGCCTACCCACTGATAGTACCTTTATAGAACCCAGTATACCTTGGTAGTTCTTGGACGAAAAGAACATTCTCCCAAAAGTTCTAACTTATCAGACACATCCCACAACCGCATGGTACGACCCATGCTCACAAGGATCTCAACATCCTCTTCTGAATCTCCAGCTGCACACATTCGCTTAAAGCGTCAACAACGAGACTAGCCTTTTCGAAATGATAAGCTATCTCAGATCACAACCAGCCACAAACTCCAACTACCTCAACAACCTCAAATTCAGCTCGGTTTAGGCTTCCAGAACTCAACTTGTTCCGCAAGCTTAACAGCCTAGATCATTCACGATCTCTTCTTTTGAGTACTTAGAGCACTGCTAACTCGCACAACAAGCTTACTCCCAGCAACAACTTCGGTTAAGTTAATAAAAGCTCAGCTCAATTATTGAGTGACTTTCCTTTTCAGGCAACTTTCCTTTTTAGGAAACTTTCAGCACGCTCCACTTAAGCATCTAGAGTACTCCCCCACCATTAAAAATACTTAACACCATTGGCAAAACTCCCACTTGATTCCCAAGCCTATAATCACAACCCTTCTCCACTGTGATTGATCTCACCACTACTGTGCAAACTTTCCTAGGTTAACTAAAACCTGGCAAGTCTCAAAACTTCCAATTTATTTCCTAGACCATGATTCTCGAATAAAAATTAGATCTTGCTCGATCTAACAACATTAAGAATTAGTGCACTCCGATAGCTTTTAAGGACGAGATAACTTCAAACTCCCTATTCACTACACATCCCGGTGCACTACAACATCTCAGCTCACCAGCTTTAATCTTTACCAAAAATAAACTCGTCCGGTTTGCAACCCCGAACTAAACCACTTATGGTTCACACTCCCAAAACTTTCTCTGAACACTCCAAAAACACTCTGGAACACTCAAGAACACTTCCGAACTCTTCCAGAACCTAATTCTAGCAACCCATCAGCTCTTGGTGGTGCCACATGAGCTGGAGTCGGTACCCCAATAGATAACCGTTCCAACAGTTGAGCCAACAAACTCAGCACCGCCCCTAATTGGTGTTGATCTCCTTGTCGGGTGTAACTTTTGGTGCAGCTCCACCAACAACTCATGCGTTACACCAACACCAGACACACAGCTCAACTCTTATATCCACCAACGGGTTCTTAACTCCCACTTGCTCAACTGTCTCACTTCCAACAACCACAATTTTGCCACATCGGAACCCTTGCGAAGTTGGGATCGATCGATCCACGATGGATCAATCGGTCTAAAGCCAAACCAAAAATGCTTAAGTTCCAGCTTAGATCATACGATCCAGCTTAGATCGAATGATCCCATCAGCTACATCGATCCCTTGATCACAACTTGATCATACAACTCCCAGCAACAGTAACTCCTCAGCCATCTTCCATGACTTAAACTTCCAGCACCACCACAATAAACCCGTAACACGGAATCCACCAATCTCCTCAGCACAGCTTAGTCCTTGATCGCGACATCGATCAGAACTCTTTTACCCGCATCAGCAACACCAACAGAACTACCTACAACAAGACCTACAGCAAAACCTACAGCAATATCAATTAGCAATGATCTACAACGGTCCTACAACTAGATCCACTAGTAATGTCCTACAACACTCCTACAGCAAAGACCCGAAACACTCCTACGGCTAGATCCACCAGCAAGGATCTACAGCACTACTACGGCAAGATCCACCAACAAGGATCTACAACACCCCTACAACACTCCATTGCTACAACTTCCAAAATCCTGGAACAACACTCCCTGGCAAAGCGGCAACTCCCTGTGGCACATCGGGAGCCGGAGCCAATACCACAGCCGGTAACTGCTCCAAAAGTTGGGTCAACAAACCCCAACACATCCCTAATTGGTTCTGATCTACCCCTTGCGGAGTCACCCTGCACTGGCACAGCGTTACGAGCCACAAAAACAGCCTGAACATCACAATCAGGGTGCTCACTCCCACCTGCTCCACAACCACACTCAGTGCCACACTCATAGTGGTAATCCCGATTCAACTCTGCCAGCTCTGCTTGCTTTGCCAGCTATGCCACCTATGCCACCACCCCTGAGAGGTGTAACAATAACTCTCCTTGGATTAACTACCTGCAAGTCAGCGTAATACTAATCTTTCCAACAATTAGTAAAACTACTACAAAAAGAGTCTTACCGTGGAACCTCTTTACCGGCTGGGAAGATGACATACCCCAACACCCCATAACAAACAACTACACAACACAACAGAAAATCTAACAGTCCTAGGAACAACTCCGCTCTGATACCAAATTGAAACAACCCAACCCAATTTTTTTTTTTTTACAGTTAATAATATTCCCATAAATATTTAAACTCCAACGGCATAGATCATTCAATTAAACAACAACCAAATCAGCTTTAACAATAAAATAATAACCAACAGAACACATCGCAATATCTAGCAACCTAACGGTTACATCAATGCATAAATTTGTAAATAACAAAATAGATAATAACGCAATATCCCCGTATGTCATCTCATCCCACAGCCATAGTCCCACGAGCTCCACCTAAGACTCTTTTCCTTTTCCTTTACCTGCGCCATTACGAATAGACGCAGTCAGTATTTAATAAATACTGAGGAGGCGATTAACCCGTCTACTAGGTCAATACGGACAGAAAATACAAAATATTTCCGGCATAAATTTATGTTCGGAATTGAACACAACCAACACAAAATAATCAACCTAGAAATTTCGGCAATAATTATAAGAGATAAATAATTATTTTCAGCAATTAAATAACTCATTTATACTCCAAATGAAATTATTTAAATTCAGAAAAATAATAATTAATTAAAATTATTATTTGTTTAACCAAATAGAATGCAACAAACTTCAAAAAAATCAAACCAGAAATTTCAGCAATAATTATTAGCGATAAATAATTATTTTCAGCAAATAAATAATTCATTTATACTCCAAATAAAATTATTTAAATTCAGCAAATGAATAATTAATTAAAAATTATTATTATCCCGGCATAATTAAATAAAATTTAGCAAAACAACCATTTAATTACGCCATTAATTTTAGCAATCTTTTCTGGAATTTATAACAGCTCAAAAACCCCAAAAATAAAAAAAATTATAACACGCAACAACGTAAATTAATTCCTATCGCATAAATTAAGCCGAGGACTCTCGTAAGTTCAGTCCGACCACGGTACTGCACTCACCTTAGCCAAGTGCAGAAACTTTCACGATAAAATTCTGCAAAATTATAGAACTCCCCGGGATGAATACACCATAAATTTCCCGAACGCGAGACCTAAAATAATAAAATAATAAAACTTAATAATTCACTAATTAAAACCAAACACAACAACTACAACTACAGCACACGAACGACTTCATCTTCTTAGATGAGACTGTAACCTCACGACCATCCCTCACGCCGCCAAAGAAATTCACCTCCACCGCCAACTTCCAACATCTCCTCACGTTCGACACACACCACACTCCAACATAACCATTAACACCCTCCGACCAACATCACCAAGACTCAACAACAACTAATCCAAAAACTCGACGCCACCATCTCCGATCATCCCACGACAACGACTCCATGTTCATCAACAACGGAAACTGATTGCACCATCACCGAACCTCAACACGTCAAGCTCCGATGCATTGCCACCATGAGACCAACGAACTCCACCACCACGCCGCCGTTTACACCACCACACCTTCAACTCCATCACGCCGCCACCAATCACACCACCACACCATCAACGAGACTTGATGACAACACAGGTTCATCATCTCATGATAACCATGAAAAGTAAAGAAGGAAAAGCCCTTACCGTGATGAAGAACGAGAGTGATGGAATCGACTTCTCGCTCACGGCACACAACAACGGCACGGAGCTACGCGACCAACACACAACGATGGTTCTTCTCCTCTCTCCTTCTCTTCCTCTCGCCAACACCACTTCCAACTCAAACCTCAGCCTACTCTTCCCCCTTGATCTCAGCTTCCTTTAACGTTTTCTTTTTACTCCACTATCACTTTTTTTTTTTTTTATCATTCTTTTGCGCGTAATGGAGAAGAAAAGAAGAAGAAAAAAACAAGAAGAGAAGGAGATGGCCGACACATTTTTTTTTTAAATGAATAGGTGGGTCCCACCTACTCAAAAATTGCAGCTAAGTCCTTTGACTTTTTGCTCCTTGAAAACAGCCCCATAACTTCTAATTGTAACAATTAAATCCACCACAACTTTCTGAGTTAACAGAAACGACCCCAAACTTTCCGATTCTCCATTTTAACACCTCAGATCATTATTTGTTCAAATACAATCTTAGAAAATAATCAGCTCCTTAATCCGAAAATAGATTCACTTCCCGTTTCAGAAATACGGATGTTACAATCATAGTCGCAGTGCTTATACGCTTTAAAGCCAATGACTTCTGGCTAATGCCTTGACAAATGACAATGTCAAGTTACTTTACCTAAACAAAGTAAACAAGCAAATATGAAGAAGGGCTTTCAAACCCCATTTTCCTTTGGATAAAAAGACTCCTATGTGGTGGTTTACACTCTTTATATAATTAAAATAACTGAATTGATCAATTTAACTTGAATAAATTAAACAAATTTCACATGTGAAATTTTTTTATTTAAAAATTATTTTAGAATAAGTGACGTAATAAAAAATGATTTTCAATATTCAGATAAATATTACAAAGTACAACAAATAAGGACTATAGCTAGTGATGAAATTATTACTCAACAAATATTTGACCAATATTTACTGTTAACTAGGATTTCACAAATTTTTATGCTATTATTAAATTTTGTTCACACAAGGTTAAAATTATATCTTTATTTTATACTAAAATATATTTTTTTTTTTTTAAACCTTTTAAAAATAGAAAAATGAAAAGTATTAAAATATCACAATTAAATTTTTTTAAAAAAAAAAGTGATTTGATTAGCTAAATAGCTATCTTGTAATGGAAAAAATGATATAAATTATAAAATGGTTAGGATCTAGGGATAACATGATTTAATTGGCTAAATGTAGCTATCTTGTAGTGGAAAATGATATAAATTATAAGGTGGTTAGGGTAGGCCTAACATATCGTGGAGAAAAAGCTAACCAAAAATGCAATACATCGATGTATAAACAAATGGCGTTTAAGCGGTTAACCATATGTTCCTCGTGTTCCTTTTGCCGATTGACAAAAGATCTTCATAACATATATAATTAATCAATGTAATGACTCGGCACAATCAAAAACCGAACTTAAAACTTTAGAAAAAGGTAATTATGTTCAATAGCTATAAAAACATTAACAATTAATTAAGTCAATGAATATATATATATATATATATATATATATATATGTTTTGATCGGTTACATAAAATGGTAGTGGCAAGGATTGTAACGCCTTTTATGTACCCAATCATTATACAGTACATGAAAATTGTACAAAAAGTGGCATTACGTTTAAATAGTAGTGGTACCATTTCTTCGTTCGTAAAAGATGATCCTGTATGAATTTTTTCCCTAGTATAATGTTTTTGCTCTTCAAACATGGAGCTAGGTACGAACAGGGACAGGGTGTTAAAACAAGATTCTTCTTGAGCTATTTTTTCTAAAGTGTTCAAATCTCATTGGTCCATTAAATAACAAAACTACATCTTATTGTTACAAATTTTAAATATGACTGATGCACTTATTTTTAAATCTCATTGGTCCACTAGAATTGTTGGATTTTTTAAAAAGAACAAACTATTAGTAATAATCAATTTTAAATTTAAAAATAAAAATGCATTTGTAATATATCTACCATAGAAATATATTAAATTTATGTATTATTATATTTATATTTATATACTAGTTTTTCAGATATATAAAAAAATATGCTACTTTTATAATTAATGAATTTTGGTTTCCAATTAATTAAAAACATCTTCTTTTCTAATTTATTTTTAGTTTTTAATATAGTATTTATTTATTATTATTTTTTTTTTGATAACTTGGGTGATCCGGTTCAACGGACACCATGAGCTCCGAGTCAGGTCGCGGAGACGTTTACTCCCTAGCTGATTCTCGGGTCGGAGAGGCCATGTGAATGCTCCGGTGGCCAAGTGAAAATAAATAGAGAGTTTCACGTTTGAGGGGAATAGATCCCTGGCCTAAACCAACATGGCGACTCCTCCTCAAATGGAACGACTAGACCACCACCACTTGGTTTATATAGTATTTATTATTTGTACGTGCATCTATTATGTTACCAACCAGAATTAATAATGCCTTTTAGTATCACATCTAATTGCAACCGCCATTTTACTACTATGTCGTACTCACCATAGAATAAAAAGCACCCAAATCAAAACGCAAATGTCACAATATAATGGACACATATATTGTTTAGTTTTGTACATAGTGGAATTGGATTTCTGTTTTCTTTGTTTCAAATACATAATAGAAAAACCTATTTTTATCCATAATAAGAAAAAGAAACTTCATGTCTATTGTTTTACCAATTAAGTCTGGTGGTTGGAACTTTTCTTTTATACCTTCTATACGGAAAGTTCGAACATATTTTCTGGATTTTTGACCTTTTTGGTGACAACTGACAAAGGTGGGGGGATATAACAACTTGGCCAAAACGTGTTTCTTGTACGCATATATAAATATTATATATTTTCTTTTCTTTTTTTGGTCACATTGTATTCTTATATAAACATATACGTTATTGTCTATATCCAATGAAATTAATACTATTTTTCCTTAGAATAAAGTTGTAGAACCCACCATCTATACACTAATAAATTTATAATATCACGTTTGCCATAGGTCTTATCTCTAATATTTCATCAACCCATTTCGATGTTTTTAATAACAAGCCAACGTAACTAAAGTGTCACGCAGTTTGCATAATAATCGGTCTTACGTGTTTAATGATATAAGTATAATTTTTAAACATTATACGTCCGACATGGACCTCATATGGTTATTATAATATATTCAAAGATTATAAACAAGTTGGCACATGTTAAGGGTCGATCTGTCCATTACAAGACATGATAAATTCTTCTCATAATCTATTACAAAAAAATTAGAGATATTTTTCCATCCTGTAAACTAATGATAATCATGTATTGATCACAAAAAGAAAACATGTATAGATAATCATTTACGTTTTTATAATATAGAAAATATATTCGTCATGACACCCATCATCGCCGTTGGCACGCATCACCCGCATTGAATTTTGTAATTGGCGTGTTTATATTTTATATACCTTTGATGTAATATGAATGATTGTATATTCAGATTTCATAATGGGTTGACAAAATAAAAATATACTCGCAGTGGCGTGAATCGTGCGAATTAATTTTATAATAACAGTCACGTGCACCTAATCCACCAGGTCCATCAAATATTATACATAATCTAATCTTCGTATAATTTAAGTTAATCTTCTTGATTAGCCAGCCATTTATGCGTAAATGACCCCAAAACGAGTCTATAATATTCATTCATTGTCAAATATATAATGTAATTTAATTTAATGGGTGCCGATTTATCTTCATTGGTTTTTCAAACAATATCTTAAGAAACACATATATCAGCTCTTGGCGTTTGCGTATTTGTTTATTATGCATACGCCGAAACAGTTTTTTTATTTTTTGTTTTCTTGAAATAAAAGATTTAGCTTATTTTATAAATGATAAACTACGAATGCAAAGGATTTATCGTCGTTGATGATTGTTGTCCCCGAATCGTCGAGGCAAAAGGTTTATCGACGTTGATTTGGATCTAATTGGTTAGTTAAAGATCTCTCTATCAGTTTTCAGGGGTCTGGATAGAGAGATCCGAAATATTATCTCTTCAAGAAGACACACCACAAGAATTTGGACAGCTTTATGCAGCTCTGGCTACAATGAAGCTGCACTCCTGCTTTGTTTTTGCTACCTTGTTTTTTCTTTATTTTTTTCCAAGGTACCAACTCTATAGGTTTATGCTCATGTAAATCCTAACTTCATATTTATGATATTTACTATTTAGCAAAAAAAAAAAAAAAGTTAAAGTGAAAGCTCGATGGTGGGTCAAGAAGGACGACAAAACTATAGTGGTCCTGGTTCGGATGAGCGACGGATCGATTTTGTCGCTAAAACCACTTGTTCTTGCCAACTCTTCTATTCATTTTTGCAAGATCTGGTTATTTTTATTTATGTTTTTCGTTTATTGGTTCGTTGGTATAATATGCATTGTTCTGGGTGTAAATTTTTGCGATATAAATGTATGGTTTGCTTTTCTTTTGACAATTCTTTGGTTGATTGATTTATTAATATAGCCTTTACTAATGTGCATGGATACGTTTTCTTCTGAAATAATTTCATGATTAAATGAATTCATCATTGTCGAGTCAAAAATGAATACAAACATAATAACTATGTTTACTTCATAATTTGGTGATTTTCTCATATATAGACGAGATTTTTTTTTTTCTCAAACTCTATATGTTTTTGAACTTTCCTTTTTAGATACCTAATGATATCATTTATTGGTAGTTTATTTCAAACATATATATACTCTATCTCTTTGAAACTTTGATTAATGAAAATATTTGCAGAAGAAAGAACTACGAAGACAAAAACTGGCCCATTTGCATGGATAAGAATCTATCGCGAAATCACAATTATACTATGGGTTTTTGTCTTTTCGAAATCAAAATTATAAGCCTTATCTCTTGCCGTAACTTCATGAAAAGAAAAAAAAACAGAATTACTATATGTTTCTCTTTACTTTAATGGAGTGGCCTCAAGAACTATCATTATTATTGGCACCTTTCAAGTACTTAAATATAACAGCTAATGTAATGAAATATTAATTAAAACAATTACCTTAGATAATTAATATTTTAAACAGCTAAAATACTTCATAGTATTTTTTCTGTTGAAGAAAAACTTTAGCAAATATAAACAAAGAAGGTGATCTTATATTTGATACTTCCTTTATTCCAATTTATAAGATGTTTTAGTTTGTTTTGTTTGTTCCATCTTATTAGATGTGCAATTTTTTTTATGTAAATTTTTAATTTTGATTGGTTGAATGAGTTTAAAGTAAAACATTATATGATATTTTTGTAAGAAAAAATAGATTTTTTAATTAGTGTGCTTTTAATCAAAACTTTTAATAAAATGAAACAGAAGGAATACCAAACTTTAGGTTATAGCTACATTAACCTTGCCTAACACATCTCCTAGGTTTCAAAATTGGAAAAAACCTAAACCCAAAAAAACTGAACCAAATTAAACCAACATTTTTTTCTAAGTTTTGAAAAATAGGCGCTAAATAAAACAAAATTTTAATTTGGTTCTATTTAAATTTTTTGGTTAAGTACGGGTTGAAGTTTGAATAAAATAATATTTTTAAATTAATACGATAAAATTTTAGTATAGTTTGATATTTATAGATATACATATACATATATATATAATTACAAATATTAATTTCGAGTGAATTTGAGTTTGGTTTCATAAAATTTGGATTCTGTTTAAATAATTTTATATAGATATTTCTAAACATTTTCTCCTATTGTCAACAATGGAAATGATCTTTATAAAAAAAATAAAAATAAAAAACTAATAGAAATGACATGTCTGTCAACACAAAGAGTAGCTCATATTTTAATGGGCCGAGGCCAAAATCTAAATTGAGGAGCAAGAAATATTTCCACGAGATTTTTTTCGGATTCGGAGAGGCAAGAAGATGTTCAAGAACACGTTTCAGTTTTGGTTCCTGACTATTTTGTATATGTCAAGGGTAAACTTTTATGCGTAAATTCTGTTAACTTTCTCTTTATAATTTTGAGTTTTTCGGATACTGTTTATAGAGAGTCTTATATATATAATGAAGCAGGTAATTTAGACACCATCTTGGTAAATTAAAGAAAACACCAAAAGAGGAAGAAACTAAAGATGGTTTGGATTTGGTCGAGGTTTCGATGGAAGCCAATGCAGAGTAGTAGCCAGATGATTCGGGGAAAACTCGAGAGAATGTTCATAGTTATCAGTTTGATATATAGTCTATGTTGTTTCAAAAATGTAATAACGTGACCGGAATGCTTTCACATACGTGATATCGATATGGCTAGTAAGTGTTATGTTTTTTTTTTAATGGTTTCATGTATGAAGATCTGTAAATTATAATCAAAATTTGTCTCCTGAAATTGAAGATAAAAAGCAAAAGAACTATTAGTCTACTATCAATTTTCTGATCAGCATCCCGATGTACTAAAAAGAAAACATTATTATAATAATTTGACTAGTTTTGTTCAAAGGACATTGCAAAAGAAATAAGATATTATTGTTAAGGGGGCTGATTACTAGTTAGTCCTCTTCTTCATTTTTCTTTTGCATCGTATAATTTGGTTGATTTGCACTAAACTTGGAACATAAGAGCACACAAGTGGGTAAAAATACAGTGATTCTTCGAAATTCATAGATTCTTGAATATTCATAGCTTCTCCAAGATTCAATTTTTTCAAGTACCTCTTCTCTCCAATGATGTAGGCGTAGATGGTATCTACATAAAAACCCACTGTGAGTTTCTTCTCTTCTTCAATAAAGAAACTAAGAGCTTTAGCATTAAACTGACAATAATAACCATGTTTCATATAAACTTTTCAGAGTTTGTTCCACGAAACAGCATTGGGATCAATCTTAGTTGTAATCCATATCTCCATCTCTAATGTAACACCCCGAGTTTAGAGAAGAGAGAGTTACAATATCTTCAACATATAATTAATACTGAAACGGCAGAAGAAGAAACTGTCCCAAGCTCTCGGTTGTAAAATCAAAACAGAGTAAAATATGTTCCACTTCTTCTATGTTTTCCTTTTTATTACGATATTTTATTCATGACAAAAAGTAAGTATTTTGTTTCACTGACATGCCACGTTGATAAGACTCTGTATAACATTCTCGAGTGACATCAAGAACTCTCCATGAATAAATTTAAAATCAAAGATTTCTTACTCAACAGTTTGTATTCTATTATACCCAAACTACCAGTTAGGTTAATTACGTTTTTTTTTTTTGGTAAACTAGGGTAATTACGTTTTTACAATTATATAAAATTTTACATTTGATAGTTAATATTTTTAGATGTTTTGCATGTAAATGCTATTTTGTTTTGTTTTCTTAAAGTCAAAATCACTTGGAAGAAAGCTTTTAAGTGGATAATCAAAAATCAAATATAATTTATATGTAGGATTTTCCTATTAACTAAAAATTTCTTTAGGATAGAAATTTGAATTGAAAATTAGAGTTAGTTTTTGGACTGGTACTTGATAACAATTTTTTTTTAAGTAGAATATGATTTGATAGTTCAAGTTGTATTTTGGATTATGATCAATAATTCTTTTTTAGTTATTTTATCTAAATTACCCGTTCGAACAGATATTTTAATCATATGAATTACCCGTTTGGGTAGTAAAATTTACTACCCTTATTACTTTTACCTTATCCATTACCCGCATTACCCGACCCTTTTTCTATAAGGGTATCCTTCGGACAGGGGCAGAACTACTTAATAACTAAGGGGGTCATATGACACCCATAATTTTTTGAAATCTAATATATTTTTTTTTGTATTTTTGCTATAAAACTATATTAACTTCAGCTAAATTAACATAATGACCCCCATAAAATTAAAAAAATTATATTTTGACCCCCATAAAGAATTTTTCTAGCTTTGCCACTTCCTTCGGGTAATGATTCTCGATACCCTTATTATCCTTACCCTACCTTTACCCATGATTACCCTACCCGTTATCCTTAACGCCCAGGGCTAGTTTAAACACATCTTTTGAAGATAGAGTCTCCTACGTCGGGATGGAGGAAATCCTTGAAAATATTACTTGAAGTTAGGGATGATATATAAAGTCTTACTAAGTTTTTTTTTAAAAGGGAGTTGTTGTTGGCAGTAAATGCCAGATGAGATCTCACATCATATAACCAGCAAAAGCCACCACATCCATCATAATTTTCCGTTCAAAAGCATAATAAGACATTTGCTTTACGTGTGGTTCGCTAACTAAAATCCGTTCCGGGTCAATGGATTTTGTTACGCTCAACAAACAATTTTCATATTGTGGACGTTTAAAGCATGAACTTTCAAAATACCATTTAAATGTCTAAATTTTTCGTTGACTCGTAATTAAATAACAAACTTTCGTTGGCTGGATCATTGGAAGTAGTATGTCATTAAATTGACGTTTACGGTGTTAAAACTTTTTGTTAGCAATTTCTGTTTAATCAAACGACACCGTTTCAACTTTTATTAAAAATCCTAAACTTTTATTAAAAATTCTCAACTTTTAAATTGTGGACGTTTAAATCCCCAACTTTTTAAAAATATCGTTTGAATGGTTAAATTTTCGCTTACTTCATAATTAAATGTCTAACTTATGTTGACTATGCCATTTAAGGCATGACTTTAAATTAAGTGACAGATCACGTTTACGGGGGTTCAATTGTCTATTAGCAGCTTCTGTTTAATCAAAACGACCAATGTTTCGGCAACTATATATTTATCATTAGTCTTCTCTTTCTACTTCTGGTCACTTCATCGAGATCCAACCATGAGCAAAAAGTAAAAATCTTCTCAAAATAAAATCCGCGTTTGGAGAAACATAATCCAACAAAGTCTTTGGCACTTAGAATCTCCCGAAAATTCTCACAGAATTCTCTAAAAACCCTCAAGAGATTGAGTTTTAAGTGTTGGTGATAACTGATTCGATCCGCATCCATCGAATCGGTTATTAAGAAAAATATTTAATAGTTGGTTTTATGTAACTAGAGTAGCGTTTATATACTCCTAGATTATAGAGTATAGTTGTGTAGCTGACTATATATGTGTGTAAACATCGTCTTCTTCAATAACAAGAAATATTCTTGACATCTGATCTTTAATTAACTTTTTCACTTTGTTTAGGTCTATCCAAGCAGAGCTTAAATTTGGCCAAATTGTGTCCATTCTTCATGAGAGAATCAATCTTGGAGTTCAGAGAGAAATCTTTGTCTTTGTCAAGAACACACTGACACCAACTGGTATGTGCTTTAAAACACAACACCACAGTTTCATTCTTTACCTAAAACTTGGTCTCATTGGTCTCCTTTTGTTTTGTTTATTAACATAAGAATTGCTATATGCAATATATGAAAAACACAAAGATGAACATGGGTTCCTGTGCATCACTTACAGTGGAGAGGATATTTTGTGTTGAGCCAAGACTTCTCTTCGTTTAGCAGATTCTATAATGCATGAACACCCAAGTGGAGCTAAACTTTTTGAATCACTCCCTCACACATGGAGGCCTTTGCTTTCAACTCTGGAAAAGCTGGTTTCTATATCTATTATATAAAGACTGAGTTAGTCTCACAAGAGGTTGACACCTCAGCACCCCTCTCCATGACAAATCATTATAAATTTTTTTATTTTTTTAATAATTTATGTTTTATAAGATATTAATACATCATCACTCTTTTCCATGACACATTTAATCATTTATTTATTATATCACTCTTTTCCATGATACATTTAATCATTTATTTATTATTTTAAAATTTTTAAAATTTAATTTGTTAAGTATTTTAAAAGTTAAAGTAAATTTTTTTTTTAAAATAATATATGTACTCTACCATTCTAAATTTATGTGCTTTATAATTATCGGTTAATAAAAACATATGTACATTTTTCTAAATACTCTAATCTACTATCAGTTTTCATCTATTAACGATAATTATAATATATTTTTTCGACAAGATGGACATGGGAATGAGAAAGCATACGTAGACTGGGTTATTAGAGTTTTGAAAAAAAATTATTATTTTTCATGGTTGGTGTCATTTTCTAAAGACATTGTGAATTATGATATTTTTACAATAAAATAAAAAAAATTTAGATATTTATTATATCATGTTTTAAGTCGTTTGTGAATTGTTATATTTTTATAATGATGTTAGAGAATAAATCGATTAATTCACAAGGACCATATCTTCCAAAGAAACAAAATCAGACATGTATCATATCTATAATAAATAAAAAAAAAACACTATAACGAAGAGATTATTTAAAAAATAATACTGTTCATTTCTATTTTCAGGACAAACATGTTAGAATATTTTTTCTAAAAAATTTCCAATTTTTTTAAAAGTTAAGTTATTTGAATTTTTTTAAAACAACATATTAAAATACAACAAAAAAACTATAAAACTTATAATCAAAATAATATACATGTTATTTAAATTATTATATTAATTATAATTTAAAAATATATAATAAAATACATCCGCGTGTCCACGCGGGTATCACCTAGTCAGAATCAAATGAGGAGTTTAAGAAATGTATTGAGGAGATGATCCTCAAAAGCTGGACAGGCGCCTTGTTTTACTTGCTTGTCTTTCAACAAAAGAGGACATACCTGCTACAGATATTGTTCATCATACATTTTTTTGTTGTCAAAATGTGATATATTCACTATGAGTTAAAAAGAAAAAATATATATATAATGAAGTCAAATGTCTAGACTGAACCAATCTTAATATATTATTTTTATTTATTAAAAGTTAAATATATAGATATATTAAAAAACAAACAATAATTACAGACCTAGGCAATCTTAATATATATAATGAATTCATATGTCTAGACCAACCTCCTCTCAAAAAATCTTCCACAATTATTCATAAATTCAAGACTAAACTAGGATTATCAAGCATAATCAATCAAACATATATTGTAGAAATCATGAATTTAAATAATATAAATTATACTGAATTTAAAGTGGACAATGACAAAACGACAAAGTTCTTACAAACTACCATATTATATGTGAAACGTCCACACCCGATTTTTTTTTTTAAATATTAATTATCACATAAACACGACAATTCCAAATTATTCCAATTCAACATTCATTAAGACTCGCTTATTTAAACTTAACAACAAAAACAACAACACGAGTTCTAATCATCCTCCTCCGCAACGCCTTGATTCCACGATCACACTTTATCTTTACCTGCATCCAAAACGAAGAGATGCATCAGTATTTAATAAATACTGAGTGGACGATCATCCCATCTACGAGCTATACACACAAGCAAGTAGAACCACGCAATGCCCAAACCAAACCGGACACGACACACGATGCTACGAACCAAAAAAAAAATCACACCAAACACAACTGGATCGATCGATCCAAGCATGGATCGATCGATCCACCCTAACCGGATCGACCAACCATGGATCATCACACTCGATCGATGACCGACGAACAGCTTGGGATCGATCGATCCCAACACTGGATCGATCGATCCAAGCCTCCTGCAACACACGGATTCGACTTCTACCAAGTCGAATTGCGGTAAATAACCTCCAAAACACCACAAACTTGAATCCTAATGATAATACAACATTACCCAACTCAAGGACACAAGAAACAATCCAGAAAACTCTATGGATCTAACCAAATCTATCAAACAAGCATCAAAACCGAAATCAATGCTCTACAAGCTTAGTCCAGCCCATGGTCACGCACTCACCTCGAATTCGGATTGATTGAAGCCACACGAAGCTTCTCCAGGCCAGCAAGAACCTCCACGCTCAAGCCAAGATCTCTGAAACTCCTTTAAAACTTCCCACAAGCTCCCACTTCACAAACTCTTCCTCTCTTAGATCAACACACAAACTCTCTTCTTCCACCTCTCTCTCTCTTTTTCTCCCTTAATTTCGCCCTCTGAAAGCTCAGAACCAAACCTCCCTTTTCCTCCACCCAAAACCACGTTTTTAAAGAGAAAGGTCGAGTTTAACAACTCTGCCGACAGCCGGGATCGATCGTTCCTAGCCGGGATCGATCGTTCCTAGCCGGGATCGATCGTTCCTCTTTACAGCCGCAAAACAACAATTGCCAATCCAGCCAAAAAAATCACCTCAAAAATTGATTCTTGACCCCTTTTTGGGAGACGGGCGTTACAATTCTCCCCCACCAAGCTGGATTCGTCCTCGAATCCTTAGACACAGTTCAATCCGCTATGAACTCAACACCCATCGTTGCAACGATCCCTACCCTCTCATGGTCAACCCGACCGTACAACTCTACCTATCCAACAACCCCGTGAACCTTCTAGCGTCAACTTGCTTCAGAGAGCTTTTGACAAGAGTTAGATAAGATAGCTTTTAATACTTAGCCATTCTTTTTAGCGATTCCTCATAACGAACGTAATAAAACAAACAAGTACCATACGTTCGAGAATCGGATCTACCGTATAGAACTGCTCATGAGCCATCCGATCAAACCACTTATCTCATTTTTCCTTAACAAGTTTAACTAGAAACACGACTCCATTCCCAAGTCACAACCCAACTACTCTCGAGATCTCTATTCAGCCGCTATGCTTATACTCACGTTATAGACATACACTGCTCCCAACTCATACTCGTACCACTACCACCCTCTGTGCAAGGCACTCTGGGCTCTGGGTACCTCATGCCACTCTCACTTACAGGCCACAAAGTCCTGCAAGCTATCGGCATCCAACCTATACCACTCACACTCTCAGGACTCGTCAGCCCTTCGAGCTCTGGGTATAGCAACCATACCACTCGCACTCTCAGGTCACAAAGACCTTCAAGCTATGGATATCACACTCATACCACTCCCACTCTCAGGACTCACAAGTCCTTCGAGCTCTGGGTATCCGGGGAAATCCTCATCCCCGCCTCTGGAGAAATCCATCTCCCATGAGTCGTACAGGACCCACCAGTCCTTGGAGCAAGCAAGTCTAACGTCTATAAGCATGTCCGACCGAATCTATCTCACAGAGTCCACTCGCCACAACACATGGTGACACTCACCAACCATATTCCCATCCCGGAATATCAACCTATCCTATAACCACTACACATGTTATCTTAAGGTATATCTACTCACTCAGGGTATTCCATTTATCCTTGTTCGAAGGATATTTTCCAGATTATACTCTAATAAACTTTTCTTTACTCACATGACATCACAAGTCATAAACTCATAAGAATACTCCTCATATTCAATTTCACATAATAGTCATCGTATACAACATGACATACAACTCAAAATGTGAAATTAGAAACCATCGATGGAAACTCAAGCCTCAACTTGCTTCTCGAACCACTTTTTAAATCTCGCTTCCATCCTTGCCTCTGGTTCCCAAGTCTCCTCCTGCACACCATCACAATCCCATAACACCCTCATCATTGGAATCTTCTTCCGACGAAGCTCTTTGACCCTCCTCTCGAGAATCCTCAAAAGTCTCGCCTCAACGGTCATATTAGGCTGAAGATCTGTCGGAATCTCTTCCAATACCTCTTCATTCTTATGCAAGCATTTCTTCAGCATCGACACATGGAAGACCTTGTGAAGTGCTCGCATAACCTCCGGTAACTCCAACCGATATGCAACCGGGCCAACTCTCTCAACAATCTTGAACGGACCCAAATACCTCGGACTCAACTTAGTCTCGGTAATGGATCTGTTCAAACCCCGCAACAATGCCATCTTGAGATATACTCTATCTCCCACCTCAAACTCGAGGTCTTTTCTCCTCTTATCGGCATAACTCTTTTGCCGATATTGGGCTTCCTTCATGTTCAGTTTCAAAACTCGGATCTTCTCTGTAGTTTCCTGAACAAAATCTGCACCCAACATACTCCTCTCCCCCACCTGGGTCCAACACAAGGGTGTACGACATGGTCTCCCATAGAGTGCCTCGTATGGGGCCATCCCAATGCTTGCCTGGTAGCTATTATTGTAAGCAAACTCTGCCAAGCTCAAGTGGTCCACCCAATGACCACCCCAGTCAAGCACACACATCCTCAGCAAATCCTCAAGAGTCTGGATGGTCCTCTCGGACTGCCCATCCGTCTGAGGGTGATATGCCGTACTTAAGTGCACCCTAGTGCCCATCTCTTCCTGGAATGCCTTCCAGAACTTCGAAGTGAACTTAGGGTCCCGGTCTGACACTATACTCACCGGTACTCCATGAAGTCTCACTATCTCCTGCACATACTTCCTAGCCAGAACCGTAGCTCCATCGGTTTTCTTAATGGCTAGAAAATGCGCCGACTTGGTCAATCGATCAACAATGACCCAAATAGCATACTTGGTCCGAGAAACAGGTAACCCAACTACGAAATCCATCGTAATCATATCCCACTTCCACTCGGGAATGGGTAAACTCCGCAACAGCCCGCTCGGAACCTGATGCTCTGCCTTCACTAACTGGCACACATCGCACTCTGAGACCCAGTTAGCAACATCCTTTTTCATCCCGACCCAATGATAATACCGTTTCAGATCACGGTACATCTTAGTTGCTCCTGGGTGAATCGAAAACTTGCTCGCATGAGCCTCACTCAGAATCTCTCGCTTCAACTCCTCATCCTTGGGTACACATACCCGTCCATGCACAAGAATAGTCCCATTAGCTGAGACTTAATACTCTGAACCCTCAGCTCTGGAGGCCTTAATCAACCCATCATCTTTTTCCTGAGCCAACCGAACCCTGCTCAAAAGATCTGCCTGATTAGTTGCCTCCAAGCCCAACGGTTCCTGAGATATAGCACACAACCTCAACGTGCTAATCTCGCATACCAAGGACTCCATGTCCCGCTCACTAGCCGAAGATACTCGCTTGCGACTCAAGGCATCTGCAACCAAATTTGCTTTACCAGGATGGTAAGCTATCTCCAGATCATAATCTGCCACTAACTCCATCCAACGTCTCTGCCTCAAATTCAACTCGGGCTGAGTGAACAAATACTTCAGGCTCTTATGATCTGTGAATACCTGAACCTTCCCGCCATAAAGATAAGACCTCCAAATCTTCAAGGCAAACACCACCGCAGCCATCTCAAGATCATGGGTAGGGTAGTTGCCCTCATGCTTCCTCAACTGCCTCGAAGCATAGGCAATCACCTTTCCCCGCTGCATCAACACACAACCAAGGCCAACTCTCGAGGCATCCGTATACACCACATAAGGCTCACCCGGCTCGGGCAATGCCAACACTGGTGTACTCGTCAGCATCGTCTTCAGGTTCGCGAAACTCTCCTCACACTCTGGAGACCAAACGAAAGGAACATCCTTTCCTGTCAGCTTTGTCAACGACTTAGCCATACTCGCAAAACCCTTGACGAACCTCCGATAATAACCTGCCAAACCAAGGAAACTCCTGATCTCCGTGGCATTCCTTGGCCTTGGCCAATCTCTGATGGCCTGAATCTTCTCTGGGTCTACTGAAACTCCCTCCTCAGAAACAATGTGACCCAAAAATCCAATCTCCCTCTGCCAAAAGCTACACTTACTCAACTTAGCAAACAACTTATGCTCTCGTAGCTTTTCCAGAACAACTCTCAGGTGTTCCTCATGCTCCTCGGGATTCTTCGAATACACCAAGATATCATCAATAAAAATGATCACGAATTCATCCAACTACTCTTGGAACACGCTGTTCATCAATCTCATGAACGCGGCTGGTGCATTTGTCAACCCAAAAGGCATCACCACAAACTCATAATGCCCGTACCTCGACCTGAAAGCTGTCTTCCGGATATCCTCCTCATTAATCCGAATCTGATGGTATCCAGAAGCCAAGTCTATCTTGGAGAACCAAGTAGCCCCTCTCAACTGATCCAACAACTCATCAATCCGCGGAAGAGGATACTTGTTCTTCACAGTGACTTGGTTAAGTCCCCGGTAATCGATACACAATCGGAAACTACCATCCTTCTTCTTCACAAACAACACCGGTGCTCCCCACGGTGAAGTACTCGGCCTGATAAAACCCTTACTCAACAACTCCTCTAGCTGCTTCTTCAGCTCTGCCATCTCTGCTGGAGCCATCCTATACGGTGTCTTAGATATTGGCGTTGTTCCGGGTTCCAACTCAATCGTGAAAGGATCTGACCGTGACGGCGGCAATCCCTGCAGCGACTGAAACACATCCTGGAAATCCTGAACAACCCGAATATCTCTAACCTCCAGATCTCCAACAGTCTCAGGGGTAACGATGGTCACTAGATAAGCCTCATAACCCCTCTCGATCATGCTCTCCGCCTGAATGACCGATATTACGAGACTCCCGGAAGTTGGTCTCACTCCTTGATAAACCAACCTCTGCCTTTCCCTCGCGAATATTACACGCCCGCGTCGACAGTCTAGATGCGCGATGTACTTACTGAGCCAATCCATGCCCAAAATGACGTCATACAACTCCACTGAGCATATGATCAGATCCGCTGGCATAGACTCTCCAACTACCTGAACATCTACGCCTCTAACTCGACCAAGAATAGATAGAAACTTCCCTCCCGCAACCTTTACAAAATCCAACAGCTCATTGGGTTCGCCTCGCAATTTGGCCTTCTCGGCCAATTCCGGAGTGACAAAGCAATGCGATGCCCCGGAATCGAATAACACATGGGATTCAACACCTCCCACAAATAAGGTCCCTGCACATACCCATGTGCCGAGAACCTTAACAACCCCTCACGGAGACAGAAAGTTTTATAACCGAAAGAATTTAACACAGATAAGTCTAAAAAGTACCTGTGATCGGCCTGGAGCTCGGCTCTCCTGTCTCCGCGATGGAATACACCCGAGGCGCAGGTGCTATCTGCCTGATCGGTGGCGCTGTGGTTGGCATCATCTGTAGTCCATCACTCCGCTCATCTGCCTCCTCGACGGTGTAAACCCGAGGTGCCACTGCACTCTGCCTACTCGACGGTGCTACTGCTACCCCTCCCTGCTGCAACTTAGGGCATTTGGGCTTGATATGCCCCACTTCCTTGCAATGGAAGCACACCCTAATATCTGGAAGGACCTCTCCCTTCTGCGGACAGTTGGCCACCCTGTGATCCATACTTCCACACCCAAAACATCCCTGGCCACTCTGGCTACTTCTCACAGGGCCTCCACGTCCTGCACTCCTCGAGGGACAACTCGCAATCTTGTGATCCTTGCTTCCACACCCGAAGCATCCTGGACCACTCTGAGTACCTCCAGAAGTGCCTCCCCACTTCCTCTTCTGCCCTGCCACCTGCCTACTCCCCTTACTCGACCCTGATTGCTGCTGCATCTTCTTGGCCTGGAAACTCAAGGTAGACGGTGCTACCTCCTCCCTCAGACCATCCTCTATAGATGCGGCCAACTCAACCAACTCTCCCAATGTGCCAAACAACTTACCAAGGCAACAGGTCCTCAACTCAGGCCGCAAACCAATCATAAACCATCGCACTCGGGCCTGCTCACCCTCCATGACTCGACCAGCATAAATGGAAAGCCGGTTGAACTCTGTCTCAAACTCCCGGACAGTCCGGTCCCCCTGAGTCAGACTCAAAAACCTCGCCTCCAACCGGTCTACTGCCTCCTGTGGAAAGTATTTGGAGTTAAACTCCCCCACAAAATCTCTCCAAGTCAACTCCACCTGACCTCTCCTGACGACTACACTCGTCCACCACAGATGTGCATCACCATCCAAGTAATGAACTGCCAAGTCGACTCGGTATCCCTCTGGACACCTACATGACTGGAAGTTCCGCTCCAACCGGGACCTCCACATATTAGCCTCCTCAGGCCCGACACCACCCAGGAAGAACGTAGTGCCCATCCTCTGCATCTGCTCCATCATCCTATGGTAGGATGGGAGCTCCTCCTCAACCACAACTCTCGGCTATGCCTCAACTACTGGTGGCACAACTGGAGCTTGTACCGCTACCCTCTCTGGTAACCGCTCCAACACCAAGGTCAACAGATTCGCAATACGGTCATCCCGGGCCTGAGCATCACCTGCTGCCACACCCGCAGCACCCGCTGGAACTCCAGCCTCACCGGCACTCTCACCGGCCGCACCCTCAGACCCCAACGGACCCGTATGCAAATCTCCGCCTTGCTCAACCGTGGCACTCTGTGCCTCTCCCAAACCCACCACTGGAACACGACCTCGGCCTCTACCACGGCCACCGCCACGTCCACGACCACGACCTCTAGCTCCTCTACCCATCTGCACTTTCAAGAGCAGATACTAAAAACCTAAAACAACTCAAACAAAAAAAAAAGCAATAAAACACAACTCACCGTGTAATCACTTGAAGGCTCGGAGAGGATGATTCTAAGACTCTACACTCAAACAATTTCTCAGTCGTCCTAGAACCGTATATGCTCTGATACCAAATTGAAACGACCTCACCCGATTTTTTTTTTTAAATATTCATAAATATTAATTATCACACAAACACGACAATTCCAAATTATTCCAATTCAACATTCATTAAGACTCGCTTATTTAAACTTAACAACAAAAACAACAACACGAGTCCTAATCATCCTCCTCCGCAACGCCTTGATTCCACGATCACACTTTATCTTTACCTGCATCCAAAACGAAGAGATGCATCAGTATTTAATAAATACTGAGTGGACGATCATCCCATCTACGAGCTATACACACAAGCAAGTAGAACCACGCAATGCCCAAACCAAACCGGACACGACACACGATGCTACGAACCAAAAAAAAAATCACACCAAACACAACTGGATCGATCGATCCAAGCATGGATCGATCGATCCACCCTTACCCGGATCGACCAACCATCGATCATCACACTCGATCGATGACCGACGAACAGCTTGGGATCGATCGATCCCAACACTGGATCGATCGATCCAAGCCTCCTGCAACACACGGATTCGACTTCTACCAAGTCGAATTGCGGTAAACAACCTCCAAAACACCACAAACTTGAATCCTAATGATAATACAACATTACCCAACTCAAGGACACAAGAAACAATCCAGAAAACTCTATGGATCTAACCAAATCTATCAAACAAGCATCAAAACCGAAATCAATGCTCTACAAGCTTAGTCCAGCCCATGGTCACGCACTCACCTCGAATTCGGATTGATTGAAGCCACACGAAGCTTCTCCAGGCCAGCAAGAACCTCCACGCTCAAGCCAAGATCTCTGAAACTCCTTTGAAACTTCCCACAAGCTCCCACTTCACAAACTCTTCCTCTCTTAGATCAACACACAAACTCTCTTCTTCCACCTCTCTCTCTCTTCTTTCTCCCTTAATTTCGCCCTCTGAAAGCTCAGAACCAAACCTCCCTTTTCCTCCACCCAAAACCACGTTTTTAAAGAGAAAGGTCGAGTTTAACAACTCTGCCGACAGCCGGGATCGATCGTTCATAGCCGGGATCGATCGTTCATAGCCGGGATCGATCGTTCCTAGCCGGGATCGATCGTTCCTAGCCGGGATCGTTCTTCTGAATTGGCTCGAAAATTGATTCTTGACCCCTTTTTGAGAGACGGGCGTTACAATATGTTATCATCTAATTTAATTATTAATGAATAAAATTTAAATAGAGTTTATCAGTAGATGAAAGAAGTTCATTGTATATAGAGGAATGTGTTGGGATTGAATACAAACATAAATCTCAAACATGCTGCTACAGCCTTCAACTCCCTGCTTACCACACTTATGTTGAAGAACTAGGTTAGTTCTAATCTACTTACTAATAGAGTAATAGCAATCCAAAAAAAAAAAAAAATGTCAAATACATGTATGATGTATTTTCATATGTAACCGTTTTATAAAAAGTTGCAACTAAAAGTTATGTCTCTTATTATTTTAAACAGTTTTATAAAAAGTTGTATCTTTTGGTTATGTCTCTTCACCCTTATATATCTATGCTCATTTTTGTAATTGTTGATTGTGTTTATTTTTTCCATTGTTTATGTAGGTTTAGATTTTTTTATTCATTGTTGATTGTGTTTACTTTTGTTGTTGTTTGTGTAGGTTTGGATTTTTTATTCATAATTTGTAAGTTGTAATTCATAATTATAATTTTTTTTAATCTTTTTTTTCGTTATTGAAACGACCGCACCCGAATTTTTTTTTTTTTTTTTTTTTTTTTTTTTTTTTTTTTTTTGCAAATAATTAATATTCCCATAAATATTAATCTCCAAACAAATTATTATTATTATTCAACTACTCATGAATAATAATTGCTCACACCAACAATAAAAATACAGACACATAAACACCGAAAAGATATTAGATCGATTGATATTTCCAGAATACGACGACTTGAGTTGAGAGTCGAAGTTGGTCTGTATAGCCACCTTGGCTTTCATAGATATTTTCTGTTGTCTATAACGGTTTTTGATAAACAAGAATCCGGACTTGAGATCGTTAAACCTTTTATCCTTAATAGTATTTATCCATAAATACTAGACCAAACAAAAACCTCTATAACGGAAAAACTCTTAAACAAACAACGAGTTTAGATCATCCCCTAGTGTTATCAAACCATCCTTTCTTGCGTCTGTAAGGATGTCCAGGTCTAAGCCATTTTCTATTGCCTAAATACACATACTTTTTACTAAACTTCAGCCATCTATGTGGTGTATCCTTTCCACATACATTACAAGCTTGTTTCCCCTTCACTTTACAACCAGACAAATTAAGTCCCTAAAGCTGGATAATCACTTATACTCCACAACAACAAAGCTTTAAGTGTAAATTTCTCTTTCAAATATGAATCATACACCTTAATACCTTCATCCCACAAGTCTTTCAAGTCATCCACTAATGGTTGTAGATAAACATCAATATTGTTGCTCGGTGCAGTTGGCCAAGGGATTAGCATTGTCAACATGATATTCTCAGCCTTCATACACAACACTGGAGACATATTATAATTCACTAACAATACTGGCCAAGTACTATATTTGGTATTCTGAATAGAAAAAGGGTTCATACCATCAGTAGAAATACCTAGCCGAAGGTTCCTAGGTTCCGCAGCAAACTCTGGCCAGTTGTCATTCACCTGTGCCCAAGTTATAGAGTCCACCGGGTGTCGCATTGTACCATCTTCAGCTGCATTACTAAAATGCCATCGCAACTGCTCAGCAATCCTTCTTGATCTAAACATCCTCTGGAATCTTTCCTTGATTGGAAAATATCTAAGGACCTTTGCAGGTATCCCATTCTTCACATTTCCACTATGTTTATCGATTTCCCATCTTGAAGCACTACATCTTGGGCATGTTTCCATCTTAGCATACTGCTTCCTATAAAGAATGCAATCATTCTTGCATGCGTGGATGACATCATATCCAAATCCAAATACCTTCAAGAACCTCTTGATCTCATCTGTTGACTTTGGAAGTATGTTGTCATCAGGCAGCATGTCATGGACCATCGTCAAAAGCTGATCAAAATAGTTCTCTGACATCCCACTCTTCACCTTTATACGATAGAGGCCCATGATTGCAGAGACCTTGGTGTAATTGTGACATGTCAAGTACAGTGGTGTTTCAGCTTCATTCAACTTCTTACAAAACTCAGATTCTTCTGTAGTTTCACCATTGTCAAACTGTGATCCACTAGGCTTTGGTGATTGTGGACTCTCTTCATCATTACTAAAAGCTGTCCTAAACAGATCATAAGCATCCAAACCATAAATCTGACCATCGTCCTTCTTATCTTCCCTTGTGTCTCCATGCATACTCCAAACTGCTTTCCTTTTGTATTTATGATCCATCCCTCTAATAACTAAATGATCTAATACTGTATTCACCGGTTGATGACTAACATTACGACAATCGATGCACGGACAGAAAATCTCAGTAGGATAATTCAAGGATTTCGATGATGCATTAACAAAATTTTGTGCGCCTTCAGCATACTCAATGCTATTCCTATAAAGAAAACCATGAAGTCCATCTATTAATATAACTCACAAACACATTTGAAATTAAAAGATAAGAATATGGCAGAGAGTTTACCTAGGAAACCAAACCCATGACTTCTCCATATTACACCAAACACAACACAGCTCCTCGACCAATTATACAGAGCATAAATCAATTGATCAGACACTCAAATAACTAACATATTCAATCTCTTAAGAAACATGGCAGAACAACAATAGAACAACAATGAGAGAAGGGATTCACTATCTTACGAATCAGCTAAAGTCTTCGTCGACAAAGGCCTTGTAGAATCTGTTTTAAAAAAACAATTACACAAAGAACATGAAAAAGAAAACGATTATACTCAGTAAACAATAATAATAGGAAAAATAGAGAAAACTTAAGACTTCACAAAATGGAATCGATTACAAATTCATATTGTTTCACAATTCTTCCAAATGCATACTGTTTCACAAGAATTATAAGTTATTATTCATAGATTCTTAATTGATCAATGAAAAAATTAAGACTTAACAAAGTCAAATCGAAACTAAAACTTCTAGTTTGAAACTAAAACTAAAACTAGTATTACAACTTTGACTACAAATCAAAATTCTGGTCAGAGAAAGCTTGACACAAAGAGAAACGTGTTCATTATTTCACTTTCTAGTCACTAATCCACCATATGAGCATCATTACCGAGTTACAGAACCAGATTTTAATTTTTAAATACCATTTATCAGAACAAACGTGCTTAATTTGTACTGTAGTTACTCTTTGTCAACAAGAAACTGTAATCCAATCATAATTCTTCAAAAAGAAAACGACTGATCGGAAACAAACAGAGATAACCAATAGTCTCAGTCAAAAGGAAAAAAAAGCAATAACAGACAAGAGTCATTAAACGAAGAACAAGCAGTAAAAACACGAAAATCTTGATAAAAGTTTTAGTTTAGATCTTTTACCAACTAGAAGAACTTGTAGCCAAAAAACCCCCAAAAACAAGAACCCCACGAAGAGCTACCTGCAAAAATATAATCAAAAAGGATTAGTAGCTGTAAAACCCCAATCTAAACCTAAAAGAACCTAAGAACCTAAGAACCTAAGAAATTCACATACCCAGAAACAAGAGAATCGATTAACCAAAATCAGACATGGAAGAACACAAAATCGTGAAACCTAAACCCAGAGACACGACTTCAACATAAACCCCAATCCAATTCTGAGGCCTGACCCAAAACCACCTGCAACAATAGATAAGCCTAAGTAAGAACCCAAAATAGATAAATCTAAACCCAAAATCACGAAAGAATCCTAAATCGAGAAACCTAAGTAAGAACCCAAAATAGATAAATCTAAACCCAAAATCACGAATACAACTTAAACCTCAAAATTGTACCTTTGAATCAGAAGGGAAATTAGAATTAGAAGTCAAAGATTTCCTCAAAGATGATGGTGGCGACGCGTTTGGTGAAACCAGAGAGTGAAATGAGAGTTCTAAGTATGTCTTAGGTATGGCGGATAAACCAGAGAGTAAAATTTTTTTTGCTAAGTGTTTCTTTTTTTCCCCAAAATTTTTAATAAGCGGGCAACAAAAAAAATTATCCCGCGCTTACACATATTATAGCACTATTTTTTATGTCACGTGCTATTAAACAGGAGAACATGAGTAAAAAAATTAAATAGAATTTAAGCAGTTAACGTGATCTTACTTTTAATAGCGTATCCAATTTTTAAACGCTATAAAAACATAGCCACTAACTCATTTATTGCAGAAAATTGAAAACCGCTATATTTAGGTGCTATCAATAACCCAATTTCTTGTAGTGCCTCTTCCTCGCCTTGATTCCACGGACACACAAACTCTTTTTCTGCATCAAACAAAGGAGATGCATAAGTATTTCAATAAATACTTAGTGAGGCAATCCTCCCATCTACAAGCTATACACACAAACAATATAAATTATTTAACATAGTTAAACACGAAAATACCGAAACAATCAACCATCTCAAGAAATACTCGATCTAGATCCACCCGAGATCATACACGGCCTATTCCATGAAAACCACATCAAACAATCAATCGCTTAGATAAGCTTATGGTCATGCACTCACCTTTAGCTACGCACGGAAATTCCTAAAACTTCCCGGAATGAATAGACTTCACTTCCTCAAACGCGTGCCTAACAATAAAAACAAACAAGAAACTTAAACACAAGATTGACTCTTGAAAAACACCAGATCGATCGATCTAGCTCAAGATCGATCGATCCGGACACGCGGCCACAAACCAGATCGATCGATCCTGGCCGGATCGATCGATCTGACCTGGATCGATCGATCTCGCCTGGATTGATCGATCCGGCCTGGCCGTGAGCTTCCCAGATCGATCGATCCAGGTCAGATCGATCGATCTTGCTGCAAGTCGATGACACCGACTTGCACCACTCACCCCAACCTGGCCACGCGATCGAACTCTAACTTCCCAACCTCAACCCACCGTCACGGAGTCATAAACAAGCACTCCGCAACCAACACCGCTCACACTTCGCGGCCACAAAACACCGCCACACCAACACGCCTCCTAACACGTGTCCCATGCCTACCGAAACTCACCACCGGATGAACCAACGGTTTCGGGACATAACCCAGCAACACCAACACCAAACAACACAACAACTAAACAAGAGGAAGAGAACCTTACCCTGACTATCAGTGATGTTAAAGGGTGCGAGAGAGAGAGCTTCGAAGCTTCACCGTCACGACAACCTCCGTCCTTCTCCCCTCGACTCTCATGCCCTCACACAGCCACCAAGCTTACTCTTCTCTAGCTCTCCACGCCCACACCGTACACAAGCCTCACCCTCTCTTGCTCTCCACACCACACACAGCTCTTAAGCTCTCAGCCTCGATTGCTCTCCACTCCACACACAACTCTCTCCCTCTCTCCCTCTCTCTCCCTCTCTCACTCTTTTGCAGATGAAGTGTCAGCAGCTTGGAGGAGGAAGAGAATTGCTGACGTCAGTGGAGTAAATGGAGGAGAAGGTGGAAGCAATAGGGGTGCTTTGTAGGGAGGAAAAAGTGATGGAGACATTTAAGGTAGAGAAGAAAAGTGGAAAATGTTGGGTGCTGATTTTTATCAGCTTAAAACTATTTAAGATTTGGTCCCTGAACTTTCCAAAAGTTCACGAACGGACCCCAAACTTCTCAAAACGATTGCGAACACCCCCTACGGGAAAATGCGGTGTAACTTTTAAGTTACTCCAAAATCTTCCGGAAATATTTTCCAGAGATTCTCCGCATAAATCCCGTATACAATTCCGAATTTTTTTTTTTTTTTTTTTCGGAACACGGGCGTTATAGTTATGATCATTTTTTTGGTTTATCATGCAACCCCTCTATTTCTAAGTCGTTCGTAAGTTTAGTTCAGATTATTTTCTCTGATTGTTTGTTTATTTATTTTAATAATTAATAATTCTGTTTTATCGTTATTTTTTATGATTTTTTTTAATAGTTTATCATAAAACTATTCTATTTCTATAAAACAAAAAATTTAATAAAGAATAACGATAAAACAGAATTATTAATTATTAAATTAATAATTCTCATATCAATTGATATCAGAACCTCCCAAAATTTTTTGGTGAATGCGGAAAGGAACTTGCTCAACTCCTCAGAATAAGTCATTGACACTAAATGCAACTTGTAGTGTACAAATTAATTGACACCAATTAATTTCAACTTAAAAAAAAACATTTTAGTCCATAGGTCCTAGAACACCACGGATCTCAAGTACTAATAGGAAGACTTAGGAGAAGGAGAAAGTACACGAAGGCTCGCGAGAAAGAGATATGGATGGCTAGAATACCATGTGGGGAAGAATCGTGTAGACTGAAACGTACCTGACAAGGATGGGATGGGAAAACACGAAACATGTAAAGTAGGATTTGCTTTTTTTTTTTTTTTTTGTCACTCAAATCAACTTCATTAAAAACTTATGTCCTTACAAACGGCATTAACGCAGCTTTCGCCAACTTATCTGAAACAACATTAAATTCTCTTGAAATAAACTTAAAAGATAGATTCTCAAAACTTGAGAAGAGAGAAGCGATGTCTGTGAGGATTCCGTAGACTTCCGAGATCATCTCCCCAGATTCAATCGCGCGGATCAAGACCTGAGAGTCCGATTCTACTTGGAGATCTTTGAACCCAAGAGCTAGAGCTGCTTCCATGGATGCTCGTAAAGCCAAACTTTCGGCTACTAGAGGCGAGCTAACAAAGAGGGATCTGGTATTGTGACCCGAGATCACCTCAAAGTAGGATTTGCTTATATGATAAGTTATTATATCCACATCCAAGCTACTAACAGAGATAGCATTTCTTCACATGTGAGTTATGAAACTCTCACATGCGAATTTGTATAAGGTAATGGATGATTAAGGGTTAGATTCTCGTATGAAAAAACAAACTAAATAATCTTGTATAAACAAAATAGATTTTATTGAGTGGATCAGAGTTACAAATCGAATGGAGATTGCAAGTTATAGAGGAAATGAGAAGTGAACAATATTCGGGCTATAGGTCAAGATTTTTCGTGTCTGTTGAATGATTTTCAACTCTTCTTTTATAGCTCCCATCTACTGACTTCCACAGATCACAGCTTCTTTTCTTGTATCTTGCCACTTCGATCCGTTCCGTGATTTATGCCTCGTGACCCGGTCTTTGATGTTTGACTCGTTCAGCTCGTGCTCCAATCTCTAGCTCGAGCTCCTGCCTTTTGCTTTACCGTCGGCTTGCTAATGAATGGGCTTTTTAGGAACATTACAAGTCTACTAACTCTTTGAACTTATATGGTGATGGGTCATGCTCGATCCGATCCATCCCAACACCACAACTATTGTTTTAGTCCAGGGGGGTTATAATTTTTTTTAATTTTTTTTTTGTGCAACATGCGGATTTTATAAAAGACTGATCTCAAACTCCAATGAAGGAGGAGATATAGTTCGTTACAAGGGCTGATTTTGCCAAACAACCAGCTGCAGAATTGTAAATTCTAGGGATAAACTAAAAAGAGATGAAACTAAATGATAGAGAGATGAGCGAACTTCGAGAAGGAGATTCTGAAGTTCGTTTGTAGAGTCGCAAGAATTGAGCAAACCAACAAGAATTTGGCAATCCGAGTAGCAGACTACCGAAGAGACATGAGCTTCTTGCGCCGCAAGTAAAGCTGATCGAAGGGCGAGTGTTTCGCTGGTGATAGCAGATGGAATGAAACTGAGCCTCGTACTGCCTGAGCTTAGGACCTTTCCATCAGGAGTTTTAAATAACCAACCCAATCCATATCGTAGAGAGTCCTCTTTCCATGCCACATCCGAGTAGCAGGAAGTGACATTAGATTGTGGGGGAGGAAATAATGTGGTCACAGTGGACGATTGGTGAGGCGAGATGAAACCTTGCGCCGATTGCCACATGAGAGCTTCCGTCATGGCTTTACAAACACAATCTGCCACCAATGTGGTTTTTTCCTCAAAGATTAGGAGGTTTCGAGCCTTCCAAAGGTACCAAAGTACCCAGGGATATAACGGTGTGAAGTTCAATCTAGTTGGTGGTAACGGTCCATTTCTTAGCCTCATGCAGTAGTGATTTTATTGTGGTATTAGCAAGATGGTTAGGTCCGAGATTGATGAGTGTCGCCGACCACACTTAAATCGCAAAGGAATTTAATTTTTTTTATTTACAAATAATATTTATAATAGTGTTTATGTTTGCTTTTAAAACTTTTTGGGTTTGATACCGCTACCAAATTCAAAATATGTTGACAATTTGGTAGCATCATTTGTTATTATGAAAAGAAATTATCTAATTTTGGTAGAGATTATCTAAGTTTGATTTAATTTGGGTAAAAACAGTTTAGTGTTGGGATGGACAAAATTACCCAACTGAATGATATTTTTGCAAAAAGAACCAAAATTTATCAAACAAACTCAAAATTTATCAAACTGAATCGAAATCAAATATAAAATTTCCTAAATGGTACAGAAATTTCTATACCAAATTCTGGAATCTAAAGTAAACTGAACTGTTTTACTGATATCAGCTAAAAATTAATGCACAAAAAATATGTTTAGAATATATTAAAACTTTGTTTTTATAGTCTAAACAATCTAATTTAATCGGAAATCTTTGAAACTAATTTTTTTTTTTGTCAATCGGATACTTCATTCATACTTAGGCGGTTACAAAAGAGGTAAGCATCATCGGACATATCCGATATGCAAAACAAAGAAATAGATTGATCAAACCAACCAACCGGTACAAGCATAGATACACAAGCTTAACAAAGCTTGATGATGCGTGAGAGGAGTCGACGTGACGACCAAAGATGAACTCTACCAAGAGAGAAACAAACTTTAATCCAACTCTTTCAAACGACTTAAGGGTAGTCACTTTGCCATGTGACTTTGAAACATAATTCAATACCTCAGTTCTCACCGGAATGAGATCTGTTGCATCTTTCGGTCCCGTGTAGACCATCACACAAGAATACAAGGCGGTAGAGAAGCTCGTAGGAACAAATTGTGGAAAGGATTCTCCTCCCAAAAGGAGGGAAAACAAGAGGATAGATCTCTCTTCGAAAGAAGAGGAAAGGGTAACGGTTCTTTCCATGGAGGATGAAACTCTTGAACGGCCCATGAGAGAGGAGACGTGCCAATGTCCCAATTTAAAGCCAGAGGTTGATCCAACCCAGAAGGTGAAACGATAGAGAGCTTGGTTGAGGTCAATTGAGAGATGGTTGATCCAAGTTTTAACCGAGTGCGACATAACCATCAAGAGGAGTTTTCGACCAAATGAATAATTAAGACGTCTTAACCCAAAACTGAAATTAACCAATGGAGTGATAAAAACGGACCTGGGTAAACTCATTAAAGATAATGGGCCACCAAACAAGGGCCAATGGACGAAAGTTACAGTGCCATTGCAACACCACTTTTCAATGTTAATGGGCCACGCCAAAGAAGGGCCCATCTTCCAAATCCTCAACAGAGTTCGCCCTAGCATTAACCAAGCAGAGTGGTAGCGGCGGTGGGGAAAGTTGACGGCAAGATCGACGGCTAGCCTGAGCGAGATGGGTTGTAGAACTGAGCTCACAAGAGTCAATACATGTACCTTGGAAGATGCCAAGCGATGGACATGAAAAATGATTCTCTCCGGTCCAGCAATCCGGCGATTAGAGGTAACACGGAGAGAGAGAACTTCAGAAGAAGAGACACTCTTTAATTTGTTGAGAACACAAGCCACCACGAGGGAGGAATAGATATGAAAATGGCTCTCTGGATCTCGTTGATTAATTCGACCTGGACCATCAACATCTCCATTACTAGGCGCGGTTTTCAACGGAGCAAAGGTGAAGTTTACTCGGGTTCTTCCCGAGAAGTGATCAGATCCGGCAGTATCACGTCGCAGCCCTAAACAAGGCGAGGTTGCAGAGAAAGCCGACGGGAACCATACCGGAAGAGAAGGTTTGTCAAGGACATAGCCCAAGACGGAAAAACAAAAAGCGAAACCAAACAGAAAAAGGAGCTTTGAAACCAGTAGACATGAAGAACAACCGCGAAGGAAAAGGTCCCGACACCGGCGAACCATAGCTCCGCCGGCGTCGACGAGAGGTGGAGATGAAAGTTTTTCGAGAATCGTGCCTGGGAGAATAATATTTTTAATAATCTTTGAAACTAATTTAATTATATAGTTTTATCAAGGGTCTTTTCATAATTTCAAGAAAATAATGTAAACTGGATTTTTTTTTGAGATTCTCCTCCCCTAAAATAACGTAAGACTTCTCAGGAACTTGTTTACAGTATCAGAAGCTTTTTAGTTTGGTCTGAATTAAATCGTCTTCCCATAAAGATGCGTTCGTTAGGGTTGATGCTTTGTTGGATCTCGTTTCTAGCTTTATCAATCTCACTCTCATCGGCTGATCAATTCACCGTCGACGGAACAGTACTTGAACTCACCGATTCAAACTTCGACTCAGCGATTTCAACTTTTGATTGCATCTTTGTTGATTTCTATGCTCCGTGGTGTGGTCACTGCAAACGTCTCAATCCTGAGGTCTTTAAAGTTTTTAGCTTTTTTGCTTAGTCTAATTTAGATTTAAGATTGGTTATATAAGTTTTTGATCTATCTGAATTTTCGTTTTTTTATGGATTGAATTTTATATCTTTGTTTTGTAGCTTTGGATTTCATGGTTCTGTACTATAAACTATGTTTAATCAGGATTTGTATGTTTCTTTATGTTTTACTTATTTGATTTTGTTTGCAGTTAGATGCAGCTGCACCAATTCTTGCTAAACTGAAGCAGCCTATCGTCATTGCGAAGCTGAATGCTGATAAATATTCTCGCCTAGCCCGGAAGCTTGAGATTGAGTATGTGTGTGTGTGTTCGTATATATGTGTTGTTCTTATGTTTTTGAGTTTGAGTATGTTCTCTAGTTTTGCAATCACCACCTTAGGTGAATTTCTTGAATTGGGAGTCTGGAAAGTTTCGATTTTTAGATTCCTTACATTAATTTATTGGTTATGCGTAGTTGAGATTGAGTATGTGTTTACATGTCTACATGTGTTCTTCTGTTTTGAGTTTAGTCTGTACTTAAGTGCTGCCTTAGTGGATTTCTTGAATTGGGAGTGTGGAAAGTTTCGATTTTTAGATTCCTTTTTGCTGATTTATCGGGTATGCGTAGTTGAGAATTAAGTATGTGTTTACTTGTCTATATGTGTTCTACTAGTTTGAGTTTCAGTCTCTACTTTAGTGCTGCAATTACCTTAGAGAATTTCTTTGGATTTGGGAGTTTGAAAAGTTTCGATTTAGATTCCTTTTCGCTGATTTATCGGTAAATGCATAGTTGAGTGCATGTCTACATGTGTTCGTCTAATTTGAGTTTTAGTCTGTACTTTAGTGCTACAATCACCTTAGTGAATTTCTTGAATTGGAAGTATGGAAAGTTTCTACTTTTAGATTCCTTTTTGCGGTTTTGTTGCTTTTCGATGTTCTACTTGGCTAATTGTTTCCATGTGCAAAGATGTTTTCGTTGGTTGATCTGTATTTCTTTTCTGTAGTGCATTCCCGACTCTCATGCTCTATAACCATGGAGTTCCAATGGAGTACTATGGACCAAGGAAAGCAGATTTACTCGTCCGTTACTTAAAGAAGTTTGTTGCTCCGGATGTTGCGGTTCTTGAGTCAGACTCAGCCGTCAAAGATTTCGTTGAAGATGCTGGGACTTTCTTCCCTGTATTTATCGGGTTTGGCTTGAATGAATCGTTAATATCAACATTAGGTGGGAAGTATAAGAAAAAGGCATGGTTTGCTGTAGCAAAGGATACCTCAGAGGACGTAATGGTGTCCTTTGATTTCGATAAGGCTCCTGCATTAGTGGCTAAACATCCAACTTACAATGAGCATAGCGTTTTCTATGGACCATTTGAAGGTTAGTGTTTAGATCTATAGTATCATATTCCTCATAAATTGATTGACAAGTTTCACCGTACAATTTCGTTTGCAGATGGATTCTTGGAGGAATTTGTGAAACAAAATTTCCTTCCTTTGATTCTGCCAATTAGCCATGACACACTGAAGCTGCTGAAAGATGATGAGAGAAAGATTGTCTTGACTATCGTGGAAGATGAAACTCACGAAAGCTTAGATAAACTGATCAAAGCATTGAGAGCAGCTGCTCATGCGAACCGCGACCTTGTTTTTGGTTATGTCGGTGTGGAGCAGTTTGAAGACTTTGCAGACTCGTTTCACGCGGACAAGAAGACGAAGCTTCCCAAGATTGTTGTTTGGGACGGAGATGAGGAGTATGATCAGGTAAAATGACAAATATATCAGACTTTCAGATTGTTCGTAAACCCGATAGCAGAATAACATCCAAAAATCGCTTCAAAGTCTCTGTACTGACATATGATATGCAGGTGAACGACGTAGAGACCATTAGCCACGAGGAAGATCATTTGACTCAAGTCTCACGGTTTCTAGAAGGATATAGAGAAGGAAGAATAGAAAAAAAGAGAATCAAAGGACCATCTTTTATGGGATTTGTCAACTCAATGATTGGGATTAGGTCGGTATATGTCATTGTGTTCTTTGTTGCTGTCATTATGATGCTACGAAGCCTCGGTCAAGTGGAGGAGCCTCCTCGGGTCAGGACAGCCGCACCAGCACGTGAAAGGGCTGATCTGATCCCTGAAGGTGAAACCAGTGAGCATAAGCCAAGAGACAAAGAGGATTAGTTTTGCTACACTTAAATGTGGTATGCTTTTTTTTTTTCTTTTACACTTGAAGCTTACTTTAAATAGTTCATGGTTCTCTCTATCTTCGTTATTTTATTAGTCTTCAGAGCTTTTTTATGTTGCGCCGTATCTAGACCGATGATTATTCCGTTTTAATTATGAATCCTTTTGGCTGTCTAATTTACATATGCATTAGTTCTTGGTGCCATAAAAAGATCAAGTAGTATATAAACAAGACTCTAGTGTCGTAGCTTCTATGGTTTAGTTTAACAGCCTGAAAGAGAGCATAAAGGGAGAAAGACCCGAGCAATCACACCGTACACTTGAAGACCCAACCGGGCTTCCAGGGCTTGGCCTATATGTATATCCTTTGGGAAAAGGTGTTCCCGTAATCTAATGAGCTTGCTTATAGATTTACTCTTAACAGTTATTGGTAGATCATAAGATGATTGCAGTGAACTTATAGAGTTCATTCTAGTAGAAAGCAAAGGTGTCGTTTCCGATGCTGTTGGATGACCATTCCCTGTTCTTGCATTGCGTTTACAAACCGGACAAAACGATCTCCAATGGCCGAGCCACGAATCGATACACACAGCATGAAATTCTGTACAAAGTAAGAAAAAAGATAAGACTACTAACCACATTTAAGAAGCTTACGCAAGATCGAACGAAATGGGCTTACTGTGTTTGCAAAGTAGGATCCTGAGTTTGTCGCCAACGCGATAATCATCAAAGCATATAGCACAAGTAACCGAAGTTGAACATTCTTCAAGAACACCAGTGAATACTTCAGTTGGCATGCTTTGAAACAAGTTTCTAGGCATGCGAGAAAGTCCTTGACCGCTGCTACTATGATACAAATCCCTTACACGCCGTCTAACTCGATGCCTACAGACAAAGAAACAAGTGGCGAGAACAGCAGACATGGTGAGTAAAGATACGAAAGTGATAGCGACGATTGACAACGACGAAGTCCCGAATCCCGGGATAAGCCAAAGCTCCATATCGGCTCGACCCGCATACTTATTAAGTACCTCTCCTGATGCTCTTGTAACAAGCACGCCATGTATATATACACACCAGTTGAATTTCCTGCCACTATCAATCACTTTTGGTTAATCCAAGATTATAACAACCATTGATTAATAATGTTGTTTAGATACTAAACATAAACATTTTATAACATGTGAACTTACTAGGAACTAAGAGCTCATCATATTCATAGTTATAAACAATAGCAGCTTTGTATCCAGCTTTCTCTGCGTTTCTAACTTTTGCCTCAAAACTACAGCCACCGCGAATGATCAGTACATAAGAGGACCTAAACTTTGATCCTTTTTTGGCTATGTTGGCTAAATCCGAGCACGCATCAAGAGGCTCTGCAGCGTACAATGATCCGCAGTCACCTGAACTTCCAACAATCGGAGCTGAAAACGTTTCAATATGATAGCATTTTACTCTATATCACGCGAATCAGTGAGATTCTAAGCTTTTGATTCTTGGTAACCATTTACTAGATATAAAAAATATTAATAGAAAACTCTTGTTTAGTGTCGTTCATAAAAATCTTATGAAAAATAAGTAATACTCTGTGTTTAACAAATAGTATATTTTTAAGATTTTATTTTTGTTTTACAAAGATTATCGTTTTGTATTTCTACTGCAGATTTTTAAACTAAATTTTAATTTAAACTTTATTATTTTATCTCATTAATTAAATATAAAAGCTTATTATGTCTATTAATAAAGTGAATACTTTCTATATTTTTAAAAATTTGTGTTAAAAAATGTTACTTTTTTTGCGAAATAGAAGAACTTTTTTGTTTTTAATCGCTCTTTTCGCTACAAAACGGAGCGGTGTGGACGAAAGCAAATAAGCAATATACTTATATTCCCAAATTTGGCAAATTAGCCGTGAAAGGGTAACTCTACAGTTTCTAAGTTAAACCGTGTTAACTAATCTGAGGCTTGTATTTATTTTTTAACAACAACCAAAATAATAAGTATATATAATTAAGAAAACTTACTGAAACTTGCTTCGACATCACCGAAGGAATGAAATGTGTTTTGTCCGATCAGCAAAACTTTTGCCGAAGCAAGCTGAGAAATTACAAAAAAAAGATAGGACTGTAATCCAACTACGGTTCATGCTTCTCCTCTGTTTTATTCTAATCGGAGGTTTGGTCGACTGATAAATTGCTAATGGAAGGAATTACATTATACCTCGCGTAATATAATACCTCGCGTTTCACAAACATGCGTTCTTAAACAACATATTAGTATTTTTATTTTTATTTTTACTTTTATAATATACTATTACTAGTGTTTAACTCCATGCTTGCTTACCGCGTGGACATTTGACAATTTCCACACAATTTTTTTTCTTTATTAAAGAAATCACTAGTTAAAGATCTCAAAATTTGCTATAAAATGGTTTTACTCACATGTTTATTTCTTTTATCAACCACAAATTAATATTAAAATAAATATATTTGATTGGTTACCTAATCCAAAAAAAATAACGTTTACAAATAAACATCATCAAATCTATATCAATCGGTCTTTAAACTGAGAGAAAGAAAAATCAAACAAAGGGAAAAGTAAACAAATAAAATCAAAATAAACCAAACTTGTTTAGAAGATTGGAAAAAGTAGCCTCAATAATAATAACTAACTCTGAACAATACAGTAAAACTTCTATAAATTAATAAATTTAGAACCAAAGTATTTTATTAATTTATAGAAAGTATTAATTTATAGAAAATTTTCTGTATTTTTTAAAAAAATCTATTTAAAGTGAAAAGTTGAAGAGAATACTTTGAATTTTTTTTTGTCGCAGTTGGGCATAAGGAAACAACTATCACATGTAAAATTATTTATAATTTTTGATGCAAGTTGAGAAGATAATATTGATTTTTTTCTACACTAAAAAAAATTAGAAATGAATTCCAAAAAAATATGCAAATATACGAATAAATAAATAGCACTAAAGTCATATTTTACACAAATATCATATATATATATATGTTAAAAGTTTATACAATTATTATTTTATGATATTAATGAGACCATATATTTATATAAAAAATTTTAAATTATTATTTTATTAATTTATCGAATTGTGTTAAATATTACACTGACCCAACTTAGAACAAATTTTTTATTTATTAATTTATTAAAATTATTAATTTATCGAGTATTAATTTATAGAGGTTCTACTGTATGCCTCAAAAGTTTAAAAAATCTATCATCGGATGGAGTCGATATCGTCCATAATAGTTCTTCTATCTATAATATATAAATGAAGAGCTGATATCGCCCATAATAACTCTTATATATTCTTCTTTGACCATCTTTTTTATTGGTTATAAATGTTTATAATCTTCAAATAAAAAAAAAACTCCTTATATAAACAACGAGAAGGATTTAAATGGATTTGAGAAATAATTTATTGTCGATGAACAAGTTTCGACAACCTATAAGAAACATTACTTCAACATAAAAGTGTTTCTATCTATATTATATTTCCTCCGTTTCAGAATAATTATCGTTCTATCTTATTTACGTGGATTAAAGAATTTTGTAAATTCACTATTTTAACCTCACAAATAACAACAATTTGCAATCTTAATTATACTGATTACATTTGTTTTTATTTTGTATTTTATTCACTATAATCGACTTCTTAGTATTCAGTCCATTCAATACATAATTAACATCTTCTACTAAATTTAATATACGTATATTTGACTTGTTGACATAAGAATATAAGTGGAGAAAATCAAACAATTTCACGGCAATGTAACAATTGAAGAAGAAAACTAATGGAGGAAAATATTAAAATGACGCTTGAGATATTTTCAATCGTTAGATTTATATTAAAATTTAAATATTTAATTATTTTAATTTTATGTATTCTGTTGATTTAATTGAGGTATATTTGATTAAAATTTTATACGTATCTTTGACTTGTTGACATAAGAATATAAGTGGAGAAAATCAAACAATTTCACGGCAATGTAACAATTGAAGAAGAAAACTAATGGAGGAAAATATTAAAATGACGCTTGAGATATTTTCAATCGTTAGATTTATATTAAAATTTAAATATTTAATTATTTTAATTTTATATATTCTGTTGATTTAATTGAGGTATATTTTCAATCGTTAGATTTATATTAAAATTTAAATATTTAATTATTTTAATTTTATATATTCTGTTGATTTAATTGAGGTATATTTAATATACGTATATTTGACTTGTTGACATAAGAATATAAGTGGAGAAAATCAAACAATTTCACGGCAATGTAACAATTGAAGAAGAAAACTAATGGAGGAAAATATTAAAATGACGCTTGAGATATTTTCAATCGTTAGATTTATATTAAAATTTAAATATTTAATTATTTTAATTTTATATATTCTGTTGATTTAATTGAGGTATATTTGATTAAAATTTTATACGTATCTTTGACTTGTTGACATAAGAATATAAGTGGAGAAAATCAAACAATTTCACGGCAATGTAACAATTGAAGAAGAAAACTAATGGAGGAAAATATTAAAATGACGCTTGAGATATTTTCAATCGTTAGATTTATATTAAAATTTAAATATTTAATTATTTTAATTTTATATATTCTGTTGATTTAATTGAGGTATATTTTCAATCGTTAGATTTATATTAAAATTTAAATATTTAATTATTTTAATTTTATATATTCTGTTGATTTAATTGAGGTATATTTAATATACGTATATTTGACTTGTTGACATAAGAATATAAGTGGAGAAAATCAAACAATTTCACGGCAATGTAACAATTGAAGAAGAAAACTAATGGAGGAAAATATTAAAATGACGCTTGAGATATTTTCAATCGTTAGATTTATATTAAAATTTAAATATTTAATTATTTTAATTTTATATATTCTGTTGATTTAATTGAGGTATATTTGATTAAAATTTTCTTTGATTTCTTCGAATGAATCGCGAAGAAGACGATCTGGTTTATTTATCCGCGTAATCGCGGAAATCCGTCGGAATTTACTAACATTTATTAACACGCGGCATTGGGAAATTAACACGCGGCATTGGGAACCTATTGCATGCAGCAAATATCGTCATTCCGTCGGAAATCCGTCGGTATTTCCGACTGATTTCCGACGGATCCTACGAATTCCGTCGGAAATCCGTCGGTATTTCCGACGGATTTCCGACGGATCCTACGAATGCCGTCGGAAATCCGTCGGAAACAAGTTTATTTATTTTGAAACCATTGAACCATGTTTATACACTTTAAACCATTGAATCATGTTTAGTAATTAGTTAAACATCAAAAGAGATATATATATTCACATTATAGGATTTAAAACAACAAAGGATTATACTATATATTGACATTTTTGGATTTAAATATTCACATTATATGATTTAAAACATGTTTTTAAATTGATACATATTTATTTTATAACATTTATTTTGTATTTGAATATTGTTAAAAATGAATAAATTATTTTTGTTAAATAGCTGCGCTCGATTAGAGCTGCCTACGTACCAATATCGGGATCAAGCCAAACCGTAGTTCATTGTACAAATTTATTACTTTTGCAAGATATTTTTTATTTTCCTTGTTATTCTCCTTGTTCGTCTTCCTCTGATGATGTTGATCCTTCAGAAGTAATTGAGTCTGTATCGTCATAAAATTCTCCTTGTTCTTCTTCTGACTCGGAATGAACTATACCGATTTGTGTGAAATCAACCACAAGATCGACACCAGTAGAGGCCGCAACTGGATCCATTGGAGTACTTATGCTTGGCTGCATGGCATCGTGTTGAGAAACTCCATAAATTCTTCCTCTAGGGCTTATTGCAGTAACTGTGACCCAAGGATCTGACCGCCGTGTTATGCGAGGGTAACGAATGTAGCACACCTATAAAGAAATACAAAAATTTTCGTAAGTAAACGCCGAAATAAACATAAAAATTAGTAAAAACACAACATTTAATTGAACCAAACCTGATCTGCTTGTGACGCTAGAATGAATGGATCATAATGTTGTAGTCTCCGATTTGTGTTAACAGAAGTAACACCAAATTGGTCCACGACAACACCACGACCAAGTACTGGATCATACCAATCACACTTAAAAACAATGCACCTCAAGTCTAACATTCCTGGGTACTTAACTTCCAATATTTCCTGAAGAATGCCGTAGTAAACATCATTACCAGACTTCACAGAAACACCATAATCTGCAGATGGTCTTGTCCTTCTTTCGTAATGAATCCTAAACCCATATCCCCGACTGCAATACCTAGGATAAGACTTTGCACGGTAGATTGGACCACTAACAAATTCCATTAACCATGTGGGAAATGTGGCTCCGCTCTTTATTCCTTCAGGAATCTAGAAAAAAAAATTAACCGTAGTTAACATAAATGACATTGACACTTATTTGAAAATAATAGGGTTTTGTTAAATCTTACGTAAAATTCCCTAAACCAAGTCATAAAATCTTCCTCCTTATGTTGTTGAAGCTCTTCTTCTGACTTATCCACAAACCACCCGCGTATTAATGCCATGTAAATCCTGTACGAAAACCACATTTGTATGAAAGTTAATAAATTAAATATAATATATTCGAATATATATATACATTGTCATAAATAAAGTTTTTTACCTTTCATATTCCGCAATTTCCTCACAATTTGTTAGGATATACGTATGCAAGTGTTTAAACTCTTGTTGTGATAATGTGCGTGTCTTGCTTTTTCCACTCACTCGACCAACCTGGGAAAACAACTCAGGAACTACGATGGGATAAATCGCTCTCTCATTACGATCATCATGGCGACCAGGACGTCTACTCTTTGTACGAACTTCGGATGGGAAGTAATATTCAGCAAACTGTGACGCTTCTTCAAGAAAAGCCCTATCGCAAATATCGGCCAAGTCTAATCTAGATTTAATATTGTCTTTCGTCTTCCCTTTGACGTTTAAGACAGTGTTCATGATGTTCTCAAAGAAGTTTTTCTCAACGTTCATCACATCTAGATTGTGCCGCAATAAATGGGTCTTCCAGTAAGGCAGATCCCAAAAAATACTCTTCTTGTGCCAGTTATGAACTTCACCGGCACCGTACACAACTTCATGTCCATTACCCCCACAGTCAGGAGTCCTATCAGCACCAAAATCTCTCAATTGTTCTAATAAAGTATATCCGTCTATCTCAGGAGGTGGCGCATCAAACACTTTCTTAGACTTCGTAAACAATGTTCTAGACCGACGATACGGATGATCACTCGGTAGAAACCTTCTATGACAATCAAACCAACAACTCTTTCTTCCGTTCCTAAGTTGGAATGCATCAGTGTTGTCTTGGCAATACGGGCATGATAATCTCCCATGAGTTGTCCATCCAGATAACATACCATATGCTGGAAAATCGCTTATGGTCCACATAAGAACCGCACGCATGTTAAAATTTTGTTGGCATGAAACATCGTAGGCTTCAGCACCATGCTCCCATAGCATTTGTAACTCATAAATCAATGGCTGGAGGAATACATCGAGTGATCTCTTCGGATGATCTGGGCCAGGAACAAGAATGGAGAGAAACAAAAACTCTCGACGCATACACAGAGATGGAGGCAAATTGTAAGGAGTTACAATTACAGGCCACAACGAATACTTCCTTCCATGCTTCCCAAATGGGTTAAAACCATCTGTGCATAACCCGAGGTACACATTCCGGCGCTCGTACGCAAAATCCGGATAGGTAGACTGAAAATGTTTCCACGCCTCTGCGTCTGAAGGATGTGTAATATCTCCATCTTGACGATGCTCTCCATGCCATCTCATTGGCTCTGCCGTACGCTGAGATGTATATAACCTCTTCAATCTATCTGTTATTGGTAAATACCACATACGTTTATATGGAATTGGAACTCGACCACTCGTTTCCTGATACCGCGGTTTGTGACAAAATCGACAGCTGTTACGGTTTTCATCTTCTCTCCAATATAGCATACAATTGTCGATGCACACATCTATCACCTTATACGGCAAACAAAGACCAGCTACAAGTTTCTGTACCTCGTAGTACGATACGGGTAAAAGATTATCTCCAGGCAATAAATCTTTCGCCCAGTCTGTTATCGCATCAACACACTCCTCTGACAAATTGTGGTCCGTCTTAATCGTCATCAATCTAGTGGCAGATGATAAAGGCGAATGACCTTCTCTACACCCCTTATAAAGTGGCTGCTTTGATGCGTCTAACATACCAAATCTTCCTGCTTCTAAATTAGGTTCTTCAAACTTATCTCTCTCTTCACTGCCATACTGTACATTCTCTCTAAACGCATCATTTACCATCTCAACGGTGCCTACACCTACATCTACTTCCGTTCTATCTCCTACAAATTCCGAGACTGTTGGTCCACTACTACTACTACCATGATCATAATTTGTTTCTCCATGTAGATACCAAATCTTATAACCCGGCGTAAATCCATTGGTATACAAGTGATGCCAAACTATCTCTACCGCAACATTACGAGAATTTCTACAAATTGAACATGGACATTTCAACTTACCTGATTTAAGTACACGCGGTTGATTTCCAGCCAATTTCATGAACTCGACTATGCCTCGTGCATATTCCTCGTTTAAGAGGTTCATCTCCGAATTCATCATTGGTTCGTCCATCCATGATCGAAAATATCTAGACATATCTTTCCACTTTTTTTTGTAGATACCAAATCTTATAACCCGGCGTAAATCCATTGGTATACAAGTGATGCCAAACTATCTCTACCGCAACATTACGAGAATTTCTACAAATTGAACATTGACATTTCAACTTACCTGATTTAAGTACACGCGGTTGATTTCCAGCCAATTTCATGAACTCGACTATGCCTCGTGCATATTCCTCGTTTAAGAGGTTCATCTCCGAATTCATCATTGGTTCGTCCATCCATGATCGAAAATATCTAGACATATCTTTCCACTTTTTTTTGTAGATACCAAATCTTATAACCCGGCGTAAATCCATTGGTATACAAGTGATGCCAAACTATCTCTACCGCAACATTACGAGAATTTCTACAAATTGAACATGGACATTTCAACTTACCTGATTTAAGTACACGCGGTTGATTTCCAGCCAATTTCATGAACTCGACTATGCCTCGTGCATATTCCTCGTTTAAGAGGTTCATCTCCGAATTCATCATTGGTTCGTCCATCCATGATCGAAAATATCTAGACATATCTTTCCACTTTTTTTTGTAGATACCAAATCTTATAACCCGGCGTAAATCCATTGGTATACAAGTGATGCCAAACTATCTCTACCGCAACATTACGAGAATTTCTACAAATTGAACATGGACATTTCAACTTACCTGATTTAAGTACACGCGGTTGATTTCCAGCCAATTTCATGAACTCGACTATGCCTCGTGCATATTCCTCGTTTAAGAGGTTCGTCTCCGAATTCATCATTGGTTCGTCCATCCATGATCGAAAATATCTAGACATATCTTTCCACTTTTTTTTGTAGATACCAAATCTTATAACCCGGCGTAAATCCATTGGTATACAAGTGATGCCAAACTATCTCTACCGCAACATTACGAGAATTTCTACAAATTGAACATTGACATTTCAACTTACCTGATTTAAGTACACGCGGTTGATTTCCAGCCAATTTCATGAACTCGACTATGCCTCGTGCATATTCCTCGTTTAAGAGGTTCATCTCCGAATTCATCATTGGTTCGTCCATCCATGATCGAAAATATCTAGACATATCTTTCCACTTTTTTTTGTAGATACCAAATCTTATAACCCGGCGTAAATCCATTGGTATACAAGTGATGCCAAACTATCTCTACCGCAACATTACGAGAATTTCTACAAATTGAACATGGACATTTCAACTTACCTGATTTAAGTACACGCGGTTGATTTCCAGCCAATTTCATGAACTCGACTATGCCTCGTGCATATTCCTCGTTTAAGAGGTTCATCTCCGAATTCATCATTGGTTCGTCCATCCATGATCGAAAATATCTAGACATATCTTTCCACTTTTTTTTGTAGATACCAAATCTTATAACCCGGCGTAAATCCATTGGTATACAAGTGATGCCAAACTATCTCTACCGCAACATTACGAGAATTTCTACAAATTGAACATGGACATTTCAACTTACCTGATTTAAGTACACGCGGTTGATTTCCAGCCAATTTCATGAACTCGACTATGCCTCGTGCATATTCCTCGTTTAAGAGGTTCGTCTCCGAATTCATCATTGGTTCGTCCATCCATGATCGAAAATATCTAGACATATCTTTCCACTTTTTTTTGTAGATACCAAATCTTATAACCCGGCGTAAATCCATTGGTATACAAGTGATGCCAAACTATCTCTACCGCAACATTACGAGAATTTCTACAAATTGAACATTGACATTTCAACTTACCTGATTTAAGTACACGCGGTTGATTTCCAGCCAATTTCATGAACTCGACTATGCCTCGTGCATATTCCTCGTTTAAGAGGTTCATCTCCGAATTCATCATTGGTTCGTCCATCCATGATCGAAAATATCTAGACATATCTTTCCACTTTTTTTTGTAGATACCAAATCTTATAACCCGGCGTAAATCCATTGGTATACAAGTGATGCCAAACTATCTCTACCGCAACATTACGAGAATTTCTACAAATTGAACATGGACATTTCAACTTACCTGATTTAAGTACACGCGGTTGATTTCCAGCCAATTTCATGAACTCGACTATGCCTCGTGCATATTCCTCGTTTAAGAGGTTCATCTCCGAATTCATCATTGGTTCGTCCATCCATGATCGAAAATATCTAGACATATCTTTCCACTTTTTTTTGTAGATACCAAATCTTATAACCCGGCGTAAATCCATTGGTATACAAGTGATGCCAAACTATCTCTACCGCAACATTACGAGAATTTCTACAAATTGAACATGGACATTTCAACTTACCTGATTTAAGTACACGCGGTTGATTTCCAGCCAATTTCATGAACTCGACTATGCCTCGTGCATATTCCTCGTTTAAGAGGTTCGTCTCCGAATTCATCATTGGTTCGTCCATCCATGATCGAAAATATCTAGACATATCTTTCCACTTTTTTTTGTTTATAATCGCATGAATATCATAAGAAAATAGAGAGAGAGATGAAATTGGAGTAAAATGAAATGAAGAGTGTGGAAACATATTTATAAACTCGCTTCCGTCGGAAATCCGTCAGAATGTAACGGCACCATACAACGGTAACCTGCGATACCAACGGCTCCTTTAACGTTTATATTTTCCGACGGATTTCCGACGATCGCCGACTATTCCGTCGGAAATCCGTCGGAAACCGCCGGTCGTTTTATCCGTCGGAAAGCCGTCGGAATGTTCTGACGGATTTCCGACGGATTTCCGACGGTAAGAAGTCCGTCTGAAATCCGTCGGAATTTTTGACGGATATCCGACGGATTTCCGACGGTCAGAAGTCAGTCGGAAATCCGTCGGAATTTCTGACGGATTTCCGACGACTTAAAAAAATGCAATTTCGTCGGAAATCCGTCGTTTTACCGTCGGAATTTTCCGACGGACACGGGTCCGTCAGAAATTCCGTCGGTTTTCCGGCTGCTTTCTTGTAGTGTTCTACCATCCATCTAGAGACAAATTCATCCCAAACCATGGGTGTGATGTGTGATTTTGTAGGATCCATCTAATTGACATTTCATAGAAAAATTATACTTTATTTGCCTCCTATGATCACCCTTAATGACTCATGTTTATCTTAACTCTTAATTATAAAAGTTTTCTAAAAAAAGTATTTCAATACAGTATAATCTTATAAAAAAATTCAAAAGTATAATCAGAACATAATTGTTTGGTTATTAGTAATTTGGATGTTACCAATTTACGACATTTTTTTTTTGTGCAATCCAAATTATATTAAGAAACCCTCAAGCTCCATCGAAGGAGAAGAGGCAATCTAACAAAGCTGATTTGGCTAAGCCATCACAAAGAACATTTCAAAATGAGATTTATATAGAGCTCTTACATGAGTACGAAATGAGATTTATATAGAGCTCGTACATGAGTAAACTAACGTTCTAAAAGGTTAGAAATAAGAAAGAAATCACAGAATTGAATACAAACTAGCTGTTGGACCATTATGAATAAATCTGGTTAAATAAGAAAACATGAGTTGTGCTTGAGTCTCGAGAGTTTTGCCGTGAAAGTATGATGTCTTGGGACATCTAGATTCGTTGAATCCATGCTCAAGTTGTAGCTGTAACAAAGATATAACTGTTTGACAGTTAAGGCATAAAATGTGAATGTGGCCATATAAGGAAAGTGTGAGCAAAAGGATATCCGCATGATCTTGTGTATGCTGGTGCATGGAAATGTGTTAGCTGACTCTCCTGAATGGTCTAATGTCTCTTCTGATTAGCTTAACGTCTCTCCTGGTCTCCAAAGTCTGGGTTGCAAATGATTAAACGCGTGAACTTCCAAATAAGACAAGCAGAGAATCAACCGGTTTAAAAGTTTAATAAATTTTACGTCTGATCTCGGTTTGGTATGAATCCAATTGTCTGAGATTCTTAGATGGATCAAGATTACAGAACAGAACATGTCAGTTTTTTGCCTAATAATCCCTTCTGGGTCGATCAGAAATCTCCAAATAGTGCACTTAGGTCCAAACCGGGTAAGTTGGAAAACACTTGATTTGTAAATTGAATAACTCATTCGTTTGAACTCCTATTGGGATTATACACTTTTGAGGCATACTCTAGTTGAGCTAAGAATATAGTCCAGGTGTTCGTTGGGCTGAAAAATGTTATCTTGGACTTCGTCTTGACTGAATGTTATTTAACTCTTTGCAGTCGCTTTCCATTATTATATGTCGGAAACCTCTGCACCATAGCGATTGGTGGGCGTGTAACATAGCAAGACCTTCTTCTTCAAGATTATTTAATCCTTGCCTGAGTCGTGATGAAGCAGAAAGCTTTTTAACTCCATGATTGTCTCGGAGGATCCAACCAACTCTGATCATAGAGGAATTATAATGGTAGCATGCATCCATGTTACACTTGTAAACTTCGGGAGGGGGAGGAGACCAGTGAGAACGTGAATCCGGGGAGACAGTTTTTCGCTGAGTAGTGGAATGTGGATTAGCTTCGAGCCATTCTGTTACGTTGTCCATTGCTCAAAGACAAACATTCGTAGGATCTTGGTGAGACTTTTTGAAGATCAAGTCGTTCCTCGATTTCCAAATTTGCCAAAGAATCCAAAATATTCCAAGTCGGAGCTCATGTGGTGTTGTTGAATCATATACATCTAAAAGCCTCTTCAATATTTTCCTCTAGAGATTTCAACAGGGAAGTTAACATTGAGGCTGGTAGATTGGAGGAACGCCAAACCGCTGAAGCATAATTACATTGAAACAGTAGGTGGTTTGTTGTTTCGATATCCTGGCAGCAACGTTTACACGTGAGATCAATAGCAATACCCCGTCGGTTGAGTCCAGTGCAAAGAGCTGAAGATAGGATACACCAGAGAAAATGTTTAACCTTTTTGGTGAGGTTTTTGATTTCCATACGTGATCCTTAAGATTAACATTGCCTGGAGGGAGAGGTGGAGGAGTGATATAAGACTCGAAATGAACTAGTCTTTGAGCCGGATCTGAAGTGGAAACGAAGTTAGCTCGAAGCTCCTCCTCCGCTACAACTCTCAAAACCGGTGTGGAAGGCTAGACAAGCAGCTCGAAGCTCCTCTTGTGAAACCTGATGGATGGGGTCGTGATGGTGGATCGATAAGCACCACAGGGAGTGTGAAAGGCTCCTTGATACAGCTTAAGAATCGTGGCTTTGTGAATCACACACAAAGACAAGATCTGAGGCAAAAGTTTCAGCAACTTTCAAGCTAGAAGAAATTCGGTTCTTTATTGATGTAGGGTCAATAAAAAGATACACGGCCGGGGATCTTATAGTTTGATCCTTACGGCTACAACCTCTAGGGTTGCGACTCAAAGCAAAAACAACAGGACTTGTACGAAAATAAAAGAAAACGACACACACTCTCAATGGAAACAACATGCTGTTTCCTTATATGGAAAGTGTAGCTACATACACAAAATAAAAGAAATAAAATAAAAGACTCTACTAGGACTCGAACTAGACTCATTGTGGGCTTACTAGAGCCACTAGGCCGAGGCCGTATCACCTGCAAGGAAACAGAAATAATTAAACACAAATCGTACCTGACTTGGACGAGAAGTCATCGCAGCTAGGTCTATGGTTGGTCCGTTGTCCGGGACATCTTCAGCTGTGTCGAGTAGAGCTTGTATGGATACATTGAATTCTTCTCTTAGTTTATCCCTCCTAGCTCTTGTGATAGGTCCAACTACTTCTGGAATCTTGATGACATGGTCGTCCTCCACTTGTTGCACTTGGTCCGCTACTTGCTTGTTGTGTGATCATATATTCAACTCCTTGGCTTTTGCTCGGGTTATTGGACCCTCTTGAGTCTTCTCTTGAATATTTGTCACTTCAGTATGCCCCTCATGTGTGTCCTCGTCAGATAGTTCAGTTACCGGATTGATGTCCGCATCAAGGAGGCTGGCCTACCAGATTGGGATAATGTGTGGATAGCCAATATATCCGGATTTCACCGTAGACTCACCATTTTTGGTATAGTGCAAGAGGAGACAGTCTTCCATTTGGTGATGTGGTATATAAATTTGGCGTTCATGTTGGGCATTTTCAATGCTTAGAAATTTTCGTAACTTTCCTTCGTCCAATTGGCGACCATTAGGTTGCCATAAGTCATTTAAACGATAGGGATGTTGTAGATTGTCTTGAGATGTTTCTCTAGGCGGATGAGTGGGTATCCAAAGATCAAAAATCGGTTGTATCGTATCACCGTTGCCTACCTGGAATCTCAAGCCCTTGAAAAGTAAGTCACAGCCACTTATAATGGAACGCCACCCATGCATCAGTTAGTGGCTCCTTTTGGCTCTCTAATTTCCATATGCATCATTTTGTGGTGCCAGAAGAATGGCACACTGAACAGCCATGGCTTCAGCCATCAATGGCGAGCTCACGTTCCTTATGGCAGATCGTCCCTGTTTCTCTCTGGTTAACAAGCGATCTTCGAAAATCCATCCAAAGCCTGCTACACCAGAATCGGCTTTCCAGGCAGCGTCGGTGAAGCAGAAGATAGTGTCGGAACCCACAAGTTTCTTCGGATCTTTCAGGCCTTTGATCATCACCGGGGAACTCTTCTCTTGGGCGGCATGCCATTCACGACCAGAGGATATAGCGTGAGAGAGCGTTTCCCATGGTGATACAACTTTATTCTCAAAGATTCGTTTGTTTCGAGTATGCCAGATAGACCACATGATCCATGGAGCTAGAGGGCTCTCTCCAAAACCAGAAGGAGGTAAGCTAGTGAATCGTAGAGATGCTTCAAGTCATGATCTGAAATTTTGGTAATGGTTGGGATTGACCTGTGATTTGAAAGGGGCGAAGCTCCATATCTGAGTAGCGAATTGGCACTGGAAGAATAGGTGGAGGGTTGATTCGGCCATACCACAATGAGGGCAGACAGCTGACGGAGTTATGTTGCGAGCCATTAGATTCTCACCATTGCTTTCCACATGAGAAATTTGGTTTTAGGAGAGCTCTTGATATTCCAAATGTTGGAGAGCCAATTGAACTCCTTGTTTGGGCAATTTTGCAGGTCTGATGCTGTTTCAGCTTTGATGGCTTCATGGTAGCCAGATTTTGCTGTGTATTCTCCATCTTTTGTTGGCAGCCAGGCATAGCGATCCGGAGCTCCTAGTTTGGTTGGTCGAATGGCCATAATCTCCTTTCAAACATGGGGATGATTTGTTGAACTTTCTGTATGTCCCATTCCAGGGAAGTCGGGGAGAGGAGGTTTGAAACCTTCAGATCTTTGCTTTCTCGGTTTGGTGGTCCCATAGGTGCAAGAGGTGAGTTCGTTGATAACCATGGATCATTCCAAATAGATGTATCCTGCCCATTTCCAATAATCTTGCCGAGTTGTGACTTGATAAGTTCTTTGCCAATGCAGATTCCACGCCAACCATGAGAAGATGATGAAGGTATCGTACATTCGAGGAAAGGCTTGTCTTTACAGTACTTCCCGAGGAGAATGCGAGCTAGCAGGCAGTCTGGTTTGTTGAGGATGCGCCAGCTGACTTTTGCAAGGAGTGCATCATTGAATGTGCATATGTCTTTAAATCCCAGACCTCCATTTCTTTTCAACCTTGTCAGCTTTTTCCATGAAGTCCAGACCATCTTTTTCTTTTCTGTAGATGGGAACTCCAAAAATTAAAAATGTGACAATCATAAAAGTCAAAACTTATTTGTTTTATCATACATTATTTATAAATTATCCGAGGCAATCCAAACAAATTTTGATTTATGTTACTTAATAATTAAAGCTTTATAACTCAACAAAATAGTATATATAAATCCTTTTAACATAAATCATATAGTCATAATAAAATCATAATAAATTATAAGCTTTTGATTCATATGTAAGGAAAAATATATTTTTAAATGATATGAAATATAATAACAAATCAATAACATCTTAGAAAATTATAAAACTTCAGATTAAGTTTGTAGGTAATATTTTATATATGTTCAATTTTCTATTACTATGAGATATATTTATTATTTTTTTTTTTTTTTTCGCCAGATATATTTATTATTAAAACCTTAAAACTCGACAAACTAACATATATAATCTCTTAAACATAAACCATATAATCATAATAAAATCAAAATAAATTATAAGCTTTCGATTTATATAAGACAAAATTAGAATTTTAAATGATACTCTCTCCATTTCGCAAAGAGTGTCATTCTAGATATTTAATTTTGTTTTACAAAGAATGTTATTTTCTGTTTCCAATGTAATTTTTCAATCTAATTTCCTATTTTATCTTTAACCTATAGCTATTTTATTTGTATTTATGTCATTAACCATTTATTAAGTAGGGGCATAAAAGTATAAACAAAAAATTTCTTAATTTGTGTGTAGAGTGTGTCAAAATGATACTCTTTTTGAAACAGAGGGAATATAAAATATAATAACAAATCAATAACATCTTGTTAGAAAATTTCAGATTAAGTTTGTATATAATATTCTATATGTCCAACAGTCTCTATTACTATGGATATTCATAATTTTTTTATCTAGTAACGTAAATGAGATTGCCGGAATTCCGAACAAGAATTTAGGACCGGTTATGGGACAGACAGCGACAGAAAAAGATGAGACGGAAATTATGCCCACCCCTATAAACAACTACACTAGTAACAACCTTAGCTCAAATGCTCAATGGTTGCTGATTTACAAGACCCACCAGATATGCTTATTTTCCAAAAAAACACAATCAAGGAATGAGACCCAAACCAAAACACGATTTGCCTCGGTATTTAGTATTTACAACCTGGTTGCAACGTGGTGTCAAATTGCAGCCGCGAGGACGCCCGGTGGGAGTCAATTGAATCTATCAAGAGTGACACAGCTTCTTAGCTTCTATGGTTTAGTTTAGCAGCCTAGAATAGAGCAAAAAGGGAGAAAGACCTGACCGATCACATCGTATAATACTTGAAGACCCAACCGAGCTTCGAGGGCTTGGTATGTATGTATAAATTCGGGAAAAGGCGTTCCCATTAGCTAATGAACTACTTACAGGTATACTCTAACAGCTATTGGTAGATCATAAGATGTTTGCAGACTTAGCAGTGAAGTTATAGAGTTCATGCTAGGAGAAAGCAGAGGTGTCGTTTCCGATGCGGTTAGATCACCATTCCCTGTTCTTGCATTGCGTTTACAAACTGGACAAAACGATCTCCAATGTCCGAGCCAAGAATCAATACACGCAGCATGAAATTCTGCACCAAGTAAAAAAAATATAAGACAAAAAAACCACTTTGCAAGATCGAACAAAATGAACTTACTGTGTTTGCAAAGTAGGATCCGTAGTTTGTCGCCAACGCAATAATCATCAATGCATATAGCACAAGTTACTGAAGTTGAACCTTGTTCAAGAACACCTGTAAATACTTCAGTCGGCATACTTTGCAACATATTTTTAGGCATACGAGAAAGTCCTTGGCCACCACCACCATGATACAAATCCCTCACACTCGGTCTAACTCGATGCCTACGAATAAAGAAACAAGTGGCGAGAAGAGCAGACATTGCGAGTAAAGATACAGAAGTGATAGCGATGATTGACCATGACGAAGTCCCGTATCCTGGGATGAGCCAAAGCTCCATCTCGGCTCGACCCGCGTAACTTTTAAGTACTTCCCCTGATGCTCTTGTAATAAGCAAGCCATGTATAAACACACCAGATGAATTTCCTGCCACTATGGTTTATTCCAAGATTATAAAAAAAAACCATCAATTTATAAAGATGTTGTTAACATAGATTTTTTTAGAACTTATGAACTTACTAGGTACTAAGAGCTCATCATATTCATAGTTATAGACAATCGCGGCTTTGTATCCAGCTTTTTGCGCATTCCTGACTTTATCCTCAAAACTACAGCCACCACGAACGATCAATACATAAGAGGACCTAAACTTTGATCCATTGTCGGCTATGTTTGTTAAATCTGAGCACGCATCAAGAGGCTCTGCAGCGTACAATAATCCACTTTCACCCGAACTTCCAACAATCGGAGCTGAAAACATTTCAATATATACAGTAACATTATACTTTTCATATATCATCCAAGCAGAGAATTATTTTTTAAGGGTTTTGAATTGTTGCAGCATACAGAAAGGATAAATTTGATTCTTATTCATTTACATGTTTTGGTAAGCAATGGAGTGGAACTAAAGAAAGAAAAAAAAAGCATTATGTCTTGTGTAGTGCATAGTCTCTTTTGTAAATTTTTATTTGAGAAAGTTGCAATCCTTTCCAAGCAACTCGAACGCATAGAAATATATTTGGATATATGCAATCCTCTCATTTAGATATATATTTTTATGAAAAGTAAATAAATCTGTTCCTATTCGCTCTAAAGGTACCCATTTAAAAACATAAATTATAAATTCTAATGTAAGCCATATAAATATAAATATTAAACTTGTAAACGAATCTATGACTTTGAATATTTCAAGTGGTACAAACAACAACGAAAGAAATTAACTATGATCAAAATCGAATGATTGAAACAATAATTGAGAAAACTTACTGAAAGTTGCTTGGAGATAATCGAAGGAGAGAAATGTGTTTTTCCCAATCAAGAAAACTTTCGACGAAGCCAGCTGAGATATCAACAACAGAGACAAGATTGTAATCAAAATACGGTTCATGATGCTTTCCCTCGGTTTTAATCGAATCGAATCGCCTACAATACCAACCAAATGACTATTCAATGCCAAAAAAAAAATCAGATTTTGTTCCGGAGAAATTGTTATAGATTTTGATATTTTATGGAAGGATATATATACAAGGTAAGACGACCAGGACTAAAGTGTGTATTGGAAATATTCTTAGAGATGATGTCATTTCTTTATTAGTTTAGTTTAGTATAATAACATGCGTTTCACAGGAATGTGTTTACAACCAAAATCCAAAACATAATCAGAGTTTTTACCTTTTATTTATTTATTTAGTCAACTCCACGTGTACTGCATGCACAGGGTGTTACACTTTTGCTTTTTTTTTTTTTTTTTTTTTTTTTTCTTTTTCTTTTGGCTCAATAGAAATAGAACATTCAGTTAACCAAACTCATTTCATACATGGTTTATCAATATCTACATATATAAGATCTTACCCAGCGTGTCACTGCAGAGTCTAGGGTCATAAGACTAATAATCTTGTGCCGGATGTTACACTTTAGACGAGGAAAATATATAATAGAATCCAAAGAATCTTCATTTCATGTAAAAAAAGAAGTAGAAACTACAAAAGCACATTCGCGAAGGACTTTTATTGTCCAACATAGAGATCCTTAGAGCAATTCCAATAGGACTACATAACATCAAATTTGGTATTATTACATCTCTCTAGTAGAATTCCATATTTTACACCAAACTATTTTTTTAGTGTTTTATCAAGAGTGTTACACCAAATAGAATTCCATATTTGGTATTATTCCGTATTTGATGTAACACTGTTTATAAACACTAAAAATAATACAACTGTAACTAATATGAAATTTTAATTATTTTCTGTTATTTTTAATTTATCATTCTAATCTTTTTTTGTGTGGTAATTGTAATCTTATATTTAACTTATAATTAATCAGTTACAAGAATAATTAATATTTATCAAATTATAAAAAAAATTAAGAAAATTTTATATTTAATCCTATATATAATAATATAGAGAGAAAATTCAGTGTGAGATTTGGTGTTGAGGTAGGAAATATTTTTTTTTTTTTGAAACACTAAAACACCAAATTTGGTGTGATTCCAATATCAAATATGGTGAAATATAGTGGTTTAGTGTGAGAGAATCTAAGGATTTGTAGAATATATTTTGTTTGTTTTTTAAATTTATAAAGAATGAAAACTGAAAGTAACTACAATTATACGTTTATTTTGTTTAACTAATTGTATTTAAATTTTTATTAATCCAAAAAAGAAGCAATGTCTCAGAATATGATTGGCTAGATTACTTGTGATTTATTAGATAAAGAGAGAAATAATTATAAATTGTAACAACTAGAAGAAAAACAAAAGTTATCAATCGTTGAACATGATGGAGTGAATTGTTTTTAGGGTTTTAGAAAAAACAAGAAGAAATAAGTTAAAGAAAAAATAAGAAGGGATTAAAAACAAAAATTAAAGATTTAAAAATATCTCACGAATTTGTAACCGTAAAATTGTATTACTTGCAAAAATCCTATCTACCATACACATAATTCAAGACCGTAAATTTTGTTGTGTGCTCTTTGAATATATTATATTTTATAAATATTATATTTTTAACATTTAAAAATCTCACAACTTTGTAACCGTAAAATTTTCAGATTATAATAGTTTTAAATTTTGTTATTTTTAATTAAAACAAAATTGAAAAATAATGCGAGGATGGTAGCATTGACATCTTTTGGCAGGAATCGTAAAGAAATAAAGACTAAATCGCAATGACGAAATCACAACTAAACAATAGTTTTTACTTAAATAGAAAAAAAAACTACCATCAATAAGCTTCAGAGAACGGTCTAGAATAAAACATATATTACTTTTAATTTATTAAATTTTATGATTTCATTAATATTGTAAGAAACTAAATTAATTATAGTTTATTCATGGATTTGATACCAAGTGCACCGGCAGAAATATAGTATACAATTTTTTACATACTTATTCTTTCTTAGACAAGCTCTTGTACAGTCAAAATAATTGCCAATCGGAGTCCTGTTTTTAAAGCCAGAAAGTTTAAGATGTTCATCAAGTGGAAATGGCTCAGTTATCTGGAAGTCAATTGGCGAACTCGCTCCTAGATTGGAAGAATCGATTCTCTCTTATGAGTTATATTTTTTCATAATTACCTATAAAGTTTTCAAAGCATAAGTCAAATTATTAAATTTATTATTTTAAAAAGTTAATAATACAATACATATTATCCTAAATAAATAAATTTAAACTTACAAGATTAAACAAGAATCAGAATGGTTAAAAATAAAATAAATATCTTCATTTCTAAAATAAAAATTCAATAATAAAATATATAAAATATATTTCTGCTGATCGTATAAAGTTATTTATTTTGTTTTTCATGAAATTATTTAATATATATATAATACCATATTTATATGTTTATATACACGCATATGTTATAAATGGGATATTGTTCTAATTAACGTTTTTTTTTAATGAATGAATTGTTAATAAACAAGGAAAGTTAAATAAACCATATTTATACGTTTTATTTTTGTGCACTTTTAATCTATGAATTTATTTCTAAAGTAAATTATATTATTAGTAATACACATCTGAGTATAATTCTCACATACTTGAGTATATTATTTTTTTTATCAGATTTTGTATCATAAAATTTAATAGAATATTGTTTCTTTTTATATTTTGAAAAATACCCATTGTATCATTTAGTTTAAATTGTTGGGCATTTGTGATTTTGGTACTTCTATTATCCTTGTTGTTTTGTAATGTACTAACAATAAATTTTATTACTTACAAAACTCCTATCTATCATACACATAATTCATGACCGCAAGTTTTGTTTCATGCAGTTTGAATATATTATATTTTACCAATCTTATATTTTTAAGATTTACAAATATCTCACGAGTTTGTAACCGTAAACTTTTCAGATTATCATAATTTTACATTTTTTTTATTTGTAATTAAAACAAAATTGAAAACCAAAATCCTATGTGGCAAAATTTAGAACCAAAATCCAAGCTGGCAAAAATTGGTTGGCCAAGTGACTTGTGCATTATAAAAATGTTTTATAGTGAAAGATAAAAGTGACTTGTGCATTACACTAATAAGATTCATAATCGTTCATCGAAATTTTACAAAGATTTCATGGTGCTGGAAATATCTTCATGTGTTCCTGGATTGCTTTGGCAAAATTCATCACGACAACAACAGTGGAAGAGAAGACAACGGATACTCCTGCATAAACGTTAGGAGTATTTTCCAGAAACATCAAGTATATTGATTCAAACAAAGCGACAAGATCAAGAACCATCTCCAACAACACTGAATCTACAACTACTAGTTAAAGTAATGTCAATGACATTTTGGAGTTTTAGTAGCAAGCTGATAGCCAATAAAAAGTGTGTGAAGGGGAGATTTAACCGATTACATATGTTAGTCTATCAAAAAGATAGCTTGGTTACTCTCCACTCTTTCATTGAAATTGTTTCAATTTCCTTTATTTATGTTAACGGTTGTAATGAGAATGTTTTTGTATCATGTATTCAATAATATTTGATTTATCGAAAAAAAACAAAACCAACCAAATACCAACCAAATGACTATTCAATGCCAAAAAAAAAAATCAGATTTTGTTCCGGAGAAATTGTTATAGATTTTGATATTTTATGGAAGGATATATATGTAACGCCCGTGTTCCGGAAATGGAAATTTCGGAATTTATATTCGGGATTTATGCGTAGAAATTCTGGAAAATATTTCCGGGAATTTGTGAAGTAATTGGAAGTTACACAGCATTTTTTCCCGTAGGGGTGTTCGGGATCGATGTGGGAAGTTTGGGGTTCCCTTGTTAACTTTTGGAAAGTTCAGGGACCAATCATTAATTAAGTTTTAATCTGATTTAAATCAGATCAGCCACCATCCTTTTCCACATTCTCCACCGAAGCTTTTCCATTTTTCTCCACTAGGGTCACCCACCTAGCATCCTACTCCCTACAAGCTAGCCTAGTGCCCACCCTCTCCATTATTCTGAATCAGCTTCCTTTCCTTCTCATTTGGCCGACACTTCTCTTCATTTGCAAAGAAAGAAAAGAGTTAGAGAAAGAGAGTTGGGCTGAGAAGAGAGTTTGTGAGAGGTGAAGCTTTGATCAAAATTTTAGAGAAGGAGTGGTTGTGAGTTGTGTGTGGTGTGGAGAGCAAGTGGGGCTGAGTCTTGTGTGGCTGTGTGAGGGCGTGGAGAGCTAGAGGAGGTGAGTCTTGGTGGCTGAGTGGGCGTGTGAGTCTCAAGGAAAAGGAGACGGAGGTTGTTGTGGTGGTGTGCAAAAGAGGAGTAAGTTGGAGAGCTGTTTCGTGGGTGATAAGGAAACAGGAGTTTGACCTAGCAAATCGTTTGTAAAGGTAGCGAATTTTTGTGGAGTTGTAGTTAAGTCTTTTATCTAGATGTACCAATTTACGGAATTGAATTTGAGTTAATACTCTGAAAGTTATTCACGTTTCCGTGAGGCGCTCTGTTTCAGACGCGAACCGGACCAACGTGGATTCAAGGGGCAATCGCGAGTTCGTCTACCGTTGGATCATCTTGAAACTTTGTAGTTAGCTTCTGGACATTTGGGGGTTGAGTTTCAACGGTTGGATTGAGCTTTCAACGGTTAGTCGTTGATTTATGCATGTTTTGTTTCGAGGCGCGTAAGTGGTGAAGGTGATCGTGTTGGTCGATCGGGTGTAGATCGATCGATCTGGTCAGGATCGATCGATCTGGCCAGGATCGATCGATCTGGTCAGGATCGATCGATCTGGCCAGGATCGATCGATCTAACCTTGTTTGGTCGATCTGAGAAGTTCACGCAAGTTGGGATCGATCGATCTAAGCCTAGATCGATCGATCTGGTGTTTTTTGTGTTCGTTTCTTGTGTTTTGAGTGTCGTTTTGGTTTATTTGTTAGGCACGCGTTTGGGGATTGAAGTCTATTCATTCCGCGAAAGTTTTTGGGAATTTCCGTGCGTGGCTAAAGGTGAGTGCAGGACCGTAAGCTTCTGAGCGGTTAGATTGTTTGATGTGTTTGCGTGATTGTAGGTTGTATGATCTCATGGTGGATCTAGATCGAGTGTTCTTGAGATGGTTGATTTATTGCGGTATTTCATGTTTAATACGTTGAATAATTTAACTCGCTTGTGTGTATAGCTTGTAGACGGGAGGATTGCCTCACTAAGTATTTGTTGAAATACTTATGCATCTCTTTTGTTTGATGCAGAGAAAGAAAAGTTGTGACTGTGGAATCAAGGCGAGGAGGAGGGGTTGATCTAGACTCGGTTGTTTGTTTAAGTATTTATATTAAAGTTGAATAATTTTCTTACAGTTAACTTTGGTGTTTCTGTATTCGTATTTTTTATTGTTTAAGGATTTATGCGAAAGTAATTTTATTTATGGAGTTAATTAATGTTTATGCATGAGAAGTTGTATTGTTAATTGTTTTGGGAAAATTAATTATTATTTATGGGAATAATAATTAATTAATAATTGCAAAAAAAATAAAAACGAGTGCGGTCATTTCAATTTGGTATCAGAGCCATTACGGCTCTAGGACGGGTTAGGAAAAATTAAATTGGATTTAATTTAATTTTTGGTACGGTGATGCATGGGCAAAACCGTTAGGGAATTGATTATGTGAGTTAGTCAATTGTTTGAGTATGGAGTCCTAGATCATCCTCTTCGAGCCTTTAAAGAGATTCCACGGTAAGTTATTTTGTGTTGCTTAATTGCTTGTTGTGGTTGGTTAAAGACTCTTGAAATAGTCTTTTGGGGCCAAGGTTTTAATCACATAATATTTTATGTGATTTAACCTGTGGTGTCCGGTTTGGGTCGGGTTAATCCGTGAAACGGATTAAAGTAATTCAATTGAGGAATTACTGTTTTTAAAGTTAAATCGGGACCATGGGTTTGGTTGGGTTAGGAGATTAACCGTGGTTTGATCGGTTAATCTAAACCATGGAAGTTCGGGTATGTTATTGAGCCGGCTTCTGTGGTAGTTAGGTTTGATCAAAGAGTCAACTATTGGGTATAGTTGGCTAAAAGAGGTAGAGGTCGCGGTTGGAGGAACGCGAGGGCTCTGGTGGTTGAGGAGAGTGTGACACAGAGTGTTACGATCGAGCAGGTCGGGAACTCGTATGAGGATCAAGTTGGGACGGAGGGTGCGACCGGTGTTGGTGCCGGTGTTGCTGGAGGTCCAGCGGGTGCTGCGGGTGTGGCAGCAGGAGTGGCTCCGGTCCCAGAGGGTCCTCTTGCGAACTCCTTGGCCTTGCTGTTGGAGCGGTTACCGGAAAGGGTACCAGTGCAGGCTCCAGTTGCACCACCGGTAGTTGAGGCGCAACCAAGGGTTGTGGTTGCGGAAGAGCGCCCATCATACCTTAAGATGATGGAGCAGCTGCAGAGGATTGGCACGAGGTTCTTTCAAGGTGGTGCCAAGCCTGAAGAGGCAGATGAGTGGAGGATGCGGATGGAGCGGAATTTTCGTTCGATCAGATGTCCAGAAGGATATCAGGTGGATCTCGTAGTTCACTATCTGGAGGGTGACGCACATCTCTGGTGGAGAGGTGTTGCGGCACGGAGGGTCCAAGCAGAGATGTCTTGGGAGGATTTCGTAGTGGAGTTTAACTCCAAGTACTTCCCCCAAGAGGCATTGGACCGGATGGAGAGTCGTTTTCTTGGGTTAACTCAAGGGAACCGGTCGGTTCGGAAGTATGAGGCGGAGTTTAACCGTCTCAGAGTGTATGGGGGTCATATCCTGGCTGATGAGTAGGGCCAGGTGAGGCGGTTTCTGATAGGTCTTCGGGCCGAGTTGAGGAACCAGTGTCTATTGAGATCGTTTGACACGGTTGGAGAACTGGTAGAAAAGGCCGCGGTGCTTGAGGAGGGCCTAAGAGATGTGGTTATGGCGGTCAGCCCAATTCTTCGGGCAAGAGAGCCTCCACATCAGTCCGGTCCTAGCAATGGCGGTAAGCCGGTGCATGGGCAGAAGCGGAAGTGGGAAGGTTCTTCCAAGGGTAACCAAGGTGGTCAGGAATGCTTCGGATGCGGAAGCAAGGACCATAGGGTTACAAGTTGCCCTCAGAAAGGTAGAGTGATCAGGGATACTCGGGTGTGTTACCACTGTAGGGAGCCAGGGCATATCAAGCCGAAATGTCCCAGGTTGCTGCAGGGAGTGGTAGCGGCAGTACCAACAGTTAGGCGGGCTGCAGTGACACCTAGGGTTTACACCATGGTGGAGTCGGGAGAGCCGAACTCCAAAACAGCCACTGGTGTTTACAGATCATAAGAGCCCGAAGTACATTTCTACGCAGCCCGAATTGAATTCGAGGCAGAGGCGTTGGATGGAGTTAGTGGCAGATTATGATCTGGAGATAGCTTACCATCCTGGTAAAGCAAATTTGGTTGCTGATGCCCTGAGTTGCAAGCGAGTATCTTCGGCTAGTGAGCGGGACATGGAGTCCTTGGGGTGCGAGATTAGCACGTTGAGGTTGTGTGCTATATCTCAGGAACCGTTGGGCTTGGAGGTGACTAATCAGGCAGATCTTTTGAGTAGAGTTCGGTTGGCTCAGGGAAAAGATGAAGAGTTGATTAAGGCCTCCAAAGCTGAGGGTTCAGAGTATCATGTCTCAACTAATGTGACTATTCTTGTGCATGGGCGGGTGTGTGTACCCAAGGATGAGGAGTTGAAGCGAGAGATTATGAGTGAGGCACATGCGAGCAAGTTTTCGATTCACCCAGGAGCGACTAAGATGTACCGTGATTTGAAACGGTATTATCTTTGGGTCGGGATGAAAAAGGATGTTGCTAAATGGGTCGCAGCGTACGATGTGTGCCAGTTAGTGAAGGCAGAGCATCAGGTTCCAAGTGGGCTGTTGCGGAGTTTACCCATTCCCGAGTGGAAGTGGGATATGATTACGATGGATTTCGTAGTTGGGTTACCTATTTCTCGGACCAAGGATGCTATTTGGGTCATTGTTGATCGACTGACCAAGTCGGCGCATTTTCTAGCCATTAAGAAAACCGATGGAGCTACGGTTCTGGCTAGGAAATATGTGCAGGAGATAGTGAGACTTCATGGAGTACCGGTGAGTATAGTGTCAGACCGGGACCCTAAGTTCACTTCGGGGTTATGGAAGGCATTTCAGAAAGAGATGGGCACTAGGGTGAACTTAGGTACGGCATATCATCCTCAGACGGATGGGCAGTCCGAGAGGACCATCCAGACTCTCGAGGATTTGCTGAGGATGTGTGTGCTTGACTGGGGTGGTCATTGGGTGGACCACTTGAGCTTGGCAGAGTTTGCTTACAATAATAGCTACCAGGCAAGCATTGGGATGGCCCCATACGAGGCACTCTATGGGAGGCCATGTCGTACACCCTTGTGCTGGACCCAGGTGGGGGAGAGGAGTATGTTGGGTGCAGATTTTGTTCAGGAAACTACGGAGAAGATCCGAGTTGTGAAACTGAACATGAAAGAAGCCCAAGATCGGCAAAAGAGTTATGCCGATAAAAGGAGAAAAGATCTCGAGTTTGAGGTGAGAGATAGGGTATATCTCAAGATGGCATTGTTGCGGGGTCCGAACAGATCCATTACTGAGACTAAGTTGAGTCCGAGGTATTTGGGTCCGTTCAAGGTAGTTGAGAGAGTTGGCCCGGTTGCATATCGGTTGGAGTTACCGGAGGTTATGCGAGCACTTCACAAGGTCTTCCATGTGTCGATGCTGAAGAAATGCTTACGTAAGGATGATGAGGTATTGGAAGAGATTCTGACAGATCTTCAGCCTAATATGACCGTTGAGGCGAGACCCTTGAGGATTCTCGAGAGGAGGGTCAAAGAGCTTCGTCGGAAGAAGATTCCAATGATGAGGGTGTTATGGGATTGTGACGGTGTGCGGGAGGAGACTTGGGAACCAGAGGCAAGGATGGAAACAAGATTTAAAAAGTGGTTCGAGAAGCAAGCTGAGGCTTGAGTTTCCATCGATGGTTTCTAATTTCACATTTGAGTTGTATGTCATGTTGGATACGATGAATATTATGTGAAATTGAATAAGAGGAGTAATCTTATGAGTTTATGACTTGTGAGGTCATGTGAGTAAAGAAAAGTTTATTAGAGTTTAAACTGGAAGTATTCTTCGAACAAGGATAAATGGAATACCCTGAGGGAGTGGATATACCTTAAGATGACCTGTGTAGTGGTTATAGGATAGGTTGATATTCCGGGATGGGAATATGGTTGGTGAGTGTCACCATGTGATGTGGCGTGTGGACTCTGTGAGATAGATTCGGCCGGACATGCTTATAGACTTTAGACTTGCTTGCTCCAAGGACTGGTGGGTCCTGTACGACTCATGGGAGATGGATTTCTCCAGAGGCGGGGATGAGGATTTCCCCGGATACCAGAGCTCGAAGGGCTTGTGAGTCCTGAGAGTGGGAGTGGTATGAGTGTGATAACCATAGCTTGAAGGTCTTTGTGACCTGAGAGTGCGAGTGGTATGGTTGCTATACCAGAGCTCGAAGGGCTGACGAGTCCTGAGAGTGGGAGTGGTATAGGTTGGATTCCGATAGCTTGCAGGACTTTGTGGCCTGTAAGTGAGAGTGGCTTGAGGTACCCGGAGCCCAGAGTGCCTTGCACAGAGGGTGGGAGTGGTACGAGTATGAGTTGGGAGCAGTGTATGTCCATAACGTGAGTATAAGCATAGCGGCTGAATAGAGATCTCGAGAGTGGATGGGTTGTGACTTGGGAATAGAGTCGTGTTTCTAGTTAAACTTGTTAAGGGAAAATGAGATAAGTGGTTTGATCGGATGGCTCATGAGCAGTTCTATGCGGTAGATCCGATTCTCGAACGTATGGTACTTGTTTGTTTTATTACGTTCGTCATGAGGAATCACTAAAAAGAATGGCTAAGTTAAAAGCTATCTTATCTAACTCTTGTCAAAAGTTCTCTGAAGCAAGTTGACACTAGAGGATTCACGGGGTTGTGGGATAGGTGGAGTTGTATGGTCAGGTTGACCATGAGAGGGTAGGGATCGTGCGACGAAGGTGTGTCGAGTTCATAGCGGATTGAACTATGTCTAAGGATTCGAGGACGAATCCAGTTTGGTGGGGGAGAATTGTAACGCCCGTGTTCCGGAAATGGAAATTTCGGAATTTATATTCGGGATTTATGCGTAGAAATTCTGGAAAATATTTCCGGGAATTTGTGAAGTAATTGGAAGTTACACAGCATTTTTTCCCGTAGGAGTGTTCGGGATCGATGTGGGAAGTTTGGGGTTCCCTTGTGAACTTTTGGAAAGTTCAGGGACCAATCATTAATTAAGTTTTAATCTGATTTAAATCAGATCAGCCACCATCCTTTTCCACATTCTCCACCGAAGCTTTTCCATTTTTCTCCACTAGGGTCACCCACCTAGCATCCTACTCCCTACAAGCTAGCCTAGTGCCCACCCTCTCCATTATTCTGAATCAGCTTCCTTTCCTTCTCATTTGGCCGACACTTCTCTTCATTTGCAAAGAAAGAAAAGAGTTAGAGAAAGAGAGTTGGGTTGAGAAGAGAGTTTGTGAGAGGTGAAGCTTTGATCAAAATTTTAGAGAAGGAGTGGTTGTGAGTTGTGTGTGGTGTGGAGAGCAAGTGGGGCTGAGTCTTGTGTGGCTGTGTGAGGGCGTGGAGAGCTAGAGGAGGTGAGTCTTGGTGGCTGAGTGGGCGTGTGAGTCTCAAGGAAAAGGAGACGGAGGTTGTTGTGGTGGTGTGCAAAAGAGGAGTAAGTTGGAGAGCTGTTTCGTGGGTGATAAGGAAACAGGAGTTTGACCTAGCAAATCGTTTGCAAAGGTAGCGAATTTTTGTGGAGTTGTAGTTAAGTCTTTTATCTAGATGTACCAATTTACGGAATTGAATTTGAGTTAATACTCTGAAAGTTATTCACGTTTCCGTGAGGCGCTCTGTTTCAGACGCGAACCGGACCAACGTGGATTCAAGGGGCAATCGCGAGTTCGTCTACCGTTGGATCATCTTGAAACTTTGTAGTTAGCTTCAGGACATTTGGGGGTTGAGTTTCAACGGTTGGATTGGGCTTTCAACGGTTAGTCGTTGATTTATGCATGTTTTGTTTCGAGGCGCGTAAGTGGTGAAGGTGATCGTGTTGGTCGATCGGGTGTAGATCGATCGATCTGGTCAGGATCGATCGATCTGGCCAGGATCGATCGATCTAACCTTGTTTGGTCGATCTGAGAAGTTCACGCAAGTTGGGATCGATCGATCTAAGCCTAGATCGATCGATCTGGTGTTTTTTGTGTTCGTTTCTTGTGTTTTGAGTGTCGTTTTGGTTTATTTGTTAGGCACGCGTTTGGGGATTGAAGTCTATTCATTCCGCGAAAGTTTTTGGGAATTTCCGTGCGTGGCTAAAGGTGAGTGCAGGACCGTAAGCTTCTGAGCGGTTAGATTGTTTGATGTGTTTGCGTGATTGTAGGTTGTATGATCTCATGGTGGATCTAGATCGAGTGTTCTTGAGATGGTTGATTTATTGCGGTATTTCGTGTTTAATACGTTGAATAATTTAACTCGCTTGTGTGTATAGCTTGTAGACGGGAGGATTGCCTCACTAAGTATTTGTTGAAATACTTATGCATCTCTTTTGTTTGATGCAGAGAAAGAAAAGTTGTGACTGTGGAATCAAGGCGAGGAGGAGGGGTTGATCTAGACTCGGTTGTTTGTTTAAGTATTTATATTAAAGTTGAATAATTTTCTTACAGTTAACTTTGGTGTTTCTGTATTCGTATTTTTTATTGTTTAAGGATTTATGCGAAAGTAATTTTATTTATGGAGTTAATTAATGTTTATGCATGAGAAGTTGTATTGTTAATTGTTTTGGGAAAATTAATTATTATTTATGGGAATAATAATTAATTAATAATTACAAAAAAAAAAAAACGAGTGCGGTCGTTTCAATATATACAAGGTAAGACGACCAGGACTAAAGTGTGTATTGGAAATATTCTTAGAGATGATGTCATTTCTTTATTAGTTTAGTTTAGTATAATAACATGCGTTTCACAGGAATGTGTTTACAACCAAAATCCAAAACATAATCAGAGATTTTACCTTTTATTTATTTATTTAGTCAACTCCACGTGTACTGCATGCGCAGGGTGTTACACTTTTGCTTTTTTTTTTTTTTTTTTTTTTTTTTCTTTTTCTTTTGGCTCAATAGAAATAGAACATTCAGTTAACCAAACTCATTTCATACATGGTTTATCAATATCTACATATATAAGATCTTACCCAGCGTGTCACTGCAGAGTCTAGGGTCATAAGACTAATAATCTTGTGCCGGATGTTACACTTTAGACGAGGAAAATATATAATAGAATCCAAAGAATCTTCATTTCATGTAAAAAAAGAAGTAAAAACTACAAAAGCACATTCGCGAAGGACTTTTATTGTCCAACATAGAGATCCTTAGAGCAATTCCAATAGGACTACATAACATCAAATTTGGTATTATTACATCTCTCTAGTAGAATTCCATATTTTACACCAAACTATTTTTTTAGTGTTTTATCAAGAGTGTTACACCAAATAGAATTCCATATTTGGTATTATTCCGTATTTGATGTAACACTGTTTATAAACACTAAAAATAATACAACTGTAACTAATATGAAATTTTAATTATTTTCTGTTATTTTTAATTTATCATTCTAATCTTTTTTGTGTGGTAATTGTAATCTTATATTTAACTTATAATTAATCAGTTACAAGAATAATTAATATTTATCAAATTATAAAAAAAATTAAGAAAATTTTATATTTAATCCTATATATAATAATATAGAGAGAAAATTCAGTGTGAGATTTGGTGTTGAGGTAGGAAATATTTTTTTTTTTTTGAAACACTAAAACACCAAATTTTGTGTGATTCCAATATCAAATATGGTGAAATATAGTGGTTTAGTGTGAGAGAATCTAAGGATTTGTAGAATATATTTTGTTTGTTTTTTAAATTTATAAAGAATGAAAACTGAAAGTAACTACAATTATACGTTTATTTTGTTTAACTAATTGTATTTAAATTTTTATTAATCCAAAAAAGAAGCAATGTCTCAGAATATGATTGGCTAGATTACTTGTGATTTATTAGATAAAGAGAGAAATAATTATAAATTGTAACAACTAGAAGAAAAACAAAAGTTATCAATCGTTGAACATGATGGAGTGAATTGTTTTTAGGGTTTTAGAAACAAGAAGAAATAAGTTAAAGAAAAAATAAGAAGGAATTAAAAACAAAAATTAAAGATTTAAAAATATCCCACGAATTTGTAACCGTAAAATTGTATTACTTGCAAAACTCCTATCTACCATACACATAATTCAAGACCGTAAATTTTGTTGTGTGCTCTTTGAATATATTATATTTTATAAATATTATATTTTTAACATTTTGTAACAGTAAAATTTTCAGATTATAATAGTTTTAAATTTTGTTATTTTTAATTAAAACAAAATTGAAAAATAATGCGAGGATGGTAGCATTGACATCTTTTGGCAGGAATCGTAAAGAAATAAAGACTAAATCGCAATGACGAAATCACAACTAAACAATAGTTTTTACTTAAATAGAAAAAAAAACTACCATCAATAAGCTTCAGAGAACGGTCTAGAATAAAACATATATTACTTTTAATTTGTTAAATTTTATGATTTCATTAATATTGTAAGAAACTAAATGAATTATAGTTTATTCATGGATTTGATACCAAGTGCACCGGCAGAAATATAGTATACAATTTTCTACATACTTATTCTTTCTTAGACAAGCTCTTGTACAGTCAAAATAATTGCCAATCGGAGTCCTGTTTTTAAAGCCAGAAAGTTTAAGATGTTCATCAAGTGGAAATGGCTCAGTTATCTGGAAGTCAATTGGCGAACTCGCTCCTAGATTGGAAGAATCGATTCTCTCTTATGAGTTATATTTTTTCATAATTACCTATAAAGTTTTCAAAGCATAAGTCAAATTAATAAATTTATTATTTTAAAAAGTTAATAATACAATACATATTATCCTAAATAAATAAATTTAAACTTACAAGATTAAACAAGAATCAGAATGGTTAAAAATAAAATAAATATCTTCATTTCTAAAATAAAAATTCAATAATAAATTATATAAAATATATTTCTTCTGATCGTATAAAGTTATTTATTTTGTTTTTCATGAAATTATTTAATATATATATAATACCATATTTATATGTTTATATACACGCATATGTTATAAATGGGATATTGTTCTAATTAACGTTTTTTTAAATGAATGAATTGTTAATAAACTAGGAAAGTTAAATAAACCATATTTATACGTTTTATTTTTGTGCACTTTTAATCTATGAATTTATTTCTAAAGTAAATTATATTATTAGTAATACACATCTGAGTATAATTCTCACATACTTGAGTATATTATTTTTTTTATCAGATTTTGTATCATAAAATTTAATAGAATATTGTTTCTTTTTATATTTTGAAAAATACCCATTGTATCATTTAGTTTAAATTGTTGGGCATTTGTGATTTTGGTACTTCTATTATCCTTGTTGTTTTGTAATGTACTAACAATAAATTTTATTACTTACAAAACTCCTATCTATCATACACATAATTCATGACCGCAAGTTTTGTTTCATGCAGTTTGAATATATTATATTTTACCAATATTATATTTTTAAGATTTACAAATATCTCACGAGTTTGTAACCGTAAACTTTTCAGATTATCATAATTTTACATTTTTTTATTTGTAATTAAAACAAAATTGAAAACCAAAATCCTATGTGGCAAAATTTGGAACCAAAATCCAAGCTGGCAAAAATTGGTTGGCCAAGTGACTTGTGCATTATAAAAATGTTTTATAGTGAAAGATAAAAGTGTTGGTCCACACATAACCAACTTGGTCAAATCCGGTTTAGAAATTAGAATAAAAGTTCTAGAGTGGTCTAACGGTGTCATCTCCCTGCTGCATCTGACCGCTTCAGTTATAGTGGTGTCAACACACCGCTGCATCTGAACTTGACAAAAGATTATAGCAAGCAGTAGAACGATGATAATTACGCATTAATTGGGCACTTTCTTGATAAGAAGACAATGCGGGGATGGTAGCATGGACATATTTTGGTAGGGATCATAAAGAAAGAAAGACTGAACCGCAATGATAAAATCACAACTAAACAATAGCTATTACTTTAATAGAAAAGAAACAACTGTCAAGAAGCTTCATAGAACTAACTAGGATAAAAAATATATTACATTTATTACATTCAATTTGGTTAATTTTCTGATTCCATTAAGATTGTATGAAACTAAATTAATTATAATTTATTCATGGATTTCATACCAAGTGCACTGACAAAAATATAGTCTACATTTTCTTACATACTTATTCTTTTAGACAAGCTCTTATACAGTCAAAACATTGGCCAATCAGGGTCCTATTTTTAAATCCAGAAAGTTCAAGATGTTCGTCAAGCGGAAATGGCTCAGTTATCTCGAAGTCAATTGGCGAACTCGCTCCTAGATTGGAAGAATCGATTCTCTCTTATGAATTAGATTTTTTCATATTAATTGATGTACCTATAAAGTTTTCAAAGCATAAGCCAAATTATTAAATTGATATTTTAGAAAAGATTAATAATATAATATATATCATCCTAAATAAATAAATTTAAACTTACAAGATGAAACAAGAATTAGAATGGTTAAAAATAAAACAAGTATCTTCATTTCTAAAATAGAAATTCAATAATAAAATATATAAAATATATTTTTACCGATCATTTAAAGTTATTTATATTGTTTCTCACGAAATTATTTAAGGTATATAAAGTGTCATATTTATATGTTTCTACACACGCATATGTTATTATTGGGATATTGTTCTATTTAACGATTTTGTTTTTTGAAATGAATGAAAAATTAATAAACTAGGAAAGTTAAATAAAGCATATTTATACGTTTTATTTTTGTGCACTTTTAATCTATGAATTTATTGATAAAATATATTATAATATTATTAATACACATCTGCGTATAATTCTCACATACATGGGTATATAATGTTTTTTAGATCAGATTCCGTATCATAAAATATAATCGAATATTTTTTCTTTTTATATTTTGAAAAATACCCATTGTATCATTGAGTTTAAATTGTTTGGCATTTGTGATTTTGGTACTTCTATTATCCTTGTTAGTTTGTAACGTACTAACAATAAATTTAATTACTTGCAAAACTCCTATCTATCATACACATAATTCAAGATCGTAAATTTTGTTTTGTGCTGTAATAATATATTATATTTTATCAATATTATATTTTTAACATTTACAAATATCTCACGAATTTGTAACCGTAAACTTTTCATATTATCACAATTTTATAATTTTTTATTATTTTCAATTAAAAAAAAATTGAAATCCAAACTCTTATGTGGCAAAATTTGGAACCAAAATCGTAGCTGGCAAAAATTAGTTGGCCAAGCGACTTGTGCTTTATAAGATAAATGTTTAATAGTGAAAGATAAAGGTGTTGCTCCACACATAAACAACTGGGTCAAACCCGGTTTAGAAATTAGAAAAAAGAGTTCGAGAGAGGACCAGCGGTGTCATATCCCTGCTGTATCTGACCGCTTCAGTCATAGTGGTGTCAACACACCGCTGCATCTGACCTTGTACAAAAGATTATAGCAAGCAGTAGAACAATGATAACTAAGCATTAATTGGTCACTTTCGTGATAAGAAGACAATGCGGGAACGGTTGCATGGACATCTTTTGGCAGGGATCATAAAGAAAGAAAGACTGAACCGCAATGACGAAATCACAACTAAACAATAGCTTTTACTTAAATGGAAAAGAAACTACCGTCAACAAGGTTTAGAAAACGTACTAGGATAAAACGTATATTACTTTTAATTTGTTAAATTTTATGATTCCATTAAGAATTGTATGAAACTAAATTAATTATAGTTTATTCATGGATTTCATACCAAGTGCACTGACAAAAATATAGTTTACATCTACCTACATACTTATTCTTTCTGAGACAAGCTCTTGTACAGTCAAAACAATAACCAAGCGGGGTCCTATTTTTAAAGCCAGAAAGTTCAAGATGTTCATCAAGTGGAAATGGCTCAGTTATCTGGAAGTTAATTGGCGAACTCGCTCCTAGATTGGAAGAATCGATTCTCTCTTCTGAATTAGAATTTTTCATAGTAATTGATGTACCTACAAATTTTTCAAAGCATAAGTCAAATTATTAAATTGATATTTTAGAAAAGATTAATAATACAATACATATCATCCTAAATAAATAAATTTAAACTTACAAGATGAAACAAGAATTAGAATGGTTGAAAATAAAACAAGTATCTTCATTTCTAAAATAGAAATTCAATAATAAAATATATAAAATATATTTTTGATTATCGTTTAAAGTTATTTCTTTTGTTTCTCACTAAATTATTTAAGGTATATAAAGTGTCATATTTATATGTTTCTATACACGCATATGTTATTAATGGGATATTGTTCTAATTAACGTTTTTTTTTTTTTGAAATGAATGAAAAGTTAACATACTAGGAGAGTTAAATTAACCATATTTATACGTTTTATTTTTGTGCACTTTTAATCAATGAATTTATTTATAATGTATATTTTATTATTATTAATACGCATCTGAGTATAATTCTCACATACTTGGGTATATAATTTTTTTAAGATCAGATTCTGTGTCAAAAAATTTAATAGAATATTGTTTCTTTTTATATTTTAAAAAATACCCATTGTATCATTGTGTTTAAATGGTTGGGCATTTGTGATTTTGGTACTTCTATTATCCTTGTTGGTTTGTAACATACTAACAATAAAATTTTATTACATGCAAAAGTCCTATCTAACATACATATAATTCAAGACCGTAAATTTTTTTTGTGCTGTTTGAATATATGATATTTTATCAATATTATATTTTTAACATTTACAAATCTCTAGCGAATTTGTAACCGTAAACATTTCAGATTATCATAACTTTATATTTTCTTATTTGTAATTAAAAAAAAAATTGAAAACCAAATTCCTATGTGGCAAAATTTGGAACCAAAATCCTAGCTGGAAAAAATTGGTTGGTCAAGTGACTTGTACTTTATAAGATAAATGTTTTATAGTGAAAGATAAAGGTGTTGGTCCACACATAACCAACTGGGTCAAAGCCGGTTTAGAAATTAGAAAAAGTTCGAGAGCGGTCCAGCGGTGTCATCTCCCTGCTGCATCTGACCGCTTCATTCATAGTGGTGTCAACACACCGCTGCATCTGACCTTGTACAAAAGATTATAGGAAGCAGTAGAACAATGATAATTAAGCATTAGTTGGGAACTTTCGTGATAAGAAGACAATGCGGGAACGATTGCATGGATATCTTTTGGCAGGGATCATAAAGAAAGAAAGATTGAACCGCAATGATGAAATCACAACTAAACAATATTTTATACTATGTAGAAAAGAAACTACCGTCAAGAAGCTTCAGAGAACGGAATAGGATAAAACATATATTACTTTTAATTTGTTAAATTTTATGATTTCATTAAGATTGTATGAAACTAAATTAATTATAGTTTATTCATGAATTTCATACCAAGTGCACTAACAAAAATATAGTCTACATTTTCCTACATACTTATTCTTTCTTAGACAAGCTCTTGTACAGTCAAGACAATAGCCAAGCGGGATCCTATTTTTAAAGCCAGAAAGTTCAAGATGTTCATCAAGTGGAAATGGCTTAGTTATCTGGAAGTCAATTGGCGAACTCGCTCCTAGATTGGAAGAATCGATTCTCTCTTCTGAATTAGATTTTTTCATAGTAATTGATGTACCTATAAAGTTTTCAAAGCATAAGTCAAATTATTAAATTGATATTTTAGAAAAGATTAATAATAAAATACATATCATCCTAAATAAATAAATTTAAACTTACAAGATGAAACAAGAATTAGAATGGTTAAAAATAAAACAAGTATCTTCATTTCTAAAATAAAAGTTCAATAATAAAATATATAAAATATCTTTTTGATAATCGTTTAAAGTTATTTCTTTTGTTTCTCACGAAATTAGTTAAGATATATAAAGTGCCATATTTATATGTTTCTATACACGCATATGTTATTAATGGGATATTGTTCTAATTAACCTTTTTTTTTTTTGAAATGAATGAAAAGTTAATATACTAAGAAAGTTAAATAAACCATATTTATACGTTTTATTTTTGTGCACTTTTAATCAATGAATTTATTTATAATGCATATTATATTATTATTAATACGCATCTGAGTATAATTCTCACATACTTGGGTATATAATTTTTTTTAAGATTAGATTCCGTATCAAAAAGTTTAATAGAATATTGTTTCTTTTTATATTTTGAAAAATACCCATTGTATCATTGAGTTTAAATGGTTGGACATTTGTGATTTTTGGTACTTCTATTATCCTTGTTGGTTTGTAACGTACTAACAATAAATTTTATTACTTGCAAAACTCCTATCTAACATACATATAATTCAAGACCCTAAATTTTGTTTCGTGCTGTTTGAATATATGATATTTTATTTTATCAATATTATATTTTCTTATTTGTAATTAAAACAAAATTGAAAACCAAACTCCTATGTGGCAAAATTTGGAACCAAAATCCTAGCTGGCAAAAATTGGTTGGCCAAGTGACTTGTGCTTTATAAGATAAATATTTTATAGTGAAAGATAAAGGTGTTGGTCCACACATAACCAACTGGGTCAAACCCGGTTTAGATATTAGAAAAAAAGTTCGAGAGCGGTCCATCGGTGTCATCTCCCTGCTGCATCTGACCGCTTCAGTCATAGTGGTGTCAACACACCGCTGCATCTGACCTTGTACAAAAGATTATAGCAAGTAGTAGAACAATGATAATTAAGAATTAATTGGGAACTTTCGTGATAAGAAGAAAATGCGGGAATGGTTGTAATATATCATGGATTTTACAGGTTTTAAACCATGATATAAGTGCTTTATCGAGTCTTAACCGTATCTTTCGAGTCTTTTACAGATTTTTATGTGTTGGGGACTTTTTGGATGATTATGGAGCATTTGTTGCTGAGTGTAACGCCCGTGTTCCGAAAATAGAGATTTCGGAAATTAAAACCGGTATTTATGCGTAGATTTTTCTGGGAAAATTAATTCCGGGAATTTCTGGGGTAATTTGGAAGTTACACGTATTTTTCCCGTAAGGGGGTGTTCGGAGCTAATTTAGGAGTTTGGGGTCAGTTTGTGAATTTTTTCTGGAATTCAGGGACCCAAATCCTAAAATAGCGCCCGTGTTCCGAAAAAAGAGAAATTTCGGAATTGCATCCGGGATTTATGCGGAGAATCTCTCGAAAATATTTTCCGGGAGATTTTGGAGTGACTTAAAGGTCACGCCGCATTTTTCCCCTAGGGGTGTGCGGGATCAATTGGGAAGTTTGGGTTCCCTGCGTGAACTTTTGAGAGTTCAGGGACCAAATCCTAATTAAGTTCTAATCTGATTAATCAGATTTTTCAACCACCATAGCTGTCTCCATCCTACTCCTTTTGCTAGAGGTCACCTACCTATGCACCTTTTGTTCAAGCAGCCTCCCCTAGGTAGAGTTTCCCACCTTCACCCACCCTCTCCATTATTTCTGAAGTCAGCTTCTTTTCCTTCTTCTTTTGGCCGACACTTCATCTGCTAAAGAAAAAGAAAGGAAAAGAGTTAAAGAAAAGAGAGAGGAGGAGGAGAAAAGGAGGAGGAAAAAGTGAGAGCTTTGTGTGGTGTGGAGAGCAAAGAAGAGGAGTGGGCTGAGTTGTGTGTGGTGTGGAGATCAAGTGAGGCTGAGACTTGTGAGTCTTGTGGCTGTGTGTGAGGGCGTGGAGAGCAAGAGCCAAAGAAGGCGAGTTTGTTGGCTGAGTGTGTGGTGTGGTGAGCAAGAGAGGAGTAAGTTGGAGAGCTGTTTCGTGGGTGAGAAGGAAAAAGGAGTTTGACCTAGCAAATCGTTTGCAAAGACGCGAACCAGACCAACGTGGATTCAAAGGGCAATCGCGAGTTTGTCTGTCAACGGATCATCTTGAAACTTTGAAGTTAGCTTCAGGACATTTGGGGGTTGAGTTTCAACGGTGGGATTAAGATTTCAACGGCACGCGGTTGGGGGATTGAGGTCTATTCATTCCGGGAAGTTTTAGGAATTTTCGTGTGTGGCTAAAGGAAAAGAGTTTGTGTGACCATGGAATCAAGGCGAGGAAGAGGGGATGATCTAGGAACTCGTTGTGTGTTTAAGAGTCTTCCGCTATAAAAGGATTGTGTTGTTTAGTATTGTTGGATGATGATCGAACGATCTCGAGTCAGGTTTCTTGTTTAACAAGAACCGTTATAGACAACAGAAATTGTCTATGAAAGCCAAGGTGGCTATACAGACCAACTTCGACTCTCAACTCAAGTCGTAGTATTCTGGAAAGATCAATCGATTTAATATCCTTTCGGTTGATCGGTAAAAGTGTATTTTACTTGTGGAGTCAAATAATTAAATGCAAGGATAGTTGCATTGTTATTTGTTTTGGGAAATTAATTATTATTTATGGGAATAATAATTAATTGTTTAAAAGTGTATTTTATTGTTGGAGTGAGTAATTATTATTCAAGAGTAGTTAAATTATTATAATAATTTGTTTGGGAAGTTAATTATTATTTATGGGAATAATAATTAATTGTTTAAAAAAAAAAAAAAACGAGGGCGGTCGTTTCAATTTGGTATCAGAGCGATTAAGGCTCTAGGACGGGTTAGAAAAATTAAATTGGTTTTGAATTTAATTTTTGGTGCTTTGAGAAGCATGAGTATTTGAGTTGAATTGATTATGTGAGTTAGTCAATTGTTTGGATATGGAGTTTTAGATCATCCTCTTCAAGCCTTTAAAGAGATTCCACGGTAAGTTGTTTTGTGTTTCTCAATTGTTTGTTGAGTTTAGTTAAAAGACTTGGTGGAAATAGTCTTTTGGGGCCAAAGTATTAATCACATTATTTTTATGTGGATTAAGCTGTGGTGTCCGGTTTGGGTTGGATTTAATCTTTGATCGGTTAATCTAAACCGTGGAAGTTCGAGTCAGTTGTTGAGCCGGTTTCTGTGGTTGCAAGGTTTGATCGAGGAATCCTCTGTTTGGCTGCGATGGCTAAAAGAGGTAGAGGTCGTGGTCGTGGTACCGACAGGGGTAGAGGTCGCGGTCTGAGGAACGCGAGGACTCCGGTGGTTGAGGAGAGCGTGACACCGAGTGTTACGGTTGAGCAGGTCGGGAACTCGCATACGGATCGGGATGGGATGGAGGGTGTGGCCGGTGTTGGTGCCGGTGTTGCTGGAGTTCCAGCGGGTGCTGTGGGTGTGACAGCAGGTGTAGCTCCGGCCCAAGAGGATCGTATTACGAATTTCTTGGCCTTGCTGTTGGAGCGGTTACAGGAAAGGGTACCAGTGCAGGCTCCAGTTGTACCACCGGTAGTTGAGGTGCAACCAAGAGTTGTGGTTGCGGAAGAGCGCCCATCATACCTCAAAATGATGGAGCAGCTGCAGAGGATTGGCACGAGGTTCTTTCAGGGTGGTGCCAAACCTGAAGAGGCAGATGAGTGGAAAATGCGGATGGAGCGGAATTTCCGTTCGATCAGGTGTCCAGAGGGATATCAGGTGGATCTCGCAGTTCACTATCTGGAGGGTGACGCACATCTCTGGTGGAGAGGTGTTGCGGCCCGGAGGGTCCAAGCAGAGATGTCTTGGGAGGATTTCGTAGTGGAGTTTAACTCCAAGTATTTCCCCCAAGAGGCATTGGACCGGATGGAGAGCCGTTTCTTAGGATTGACTCAAGGGAACCGGTCAGTTCGGGAGTATGAGGCGGAGTTTAACCGTCTCAGAGTGTATGGCGGTCATATCCTAGATGATGAGCAGGCCCAGGTGAGGCATTTTCTGATAGGTCTTCGGGCCGAGTTGAGGAACCAGTGTCTAATTGGATCGTTTGACACGGTTGTAGAACTAGTAGAGAAGGCCGCGGGGCTTGAGGAGGGCCTAAGAGATGTGGTTGAGGTAGTCAGCCCAACCCTTCAGGAAAGGAAGTCTCCACATCAGTCTGGTCCTAGCAATGGCGGTAAGCCAGTGCATGGACAGAAGCGGAAGTGGGAGGGTCCTTCCCAAGGTAACCAGGGTGGTCAGGAATGCTTCAGGTGCGGAAGCAAGGACCATAAGGTTGCGAGTTGCCCCCAGAAGGGTAGAGCGGTCGGAGATACTCGGGTGTGTTATCACTGTCATGAGCCAGGGCATATCAAACCGAAATGTCCCAGGTTGCAGCAGGGAGTGGTAGCTGCGGCACCGACAGAGAGGCGGGCTGTAGTGACACCCAGAGTATACACCGTGGTGGAGTCGGGAGAGCCGAGTTCCAAACCGATCACTGAAAAAGAATTTTAGACTTGGTTGAGTTTAATTCTTGTGGTTGTGTCGTGATATGCATGTATTTTCATAGTTCTTAGTACGCATTTCTTTAGCATTTTGTGTATATAAGTTTGTTTAAAGGAGTATTTCTTAAGTATTTTGTGTATATTGAGTCTTTTATAGTTTTAAGAGTCTAGGTTTGCGTTTTGGACATTCTTCTGTGGTTTGTGCATGTATTTCAGGGATTCTGGAGCAGTGTGATGATGCACGAAGATCAAGGATCGAAGAGGGTACAAAGAGCAGCTGGATCGGTCAACAACCGATCATCACGACCGATCAACTTCACCCTGATCGGTCAGCAAACGATTTCGAAAGACGCACGGCAAAATGAGTCATAAGCGTGAGAGGCAGAGGGATCGGTCAGCAACCGATCGCCATGAACGATCAAGATTGCAGCGATCGGTCATCAACCGATCGCCATGACCGATCGCCGACACCTTTTAGTGCGAATGATTTCTCTTTAAAGGCAACTTTTTCCCATTGTAAAAGGGATATACGACTTTTTAGATCAAAAAACAACTTTACTCTCTGCTTTTTCTCTGGTTCTTCAGCTTTTCTTCAATCTCTTTTCATCATTTGAACTTATGTTTTAAACCTTTTGTTGAATCTTTTTATAAAATCATCATTATGTCTTCATTCTCTATCTTTTGTATAGTTTACTTTTGTATTTTGAGCATGTGTGAGTAGTTGACTTTTGGGCTGATTGGTTTGGTAGATGTAGGATGATTTGATGGTTGTTTGTGATGTTTGATTGTTGATTTATGTTTATGTTCATGTATAGAATGATTTTAATACTTGAAATGAACTTGGAAAAGTGATTTCTCGATCTTTGACCGTTTCGAACCCGGAAGGAGTTTAGAAACGTTTTGAACTTTCTATGCTTGCTTTCCTTTATCTTTGCCAATGGAAATTGAGTTTTAAGATAGGATTGATGATAGAAATGAGTTGGTGTTTAATGTTTATAAATCATTCGGTTGCAATTGGGAAATTAGCTTAATCGATTGTTTTGTAAAAGAACTAGTATCATGGGAGTGAGCTAGTTTATTCTCTTAACTCTTATCATAGCATTTTCATTGATTGACCATTCATTTCGTCATTTGTTAGGCCATCATTCATCCTTGTCGTTATGCCACGCCAATAGCCCATATTTCTCATATTTATCTAAAACCGATCATTTAGCTTATTGTGCTTTGTTTCACTTGTTTAATTGCAATCAATTGAAGTTCATGCTTGTTTGATTTGTTTTATTTGCTTAATTGAGTTTAGTTGAAGTTTGCATTTAGTTGCTTTTCATTTTTATCGCATTTGCTCTGTTTTCGTTATTTGTTTCGTGAAAAAGAAAAACCCAAAAACGTTTTATCGCTTAGATTAAGTAGTGTCTTGTATTCTTAGTGTGTTGTTCTTGTTTCCCTGTGGATTCGATCCCCAAGTACTCAACGTACGAAAGGGTTATTTGATAGACCCGAGGCCTTAAAAACCTCATTATCAAATTGGCGCCGTTGCCGGGGATGCTAGCAATAGCCATTAGGATTTGGACTCTATTTGAGACTAAGCCTTTCTTTTTGAGATTACTAACTTGTGTCTTGTGTTTTTCTCTGTCTTGAAGGTGCATGAACCTGAGAAGTCAAGGACGAGAAAACTTGGTCGATTTTGTACCGGATATAAGAAGACTAGAGCGAACCAATACTCGTGCTAGAAGGGAAAGAGAGAGACTAACAAGAACACTTGGAGTAAACATGGAGGACGAACCCGAGGTTCATCAAGAAGAAGCTCAAGGAGCAGGGGTTCCTCTTAACCCACCACTTCACGCTGCTAGAAGACCGAGAGTGATAGGGGCATACGATGCGCCCCAAACGCATGGAAACTGCAGCGGAATTCGTGCACCTACGGTTGACAACAACAACTTCGAAATCAAGATGAGCGTCATCAACATGGTTCAAGGAAACAAATTTCACGGGCTACAACTTGAAGACCCTTTGGACCATCTCGACAACTTCAATGACATATGTGACTTGACAAAGATCAATGGCATTTCGGAGGATGCATTTAAGCTGAGACTATTTCCTTTCTCTCTTGGGGATAAGGCAAAGCAATGGGAGAAGAGTCTACCTCCCGGATCAATCACCACTTGGGCTGAATGCAAGAGGAAATTCCTTGAAAAGTTCTTCTCAACTTCAAGAACGGCTCGGCTTAGGAATGACATATCAAGCTTTACTCAAAAACACAATGAAAGTTTTAGTGAAGCTTGGGAGCTGTTCAAGGGCTACACGAACAAATGCCCCCACCATGGATTTTCCGAAGAATCATTGCTTAGTACTTTGTATAGAGGTATAGCTCCGAAGATAAGGATGTTGCTGGACACCGCTAGCAATGGGAATTTCTTAGGGAAGAATGTTGAAGAGGGGTTTGAACTTGTGGAGAATCTTGCACAAAGCGACGGGAACTATGGTGAGGATTATGATAGGGCTCCGAGAGGGAGTGGAGATAGAGAAGATCAAAGGAGTAAGGAAATCAAGGCCTTACATGAGAAAATGGATAGAGTGCTGCAAGCTACCGAAAGATCTATAAACTTCGTTGGAGAATTCGATGGAACTAAAGCTTGCAAGGAAGTTATGTATGAAGACAGCCTTGAGTTACAAGAAGAAATGAACTTTGTTGGGAATCAAGGGAATTATCAAGGAGGATACAACAAGGGATACAACACGAACTTCCAACAACAAAGCCAAGGCTATCAACCAAAGCCTTACATACCGACAAATCCTCAAGGACAGAACTATGCACAACAAAGGTTTGTACCCAAACAACCTTTCCAAGGGAATCAAGGAGGATACCAAGGCAACCAAGGAGGTTATCAAAACAATCAAGCTAGGTTTTCGAACAATCAAGGCGATTTTCAAGGGAAGGCACCTTTCATCCCAAACAATCAACAAGCTTTCAAACCAGCAGTACAAGCAAGCACTGCTCAGCCTCAAGATTCTGAAATGAAAGACATGAAGAATATGCTTCAGCAACTTTTGGTTGGGCAATCCAATAGTTCAATTGATTTGAACAAGAAAATGGTTGAAATTCATAACAAGGTGGATATAGCTTATGAAGATCTCAATGCCAAGTTTGAGCACTTAAGCACTCATGTAAAGGGGCTAGACAACCAGATAGCTCAAGTAGCTTCCACTTCTCAAGGACCAAGGGGAACTTTACCGGGTAAAGCCGAGAAGAACCCGAAGGAATATTGTGCGGCGATAACTTTGAGGAGCGGAAAAGAGTTACCGACAAGAGGTCAAGTTGTGGTTGAGGTAAATAACAAGGAAGATGAGTATGAGGATGCCTTGGGTGATGAAAATGTTGAAAATTCTGACAAAGAGGTTCGGGATCGGTCAGCAACCGATCCAAGTGGTCGCACGGCAAAACAGTCATTTTCCGGAGTGAATTTTGATCGGTCAACAACCGATCAGACTGACCGATCAGCTCCTAACGATCGGTCAGCAACCGATCGGACTGACCGATCGGCTGAGGAGAATGGGACCGTGGAGTCCAATGATGCTCAAGGTTATTCTAAGGCGGTCTATGGTGATGCAAAGAAGTTTACAAAACCAAAAGGAGCTTCTACAAAGGATAATGAGTTTGAACCAAGAGGATATGAACCGAAGCTTCCATTTCCCGGAAGATTTAAAAAGCAACTCTTGGACAAGGCGTTCGAGAAGTTCAAGAGAGTAATGGGAACGGTTCAAGTCACCATACCATTCATCGATCTTATAATGGAATGTCCTCCTTACAACAAGCTTCTCAAGGATGTTCTGACAAAGAGGAGACAAATCGAAGAAGCAATGGTGGAAATCAACCATGAGTGTAGCGCCATAATTCAAAACAACTTGCCTAAAAAGCTTAAGGATCCGGGGAGTTTCACGCTTCCTTGCAATTTGGGGCCTCTACACTTCAAGAAGTGTTTGGTTGATCTTGGTGCAAGTGTGAGCTTAATGCCATTGACCGTTTCTAAGAAGCTAGGTTTGACAAACTTCAAGAAGACGAGGATATCATTGGTGCTAGCGGATAGATCAATTCGTTATCCTATTGGGATATTGGAAGATCTGCCATTGAAGGTTGGGAACTGCATAATCCCAACAGATTTCGTGGTTCTAGAGATGGATGAAGAACCAACGGACCCAATCATCTTGGGAAGACCATTCCTAGCAACCGCGGGAGCTCTTATCGATGTTAGGAATGGAGCGATAGATCTTCGCTTGGGAGATATCGTGATGAAGTTCAACATCATAGACATCATGAAGAAGCCAACCATAGAAGGAAAGGTGTTCTATGTGGAAACCTTAGAGAACATGGTTGATGAATACTTGGAAGAGCTCAACATGGAGGATCCCCTTGAAGTAGCTATCACACGATCTAGCAATGAAAGCGGGATTAAGAATAGAGAAGCAAAGGTTTATGAGGATTATCTTGACTCACAAAAGCCGTGGGAGAAGAAGGCTTTCTTCTTGGATATTGGGGAAGGCGTGAAAGAAAATCCGAAAGGAGATACTAGCAATGGTAAGTCTAGTATGGATGATGATTGGAGTGAACTCAACGCTCCAAAGGTGGAGATGAAGCCACTACCACAAGGGCTAAGGTATGAGTTTCTTGGTTCTAATTCTACATATCCAGTCATTGTGAATAATGCATTAGACCAAGAACAAACTGAAATGTTGTTGCATGAGTTGAGAAAGTATAGGAAAGCCTTAGGATATTCATTGAAAGATATTAAAGGCATTTCACCATCTTTGTGCATGCATAGGATTCATTTAGAAGATGAAACTAAATCATCGATTGAGCACCAAAGAAGGTTGAATCCTAATTTAAAAGAAGTGGTTAAGAAAGAAATTTTGAAACTGCTTGAGGCGGGGGTGATCTACCCTATATCCGATAGTACTTGGATCTCACCGGTCCATGTGGTGCCTAAGAAAGGGGGGATCACCGTCGTTAAAAATGAAAACGATGAACTAATTCCAACAAGAACTATTACAGGGCATAGAGTTTGTATTGATTATAGAAAATTGAACTCATCAACTCGTAAGGATCATTTTCCTTTGCCATTCATTGATCAAATGTTGGAAAGACTAGCGAATCATTCTTATTATTGTTTCCTTGATGGTTACTCCGGGTTTTTCCAAATCCCTATTCACCCGAGTGACCAAGAGAAAACGACATTCACTTGTCCTTATGGCACCTTCGCATATCGAAGAATGCCGTTTGGCTTGTGTAATGCACCGGCTACTTTTCAGCGGTGTATGATGTCCATTTTCTCGGACTTAATTGAGGACATAATGGAAGTATTTATGGATGATTTTTCTGTCTATGGTTCTTCTTTTGGTTCTTGTTTGTTAAATCTTTGCAGGGTACTCAAGAGATGTGAGGAGACAAGCTTGGTACTAAATTGGGAAAAGTGTCACTTCATGGTTAAAGAAGGGATAGTGCTCGGGCACAGAATTTCCAAGAGTGGGATTGAAGTAGACAAGGCAAAGATAGAAGTCATGGTGAAGTTGGAACAGCCAAGGACAGTGAGGGACATTAGAAGCTTCTTGGGTCATGCGGGATTTTATCGGAGATTCATTCAAGACTTCTCCAAGATAGCAAGACCGCTAACAAGACTATTATGCAAAGATACAGATTTTGTGTTCGATGAGGCATGTCTAGAGGCGTTCAATAAGCTAAAAGGGGCATTGATTAGTGCGCCTATTGTTCAACCACAGAGCTGGGAACTACCATTTGAGATAATGTGCGATGCGAGTGATTTCGCCGTTGGAGCCGTATTGGGACAGAAAAAGGACAAGAAGTTGCACGTGATCTACTACGCTAGTAGGACACTTGATGATGCCCAAACAAGATATACAACAACGGAGAAGGAATTATTAGCAATCGTCTATGCTTTTGAGAAATTCAGATCTTATTTGGTGGGTTCCAAGGTGATAGTGCATACGGACCACGCAGCACTAAGACATTTGTTGGCCAAGAAGGAAGCAAAGCCAAGACTGTTGAGGTGGATCCTATTATTGCAAGAGTTTGATCTGGAAATAAGAGATAAGAAAGGGGTAGAGAATGGAGTAGCTGATCACTTATCAAGGATGAAGATCGAGGAGAACATACCGATCGATGATTCCTTGCCCGAAGAGCAAATCAACGTCATTCAAGGCTTGACTAAAGCCGATTCCATGCTCATGGGACTTCTAGCTATTGATACCATGGATGTGAGCTTACCATGGTATGCAGATTTTGTAAACTACTTGGCTTGCGAGAAAGAACCGCCAAACCTTCAAGGGTACGCCAAAAAGAAGTTTTACAAAGACGTGCGTCGATTCTATTGGGATGAGCCGTACTTATATACATTTTGCAAAGATAAGCTCTATAGAAGATGTGTGCCGGAAGAAGAGGTTGCTGGGATTTTGATGCATTGCCACGGTTCCGCTTATGGAGGGCATTTTGCAACATTCAAAACAGTTTCTAAGGTACTACAAGCGGGATTTTGGTGGCCTACAATGTTTAAGGACGCCTATGAGTTCATCTCTCGATGTGACTCATGCCAACGAAAAGGAAACATCAGAAAGAGGAATGAAATGCCTCAAAATCCAATCCTAGAAGTGGAGATCTTTGATGTTTGGGGGATAGACTTCATGGGGCCTTTCCCGTCTTCTTATGGGAATAACTACATTCTTGTAGCGGTGGACTATGTTTCCAAATGGGTAGAGGCGATAGCAAGTCCAACCAACGATGCAAAAGTTGTATTGAAAATGTTCAAGAGCATCATATTTCCAAGATTTGGAGTCCCAAGGGTAGTGATAAGCGATGGAGGTTCACACTTCATAAACAAAGTTTTCGAGAACCTACTAAGGAAGCATGGTGTGAAGCACAAGGTTGCAACTCCATATCATCCCCAAACAAGCGGCCAAGTGGAAGTTTCCAACCGAGAAATAAAAGCTATACTAGAGAAGACGGTTGGTGTTACTAGAAAAGATTGGTCCAATAAACTTGATGATGCGCTTTGGGCGTATAGGACGGCTTACAAGACTCCGATAGGAACCACTCCTTTCAATCTTCTATACGGGAAGTCTTGTCACCTACCGGTGGAGTTAGAATACAAGGCCATTTGGGCAGTGAAACTTCTGAATTTTGACATCAAGTCAGCTGGGGAAAAGCATTTGGTTCAATTAAATGAGTTAGATGAGATTCGTCTAGAGTCTTACGAAAACGCAAGAATTTACAAGGAAAGGACCAAGTCTTTTCATGACAAGAGGATCCTTTCTAGAGACTTCAAGGTTGATGATCAAGTGCTGTTATTTAACTCCAGGTTGAAACTCTTTCCGGGAAAACTTAAATCTCGATGGTCAGGACCGTTTAAGATCAAAGAGGTGAGACCTTATGGTGCGGTTGTGCTTTGGAACAAGTCCGGGGGAGAATTCACCGTGAACGGACAACGCCTCAAGCCATACCTAGCTGGAGAAAACATCGAGGATGGAGCCATTGTTCCACTCTCGGAACCCCATTCCGCTTAAAAACATTGAAAAGTCGAGCTCAAGACTTTAAACGAGCCGTTGGGAGCATTCCCAATTTGTATCTTTGTATATATGTGACATATGTGTGCTTTGATTGTTGAAGTTTTGTTTTCTTATTCTGTGTGTTTATTGTGTTTTCAGGAGTGTTGAGGATCAAAGGAAAGAATTCAAGAACTGACAAGTCAAAAACGCATGAGAAGGAGCTGGGGATCGGTCACATCGATCGGTTGTTGACCGATCAACATCCAACCGATCGGTTGTTGACCGATCAACTTCCCAGGTAAGTTTAAAAGAGGTTTTGCCGTGCGACCTTCGCGATCGGTTGTTGACCGATCAACATCCACGCGATCGGTCGTGGCGATCGGTTGCTGACCGATCGCCAATTAAAAACGCATAAACCCTTCTTCTTCCTCGCGACAATTCACTTTTTCTCAAAACTCAATTTCGAAAACTCTCTCGAAAATCCTCTGTAACTTTCTCAAATCTTCACCAAATCACTTGATTTCTGGCTCTAATCCACTTAGTTTTTCATCCTCTATCCATTTCTAGCATTAATTTCATCGATCTACAAAGGTAAATCCTTCAATTCTCTGATTTTCAGTCCGAAAATTCTAAGAAATTGTGATGAACAAAACTGAAAATTTAGATCGATTTGATGTTGGAATGTTGTTTAGGATGGGTTAGAGACCGATTCTAGATAGTTTAATTGCTGGATTAGACTATCTAAGGCACATTTACATTGATTTTAGGATTGAATTCGCCAATGCTCTTTCACTAGAGAAACCCGTAATTATTAAGTGATTTATGTGTTGAATTTGATATTCATTGATCATAGAACAATCCTAATACTCAAAATTGATGAGAAACTTGAAGAAATTTGAGTTTTGGAAAAATTGGATTTCTTGTGCAGTGTAGAATCGAAAATTTGGAGGAGTAGGATGGATGTGGTTTCATTTGATGCACTTTATTGTGTTTAGATAACCTCTGTGTCACTGCAATGTTCTAAAATGAATTGATGAGAATTTGTGAAGGTTCCAATGTTTTCTTTTGTTTATATGTATATATTTGTGTGTTTTGGGTTTGTTTGATTTTTGATTGTGGTGTTGATTTTGTCTTGTTTGTTTGTTTCAATGTGATATTTAAAGGATGGTGAGGGAAAATAAGAAGCATAGATCTGGAAAAGAGCCAATGACTCAAGAGAAAGAAGCACCTCAAAAGGTGAAATGGACGCATAAAGAAACCGCCACTCGCGAGCTGTTCGATCGAGTGAAGGTCCGCCCTACGCGATTCAACGATCGAAATTTTCTGGGGAATATGGGATTGTTAGAAGGAGTAGACGAGCTCCTAGACAACATGGGGATGAGTTGCTTGAGGGATATGCAATACCCCACGTACCCGGAAGCGGTTAAAGATTTCTTATCGACCGTCAATGTGGAGTATGCAAACAAGAAAGACAAGAAGGCGAGTGAAGGTTTGCTAACCTTCAAGATTGGCAACATGGGTTACGGGCTCACCATGGAAGACATATGTGAGGTTTTTGGCTTCAAGAATGGTGAAGCGGTAGAGTTTGGGAATTTCGGTGGAGCTTCACACCTTTGGAACATTATTGACAACGGTACTTATCGAAGCTCTAGAGCGAAGATGACGGGTATCCGAAACCCGGTGGTTAGATATGTTTGCAAGCTGTTGGCAAACACGTTCTTCGCGAGACGGGATGCGGGAGCAGTGACTATGACTGAGCTGAGCCTTATCTACCAAGGCGTCAAGCACTTGCTCACCGATCGACGTGGAGAGATATTTGTGTATGAGTTTGGGGATGAGATCAACTATGGGTGCATCTTCGCGGATAAGCTTCTGTCGTACAAGAAATGGGTTGAGAAGACGAAAAAACCCGACCTCTACGTTGGTGCCATGATCTCACCATTGCTCGTCAAGGCCGGAGTTGACATTACCAGGTTCGAGCAGATACCGATGACGGGATTCCTGAACCGAGACTATCTCAAGGAGTCTTGGTTCCTCAAGAAGCACAGAGACTTGAACGTTTTCCATTACCGCATCGAGCTGCGAAACAAGGACAAGAGGATCCTTGTATTACCACACCCCGAGACTCACACCCGTACCTTGGAGAACGTCAAGTTTGATATTCCAGAGGATCAGCTCTTACCATTGGATGATGAGTTTCTTGCAGGAGGTCAGGATGAAGAGGTAGAAGAAGACGCTCCAAGAGGCTCTACAGCGATGCTTCAAGAGCTCGAGGAGATTGAGATGCCCGAGATTGACTTCGCGCCAAGGACAAAGAGGGAGACGCTTCTCCAGAAAGCATACAAGGCTCAACGCAAGATCAATGAGCTACAGAAGAAGCTAATCAACAAGCTTTTCCGCAAGTTCAAGAAGATTCAACCTCCTGACTATGCCTCAAGCGAGGAGGAAGAGGACGTCAGTGATTCATTTTAGCCCCGAGAGCTAAACTAAGGTGAAGAAATCCCATCTCAATATTTTCCGCAACTTTAGTAGAACTCTTTTGCTTATTTTTAGTTATTTGTTATTTTCGAACACCGAGACGGTGTCCAACTAGTCCGGGGGAGGATTACGTTGTTGATTAAGTCTTTGTATTTTGAGATTCTACTTTGAGTATTTTGGTTTGGATTTGTGTGTTTTATGACTCATTATTATGTGTTTGAACTTTTAGGATCATGTGTGCTTGTGTGTTTTTATTTTTCATAGTTTTTTTTTATCATTTCGGATGCCTGATCGGTCAACAACCGATCAGAGCAACCGCACGGCACTGTTTCATATTTTCCGAATTTACTCGTCCGATCGGTCATCAACCGATCGTAGTGACCGATCGGATTCATCAAAAAAAAAAAAAGCATGCATTTATATACATACATTTATGTATCATGTAGGATTGCATATGCATAGGGGACAATGATAGAATTTACCAAACCTTAGTTGAGAACTTGAGAATGATTTGTCGTTTGAAATCTCTTTTAAAAGCTTGCATACTCTTGCTTTGATCTCTCCGCTCTCAACTTGTTGTCTCGTAATTACTTGTTTGATTCAAATTCAACCCCTTGATATTAGACATTAATGAACTTAATTCTTTCACTTATGGGCTTTTGATGCTTGACCATGATTCAAAATAAACACTCGGGTTATCTTATCCACTTTTACCACTCTCTAATAACCCGAGTGACTACTCTCATCTTTAGAGTAGTTCCCCACCTTTCACCTAAGCCAATTCCTTTTCAACCTTCGTTATTTGATTGAGTGAGGCCTTTTGTTGATAATGCTTTGATTTTGCAAAAACTTGAGAGTATCGGGAACGACAAAGGATTATCTCTCGTTCTAAGCTAGCAATGGTAAGTCTAGCAATTAGGATGGGAATGAAAGATATGATTGGTTCGATTGGGTAGTTTATTAAGGTGTTGGAAATAAAAGCTTGATCAATTAGATGAAAAGAACCTTTAGGGAAGCTAAATTGTGAGTTAAAAAGCTCTAAATCTCTATTGTGGTAAAGGAAAGTAAAATATTGCTCTAGTATATTTGTAAGATAGAAATAAGCAATAGTGAGCAAAGAAAAGCAAAAGAAGGAGATAAAAAGAGCTAGGTGCTTAATCAAAAATAAAACCCCTATGAAGCTATAAAAAAAAAAAAAATTTTGATCATGAAATTTAAAGGGTACAAGCAGGGTATAAACTAGGATGCATTTCGCAAGAAAGGGTAGAATAACGAGAAGTAAACTTTGTATGCGTAAATTGTTCCCCTTCTTAGATAGATTCTGCATTTGATAAAGCATTCCTATGTTTCGAGAATGAGCCACCCAAAAAGAAAACAAGCCTCCTCCTTGCACTTACATATACTAGTGCTAAAGAACCCTTTTATTCCCAAGCCGATTGGCCTTGTTCATTTGCCCATTTGTGAGACTTCACTTGAAAAGATTAAATGAATGTGAGGGTTGGTTGAGATGAGAACTTGTAGGAAAGAGGCATTCTTGTTAAGAGAAAAGATTAGGAGATGCGATAAGCCATGATTGAGTTAGAGCGAATTGAGAGTTCATTTACGCAACATGCTATCATTGCTCATGATTATCGTATCAAACGCTTTCTAAAGGTTTCGGTGTTGAGTCCCCATTTTCAAACCTCTCTTTCGGATTATCTTTCCTTGTTTGCTTGAGGACAAGCAAAAGGCAAGTCCGGGGGTGTTGATATGCATGTATTTTCATAGTTCTTAGTACGCATTTCTTTAGCATTTTGTGTATATAAGTTTGTTTAAAGGAGTATTTCTTAAGTATTTTGTGTATATTGAGTCTTTTATAGTTTTAAGAGTCTAGGTTTGCGTTTTGGACATTCTTCTGTGGTTTGTGCATGTATTTCAGGGATTCTGGAGCAGTGTGATGATGCACGAAGATCAAGGATCGAAGAGGGTACAAAGAGCAGCTGGATCGGTCAACAACCGATCATCACGACCGATCAACTTCACCCTGATCGGTCAGCAAACGATTTCGAAAGACGCACGGCAAAATGAGTCATAAGCGTGAGAGGCAGAGGGATCGGTCAGCAACCGATCGCCATGACCGATCGCCGACACCTTTTAGTGCGAATGATTTCTCTTTAAAGGCAACTTTTTCCCATTGTAAAAGGGATATACGACTTTTTAGATCAAAAAACAACTTTACTCTCTGCTTTTTCTCTGGTTCTTCAGCTTTTCTTCAATCTCTTTTCATCATTTGAACTTATGTTTTAAACCTTTTGTTGAATCTTTTTATAAAATCATCATTATGTCTTCATTCTCTATCTTTTGTATGGTTTACTTTTGTATTTTGAGCATGTGTGAGTAGTTGACTTTTGGGCTGATTGGTTTGGTAGATGTAGGATGATTTGATGGTTGTTTGTGATGTTTGATTGTTGATTTATGTTTATGTTCATGTATAGAATGATTTTAATGCTTGAAATGAACTTGGAAAAGTGATTTCTCGATCTTTGACCATTTCGAACCCGGAAGGAGTTTAGAAACGTTTTGAACTTTCTATGCTTGCTTTCCTTTATCTTTGCCAATGGAAATTGAGTTTTAAGATAGGATTGATGATAGAAATGAGTTGGTGTTTAATGTTTATAAATCATTCGGTTGCAATTGGGAAATTAGCTTAATCGATTGTTTTGTAAAAGAACTAGTATCATGGGAGTGAGCTAGTTTATTCTCTTAACTCTTATCATAGCATTTTCATTGATTGACCATTCATTTCGTCATTTGTTAGGCCATCATTCATCCTTGTCGTTATGCCACGCCAATAGCCCATATTTCTCATATTTATCTAAAACCGATCATTTAGCTTATTGTGCTTTGTTTCACTTGTTTAATTGCAATCAATTGAAGTTCATGCTTGTTTGATTTGTTTTATTTGCTTAATTGAGTTTAGTTGAAGTTTGCATTTAGTTGCTTTTCATTTTTATCGCATTTGCTCTGTTTTCGTTATTTGTTTCGTGAAAAAGAAAAACCCAAAAACGTTTTATCGCTTAGATTAAGTAGTGTCTTGTATTCTTAGTGTGTTGTTCTTGTTTCCCTGTGGATTCGATCCCCAAGTACTCAACGTACGAAAGGGTTATTTGATAGACCCGAGGCCTTAAAAACCTCATTATCATGTCGGGGTTCAGGAGGAGACTTGGGGACCAGAGGCGAGGATGGAAGCAAGGTTCAAGAAGTGGTTTCGAGAAGCAATCAAAGACTTGAGCTTTCATCGATGGTTCCCAGTTTTGAGTTATGATTGTTGAACTTATGTATTTGCTTTGTTGTTGTAAAAGATTAATACATTATGTTTCCTTTCATTAATAAGATGAGTAGTTCTTATTGTTGATGGTCAGTGTTGCCATGGAAGTTAAGTGAACATGAGGTTCTGAAAAGAGTTTTTATGGGGAATTAAAAACTTGAGTTGTAATCGGAAAAGGTTATGTGGGTACCCTGAGTGACGGGGTATGTTGTGATGAGTTAACCTGAGTAGTGGTTATGGAAAAGATGATATTCCGGTTTGGAATAAGGGTGATGCCGGTATTACCTTGCGAGGTCGTATGCGGATCACGGGAGGTAGTGCAGTTGGGAGTGCTTATAGACGTATTGTGATTCATGGTTGCTCAAAGGACATTTTTGGTCTTGTACAACTCTAGGGAGGATGGATAGTTCCTCTGATACCCAGAACTCGAAAGGTATATAGCTCAGGGTGGCGTGGTATGAGATATCGAGAACCCGTAAGGTTATACTTCCCAGAGTTGAGAGGTATGAGCGTAATATCCGGAACTCGTAAGGTATATAGCCCAGAGTGGAGTGGTATGTGATTACCAAGGACTCGGAAGGTTATACTACCCAGAGTTGAGTGGTATGAGTGTGATACCTAGAACTCGTAAGGAATATAGCCCAGGGTGGAATGTTATGTGATACCGAGAACCCGTAAAGTTATACCTTCCAGAGTGGAGTGGTATGAGTGTGATGCCGAGAACTCGTAAGGTGTATAACCTAGAGTGGAGTGGTACGTGTTTACCAAGAACTCGTAAGGTTATAGTGCCCCGAGTGGAGTGGCATGAGTTTGATACCGAGAGCTCATAAGGATTTAGTGGCCTGAGAGCAGAGTGGTATTGATACCTAGAGCTCGTAGGACTTGTTGTCTTGGAGTGTCAAGATATGAGTTTGAGTTGTGAGCAATGACTTATGACCAGAATCTTAAGCAGGTGACTGAATGTAAAACCTCAGAGGTCAATAGTGTTTGATCTCGGGACTGTTTGAGTGGCCAGTATGGTCGAGTTGGACCATTGTGTTATGAAAAGTTGAGTTGAGTTCATTGCGGATGAACTGAGGCATTAGATTCGAGGACGAATCTATGTTAGTGGGGAGAATTGTAACGCCCTTGTTCCGAAAATGGAGATTTCGGAAATTAAAACCAGTATTTATGCGTAGATTTTTCTGGGAAAATTAATTCCGGGAATTTCTGGGGTAATTTGGAAGTTACACGCATTTTTCCCGTAAGGGGGTGTTCGGAGCTAATTTAGGAGTTTGGGGTCAGTTTGTGAATTTTTTTGGGAATTCAGGGACCCAAATCCTAAAATAGCGCCCGTGTTCCGAAAAAAGAGAAATTTCGGAATTGCATCCGGGATTTATGCGGAGAATCTCTGGAAAATATTTTCCGGGAGATTTTGGAGTGAATTAAAGGTCACGCCGCATTTTTCCCGTAGGGGTGTGCGGGATCAATTGGGAAGTTTGGGTTCCCTTCTTGAACTTTTGAGAGTTCAGGGACCCAATCCTAATTAAGTTCTAATCTGATTAATCAGATTTTTCAACCACCATAGCTGTCTCCATCCTACTCCTTTTGCTAGAGGTCACCTACCTATGCACCTTTTGTTCAAGCAGCCTCCCCTAGGTAGAGTTTCCCACCTTCACCCACCCTCTCCATTATTTCTGAAGTCAGCTTCTTTTCCTTCTTCTTTTGGCCGACACTTCATCTGCTAAAGAAAAAGAAAGGAAAAGAGTTAAAGAAAAGAGAGAGGAGGAGGAGAAAAGGAGGAGGAAAAAGTGAGAGCTTTGTATGGTGTGGAGAGCAAAGAAGAGGAGTGGGCTGAGTTGTGTGTGGTGTGGAGATCAAGTGAGGCTGAGACTTGTGAGTCTTGTGGCTGTGTGTGAGGGCGTGGAGAGCAAGAGCCAAAGAAGGCGAGTTTGTTGGCTGAGTGTGTGGTGTGGTGAGCAAGAGAGGAGTAAGTTGGAGAGCTGTTTCGTGGGTGAGAAGGAAAAAGGAGTTTGACCTAGCAAATCGTTTGCAAAGACGCGAACCGGACCAACGTGGATTCAAAGGGCAATCGCGAGTTTGTCTGTCGGCAGATCATCTTGAAACTTTGAAGTTAGCTTCAGGACATTTGGGGGTTGAGTTGAAGTTAGCTTCAGGACATTTGGGGGTTGAGTTTCAACGGTGGGATTAAGATTTCAACGGCACGCGGTTGGGGGATTGAGGTCTATTCATTCCGGGAAGTTTTAGGAATTTTCGTGTGTGGCTAAAGGAAAAGAGTTTGTGTGACCATGAAATCAAGGTGAGGAAGAGGGGATGATCTAGGAACTCGTTGTGTGTTTAAGAGTCTTCCACCATAAAAGGATTGTGTTGTTTAGTATTGTTGGATGATGATCGAACGATCTCGAGTCCGGTTTCTTGTTTAACAAGAACCGTTATAGACAACAGAAATTGTCTATGAAAGCCAAGGTGGCTATACAGACCAACTTCGACTCTCAACTCAAGTCGTCGTATTCTGGAAAGATCAATCGATTTAATATCCTTTCGGTTGATCGGTAAAAGTGTATTTTACTTGTGGAGTCAAATAATTTAATGCAAGGATAGTTGCATTGTTATTTGTTTTGGGAAGTTAATTATTATTTATGGGAATAATAATTAATTGTTTAAAAGTGTATTTTATTGTTGGATTGAGTAATTATTATTCATGAGTAGTTGAATAATAATTTGTTTGGGAAGTTAATTATTATTTATGGGAATAATAATTAATTGTTAAAAAAAAAAAAAAAAAAAAAAAAAAAAAAAAAAAAACGAGGGCGGTCGTTTCACTGAGAATGCGAAGTCGATGTTTTCAGTGATCGATGTTGTCGATCTCTCATCATTGGTGTCGGTCGACACCCATCGTTATACGTCCATACGGAATTTACCAAGTTCTGAAAATTTACAGTTTTGCCCCAGAAGTTCCAGAAGTTAAAGAGACCCAGCTCGTGTATTAGTCTATATATTAGGTTTTTAGGTTAAGTTTGATGCATCCAGCATCTATCGTCTTTTATCTATCTATTCCTTTGCTTAGGGGCTGATCTTGCTACTTGTACTTATGAGAGAAGATCTTGAACCCATGTTTCTTTATTCTACTTTTGATTCAGTTTTATGATATCTATTTCAGCTATGTCTTGTTTTTTATTTGATATGTCTGAGTAGATCCCTAGTTAGGTTTAGGTATTCTCACAAAAGATTTCATGATTTGTTAGGTTTAACACTGGTTAAGATTCAAACTTGTTAGTTCTTCATCCAGCATCTATCGTCTTTTATCTATCTATTCCTTTGCTTAGGGGCTGATCTTGCTACTTGTACTTATGAGAGAAGATCTTGAACCCATGTTTCTTTATTCTACTTTTGATTCAGTTTTATGATATCTATTTCAGCTATGTCTTGTTTTTTATTTGATATGTATGAGTAGATCCCTAGTTAGGTTTAGGGATTCTCACAAAAGATTTCATGATTTGTTAGGTTTAACACTGGTTAAGATTCAAACTTGTTAGTTCTTCATCTAGGATTTTACTTAATGCTTCTTTTAGCTTGATCACCTAGAAGTGTGATATTAGGTTATTAAATTGGCGCGACAGCGTGATTCATAATCTGAACTAATCCTAGTGAGCATGTTAGATATTCGCAACGACAGTTGGTATAGATAACTTGTGAACATATCGAACTTGTACTTAAAGCTTGTCTGAACTTTAGGATTCGCAACGACAGTTGGTCTCTTAGGTTTATGTCATAGATAGTTTTCGCAACGACAGTTGGTTAGCTATGCATTAGTGATTTGGGTTCTAGAACGGTCTTTAATTAGATCTTGACCAATTGTTTTATCTGCTTTGTTTGATTTCCTGAGAAGTTCCCTAGAACTGACGCTTTCCTCCCATTGATTACATCTTCTATTTACTTTTGCATTGTTATTTCAATACTATTATTTGCTTAGCTGGATTTGAAGCGAAGAGGTCTATTGTGGAACCACAGAGCCTTTGTGGATTCGACCCCTAAGTACTACCGTGATCTCTTAATTTGAGAGAGTAGCTCTGAGGGATAATTTGAGCATATCAGGTTGCATGGACATCTTTTGGCATAGATCATAAAGAAAGAAAGACTGAACCGCAATGACCAAATCACAACTAAACAATAGCTTTTACTTAAATAGAAAAGAAACTACCGTCAAGAAGCTTCAGAGAACGGACTAGGATAAAACATATATTACTTTTAATTTGTTAAATTTTATGATTCCATTAAGATTGTATGAAACTAAATTAATTATAGTTTATTCATGGATTTCATACCAAGTGCACTGACAAAAATATAGTCTACATTTTCCTACATACTTATTCTTTCTTAGACAAGCCCTTGTACAGTCAAAACAATAGCCAAGCGGGGTCCTAATTTTAAAGCCAGAAAGCTCAAGATATTCATCAAGTGGAAATGGCCCAGTTATCTGGAAGTTAATTGGCGAACTCGCTCCTAGATTGGAAGAATCGATTCTCTCTTCTGAATTTGATTTTTTCATAGTAATTGATGTACCTATAAAATTTTCAAAGCATAAGTCAAATTATTAAATTGATATTTTAGAAAAGATTAATAATACAATACATATCATCCTAAATAAATAAATTTAAACTTACAAGATAAAACAAGAATTAGAATGGTTAAAAATAAAACAAGTATCTTCATTTCTAAAACAAAAATTCAATAATAAAATATATAAAATATCGTTCTGCTGATTGTTTAAAGTTATTTCTTTTGTTTCTCACGAAATTATTTAAAGTATATAAAGTGTCATATTTATATGTTTCTATACACGCATATGTTATAAATGGGATATTGTTCTAATTAACGGTTTTTTTTAATGAATGAAAAGTTAATATACAAGGAAAGTTAAATAAACCATATTTATACTTTTTATTTTTGTGCACTTCTAATCAATGAATTTGTTTATAATGTATATTATATTATTATTAATAAACATCTGTGTATAATTCTCACATACTTGGGTATATAATGTTTTTAAGATCAGATTCCGTGTCATAAAATTTAATAGAATATTGTTTCTTTTTATATTTTGAAAAATATCCATTGTATCATTGAGTTTAAATTGTTGGGCATTTGTGATTTTGGTACTTCTATTATTCTTGTTGGTTTGTAACGTACTAACAATAAATTTTATTACTTGCAAAACTCCTATCTATCATACACATAATTCAAGACTGTAAATTTTGTTTCGTGCTGTTTGAATATATGATTTTTTTATCAATAATATTTTTTAAAATTTACATATCTCTCAGGAATTTGTAACCGTAAAATTTTTAGATATTCATAACTTTATATTTTCTTTTGTAATTAAAACAAAATTGAAAACCAAACTCCTATGTGGAAAAATTTGGAACCAAAATCCTAGCTGCCAAAAATTGGTTGGCCAAGTGACTTGTGCTTTATAAGATAAATGTTTTATAGTGAAAAATAAAGGTGTTGGTCCACACATAACCAACTGGGTCAAACCCGGTTTAGAAATGAAAAAAAGAGTTTGAGAGCGGTCCAGCGGTGTCATCTCCCTGCTGCATCTGACCGCTTCAGTCATAGTGGTGTCAACACGCCGCTGCATATGACCTTGTACAAAAGATTATAGCAAGCAGTAGAACGATGATAATTATGCATTAAATGAGCACTTTCTTGATAAGAAGACAATGCGGGAATGGTAGCATGGTCATCTTTTAGCAAGGATCATAAAGAAAGGAAGACTGAACCGCAATGACGAAATGAAATTATGTACCAAGTAAGAAAAAGATAAGAAAACAAACCACTTTTAAGAAGCTTATGCAAGATCGAACAAAATGAACTTACTGTGTTTGCAAAGTAGGATCCGTAGTTTGTTGCCAAAGCAATAATCATCAATGCATATAGCGCAAGTTACTGAAGTTGAACCTTGTTCAAGAACACTTGTAAATACTTCAGTCGGAATACTTTGTAACATATTTCTAGGCATACGAGAAAGTCCTTGGCCACCACCACCATGATACAAATCCCTCACAGGCGGTCTAACTCGATGCCTACGAACAAAGAAACAAGCGGTGAGAAGAGCAGACATTGCGAGTAAAGATACAGAAGTGATAGCGATGATTGACCATGACGAAGTCCCGTATCCTGGGATGAGCCAAATCTCCATCTCGGCTCGACCCGCGTACCTTTTAAGAACTTCCCCTGATGCTCTTGTAATAAGCAAGCCATGTATAAACACACCAGATGAATTTCCTGCCACTATGGTTTATTCTAAAATTATAAAAAAAAAAACATCAATTAAAAATGTTGTTAACATAGAGTTTTTAGAACCTATGAACTTACTAGGTACTAAGAGCTCATCATATTCATAGTTATAGACAATCGCGACTTTGTATCCAGCTTTTTGCGCCTTTCTAACTTTATCCTCAAAACTAAACTTTGATCCTTTTTCGGCTATGTTGGTTAAATCTGAGCGTACAACAATCCACTTTCACCCGAACTTCCTACAATCGGAGCTGAAAACTGAAATGTTTTGTAGTAATCTGATTTATTAACATCAATAGAAGTCTATATTTATACATGAAGAGAGTCGGTGTAAAGTATTAGAGATAGAGACTAGAACCTATTCCTAAGGAGATATAGTTTTGGTATATACAAACTTATCCTAATCTAGTTAGGAATTATCTCGTTACTCCCCCTCAAGTTGGAAGTGTGAGATTCCGAATACCCAACTTGGACAAATGATCTTCGAAATGCGGTCGTGGTAGAGCCTTGGTGAGTATGTCCGCAAGCTGGTTCTTCGTAGTAACATGCTTAGTCGTAATCAACTTGGCTTCAACAGCATCCAGTACTTGATGACAGTCAGACTCAACATGTTTGGTGCGCTCGTGGAAGACGGGATTCGCCGCAATATGTATAGCAGCTTGACTATCACAAAATAGGCGCATTGGTTCTGTTTGAGGAACGCCAAGGGAAAGACTTAACTCCTTAAGCCATTTTAATTCACAGAGAGTGAAAGACTTAGCCCTATATTCATCTTCGGCCGAAGAACGAGAGACGATGTCTTGTTTCTTAGTTTTCCAGGACACTGGTGAATTACCGACAAAAACCATAGAAGCACTAAGAGATCGCCAAGTTAAAGGACATCCTCCATAGTCAGAATCACAAAAGGCAGTTATACGTAAGTTATCATCCGCTTGTAGAAAAATACCCTGCCCGGGACATCCCTTTAGATAGCGAACGACGCGCAAAGCTGCATCCCAATGAGGTTGAAGTGGCTTTTGCATAAACTGAGACAAGATGTGGACGATATATCCGAGTTCAGGTCTTGTATTCTTGAGATAAAGGAGACGACCAACAAGACGACGATATTGTTGAGCATTAGCGAGGGGACCTTCTGCCATAGCAAGCTTATGATTTATTTCGACTGGAACTGGAGACGGCTTAGCATCTAAGAGACCCATTTCCTCAATAATATCAAGCGCATATTTCCATTGAGATAAAAAGAAACCTGAGGCGTTGCGAGCAACCTCAATACCAAGAAAGTATTTTAATACCCCGAGATCCTTCATATGAAAGCACTTGTGAAGATAGTCTTTGAATTCTTGAAGAGCGGCCGAATTATTGCAAACTATGACAAAATCATCAACATAGACTAAAACATGTAGACAAATAGTCCCACCAATTTTGGAGAAGAGTGAGTAGTCGGCATACTTGCGAGAAAACCCAAATTTGCAAAGGGCCGTTGAAAGCTTAGAATAGCAGCACCGGGGAGCTTGACGAAGGCCATATAGAGATTTCTTTAGGCAACAAACTTTCGTAGGATCCTCACAAGAAAAACCCTGAGGAAGTTTCATATAGACTTCTTCGTTGAGATCCCCATGAAGAAACGCATTATTGACATCCATTTGGTGAACTTCCTAATTCTTGGCAGCCGCAATACGAAGAAGAAATCGAACGGTTGTGAGTTTTGCCACCAGAGCAAAAGTGTCCGTAAAATCTTCGCCCTCTTCTTGATTATTACCAAGCACCACTAGACGAGCTTTGTGGCACTCAAGTGTGCCATCCGACTTAAATTTGTTCTTGAACAGCCACTTGTTTCCTATAGCTTTCTTACCCGGTGGAAGAGAAGTGATATACCAAGTGTGATTCACGTTAAGAGCATCAATTTCTTTGGACATGGCGTCACACCATATTTTGAGTTTAACAGCATCCTTGTAGAATTTCGGTTCATCCGAGGTAAGAATAGCCGCGACAAACGCGTGATGAGAAGCTGAAATACATGTGTTAGATGTGTAATTGTCAATTGGATACGGAGTGTTACCTGAGGACGTTTGTGGAGGCCCTGGGTCGGAGAGGGCATGAAGGGGGTTATTATTTAGACGAGTAGAATTTGTGATGTATCCTTTGAGAAGAACGGAAAGAAATTTCTTACGATGTCCTTGGCCTAATATTTCTGGAATACCAGGCGAAACAGAGAGCTCTGTAGTAGTTAGTTGGTCCGAAGAGGATGTAGGAGTAGGCGAAGAAGGCTCATTGGTGTCGTGAGCTGAAGCTGGTGTCGCGCCTTTGTGAGGTCCAATTGATGATTGTTCGTGACCTGATGTATCAGGCGAAACAGAGTGCTCATGAGCAGGTAGTTGAACCGTAGATGGTAGGAGTGGAGAGGACCCAACGGTGTCGTGAGCTGGCGTCGGTGTCGTGTCTTTGATAGGTGCAATCGGTTATGTCGTAGATGGCGGCGATGGTAAGGTCTGTGGACTCCCCCTTGAATCGGTACTAGGAAGTAGCCAATCGTCGAAAGATGAATCATAAGTGTTCATTGGAGGAGTTACGTAGGTTGAGTCGTCAATGCCGGGGAAGGTATCTTCGGAGAAGACTACATCGCGCTCGAGAAAAATTCTTGACGTTCAATATCATAAAGATGCCATGCTTTCTTACCATAAGGATAACCCACAAAGATGCACCTCCAGCTACGTTCACCAAACTTATCCTTATCACGCGAACGCCGATGTGCAAAGCAAAGACAACCGAAAACCCGTAGAAGATCGTAGTTAGGAGGTTTGCAGAATAAAACCTCATATGGAGACTTTCCATCAAGAACTTGAGAAGGAGTGTGATTAATAAGGTGAGCAGCAGTAAGGATGCTTTCTCCCCAAAAAGAGATCGGTAGACGAGCTTGAAATAGACATGCGCGTGCGACATTTAGAATGTGACGGTGTTTCCGTTCCACCCGGCCGTTTTGCTGAGGTGTATCCACACACGATGTTTGGTGAATAATCCCATGTTGTTTGAAATATGATGTCAATGCGAGAAACTCACTCCCATTGTCCGACCGGATTGTTTTAACATATTTGTCAAATTGACATTTACAGTGAGCAAAGAATTCTCGAAGAAGTGCTGGAACCTCCGATTTTTCAAGCATTAAGTAAGTCCAGACAGCTCTGGAGTAGTCATCAACAATAGTGAGAACGTATCTTGCTCCGCAGGAAGAAGGAGTACGGTAAGGACCCCATATGTCACAATGTATTAAAGAAAATGCCTCAGAGGCTTTATTAGAACTATCAGGAAAAACACCATGTGTTTGTTTAGCACGAAAACAAATCTCACAAGTAATAGATTGAGTAGAATCAAAACATAACTTTTCTAAAACTGGTAATTTAGATAAAACCCTAAGTGAAGGGTGACCAAGTCGTTGATGCCATAGTTCAGATGAAGAATTGGTCTTGCTATCTGTCCGATGAACTCGTGCAGCCGTAACACCCGTAAAATAATAAACCCCTTCACGTTCTTCCCCCGTTCCAATCAGGGTCCTCGTAAAGACACACAAAGTATCAGTAAAAATTGCAATACATCCAGTTTGTTTAAGTAGTTGAGAAACCGAAATCAATGTGCAATTGAAATCGGGAACGTATAACACATCGGTAAGATAGTAGTCTTTGCTCAATGTGAGCTTTCCGTGTTTCACGGCTCGGGAGAATCGTCCATCGGGAAAGGCTACCGTCGATGGAACAATGTTAGAAACCTCACTTAAAAGTGAGAGGTTTCCAGTCATATGGTGAGAGGCATCTGTATCAATAATAACATCAGTAATTTTAGTTGTACCAGACAGTTTTTCCGAGGATATAGTAGTTCGCGGTGTTTGTAGTCGTTGAAGTAGTTGAGTTATTTGATCCGGACTCCACCCAGCAGTTGAGGAAGTAGTGGTGTTGTTAGCAATGGCTCGTGAAGGATTAGACCGTCCATGACCGCGGCCTGCCGAAGATCTTCCACCACGGCCCCGTTGAGCGGAGCCAGCGGTAGTGCGTTGCTGTTCATACCACCAGTCTGGATATCCGTGAAGAAGGAAGCACTCCGTTGTATCGTGTCCTTTGCGAGAGCAATGTGTACAGAATTGATTCGGATCACGAGGTTTGGTTATAGCTGCAGCAGCTACAATATTGTTAGATGAATCAGCATGAACCGAGAAACCAACAGCTTCCGGTTTTATTTCTGGTTGTCGAGAGGAATTATTGTGATTTTCTTCACGAACAACTCTTGAGTAGACACTGTTTAAGTCTGGTAAAGGGTATTCATCAATAATGTGTGAGCGTATGTTGTGGAACCGAGATTCATCAAGTCCAAACAAGAACTTATGAACCTTAACCTCTTTTCTTTCCTTTTCGATCGATGCATACGCATCGCACGTACATGGCTGAGATATTGTCAAGGTAGCAAGATCTTCCCATAACTTGGAGAGACTATTAGAAGAAACAGAATCGGAGAAGAAGAAGTTTGTTAGAGTCGAAGAAAAGAGAAAACAAACTCATTTTTTATTCAACGTAATCTCATTAATTACATTTGGTCTTACTTATATAGTAAGAGAGTTTTCTGGTTTGCTGTCATTGAACCATACTGAATTACATGGTTTAACATTAACCGAATTTAATCAAATCGATACTCTAATATCCCCCCTCAAGATGGCGTGTATATGGAGAGTAAAGCCATCTTGCCAATAAGAGTATGGAAATGACCAGGAAACAGAGGTTTGGTGAAAACATCTGCGATTTGTTGATCTGTCCTGATGTGTAGAGTTTTGATTAATCCACTACATACCTTTTCTCTGACAATATGACAATCCAGCTCAAGATGCTTGGTTCTTTCGTGAAATACAGCATTGTTTGCAATGTGAATTGCTGCTGTGGAATCACAAAAAAATGCTACTGGCTTGTTCTGAGGCACCTGCAGTTCAGTAAGGAGATTCACGAGCCACTGCACCTCTTTAACAGCAAACCCCATTGCCCGGTATTCAGATTCTGCAGAAGAAAGTGATACCGTGGGCTGCTTCTTAGATTTCCAGGAGACTAGTGAAGATCCCAAGAACATACAATAGCCAGTCGTTGAGCGACGAGAATCCTTACAAGAACCCCAATCAGCATCAGTAAAAGCCTTTAAAACCAGATCAGAGTCAGCAGAATAGAACAGACCCATGCCAATAGTTCCTTTGAGATAGTGTAACACTTTATAGGCTGCTTGTAAGTGAGAAGGTTTAGGAGCAGACGTATACTGACATAACCTGTTGACAGCATATGTAATGTCAGGTCTGGTGATAGTTAAGTACATCATCCTCCCCACTAAGCGCCTGTACAGTTGTGGATCACCCAGAAGAGGCTCAGCACTGTCTTGAATTAGCTTGAAACTAGGGTCCATCGGTATGCTAGATGTCTTGCAAGCTAGTAAACCTGTTTCCTCAAGCAACTCTAGTGTGTATTTCCTCTGACAAACAGAGATGCCTTTAGAAGATCGTGCAATCTCAAGACCAAGGAAATATTGTACTGAACCAAGATCTCGAAGCTTGAAAGCACCTTGCAGATCAATCTTCAATTTGGCAACCTCATCATCATCATTAGCTGCAATGATAATGTCATCCACATAGACTACAACGGCAACATACTTACCATTCACATTCCTCACAAAAAGAGTATGATCCGTATGCGACTTTTGAAATCCAAAACCAGTAAGAACAGAACTGAATTTCAAAAACCATTGACGTGAAGCTTGCTTCAAACCATATAATGATTTATGCAACTTACATATGGCATTTGGTGGTAATGTCTCTCCCTGTTTAGGTGTATAGCCTGGAGGTAGAGTCATGTAAATCTCTTCATCAAGATCTCCGTTCAAGAAGGCATTGGAAATATCAAGTTGATGAAGGCTCCATTTCTTGGCTGAAGCCACAGCTAATAGAGTTTTTACCGTTGTCATTTTTGCAACTGGAGAGAAGGTGTCAACAAAATCCACACCCTCTTGTTGTGTATACCCTTTTGCTACAAGCCGAGCATTGTAACGTTCAAGAGTCCCATCAGCATGTAGTTTTGTTTTGTAAACCCATTTACAGCCAATGGCTCGCTTATCAGGAGGTAAGGAACAAATGGACCAAGTGTGAGTACTTTCCAAGGCAATAAGTTCCTCATTCATTGCTTGTATCCATTCATCAAACTTCTTGGCCTGATTAAAAGTTGATGGTTCTGAAAAATTTGTTACAGCACAAATGTAAGCTTTATACTCTTCTGTTAGCTTCTCATAGGAAACATAAGCAGCTAGGGGATGGGGTATATCTGTCTCAGTTAAGTTGCAATAATAATCATGCAAATAACCTGGAGGATGAGATATTCTCTTCCCCTTATCAACAGGAAGATCAACATGTGCAGAAGATTCCCTCACTTCTACAGCATTAGTGTCATTCACAACTATAGAAGGTTCCCTCACTTCTATAGGAATATCACTAGATCCTATATCCTGATTACTAATGTTCCCAGATTCAAAAAGAGAGAAGAAATCAGGAGGAGAGGTCAACACACCTGTTGCATAAGGAAATATATCCTCATGAAATACAACATTTCTGGATATGTGAATAGAATTTGTCTCCAAGTCTAACAGCTTGTAACCTTTATAACCCGCAGGATAGCCAAGGAAAAGACAGGCTTTTGAGCGAGGCTGAAACTTGTGACGATTCTTGGAAGAGGTGGAGCTGTAACATAGACAACCAAACACGCGTAGACCTTTGTATTCAGGCTTCTTGGTTGTGAGAATCTGAAAAGGAGTCTTGTTCTGCAAAAGAGGAGTAGGAAGCCGATTGATGAGAAAAACTGATGTCAGTACACAATCACCCCAAAATTCGAGAGGAAGATGAGCCTGAAACATCAAAGATCTGGCTACATTCAAGATGTGTTGGTGCTTTCTTTCTACTACAGAGTTCTGTTCAGGAGTTTCTGGACATGAATGATATGATTGTATGCCTTTGGACTTGTATAATTCTGTGAAACGTAACTCCGGAGCATTATCTGATCTTACTCCTTTAACCACAACTTTATACTGAGTCTCAATCATTGTCAGAAACTCTGGAAACACCTGCAAAACCTCTGACTTCGTTCTCAACAAATAAACCCAGGTTACTCTGCTGTGATCGTCCACAATGGTCAAGAAATATCTGTAACCTTCTACAGTGGGAACAGAAAAAGGTCCCCAGATGTCAATATGCAATAAGTCAAAAACATTTTCACATATATGATTGTGAGATATATAAGGAAGATGTTTTTGCTTAGCAAGAGGACAAATGGAGCAATGAAACCCTTTATTATTAATCTGTTTAATCCCTAGTACATCAGCAATAGGATCAAGTTTAGAATCAGATGTATGACCCAATCTATTATGCCACAATGTCTTATCAACAACAACATTAACATGATAAGATGATTCTTGAGAATTTGAAGCAGTAATGGAGGCTCTATCCAAGACATAAAGGTTGGCAATCTGTTCACCACGACCAATCATCAGTCCCTTGATAGGATCCTGTATCATACAAGATTCTTGATCAAATACCATACGACAGCCCAGATCTTTTGTTAACTGACTTACACTAAGCAGATTCAGTCGAAAATCTGGAATGTAAAGAACATTGTTCAATACTAAGCAATCATTCAGCCTAATTTGACCAATTCCTGCTATTTTGATATCAGGTCCAGTGGGTAATGTTACTGACTTATTCGAGAAACCATCAGACATACTCACAAAGAGACTCTTATCGTGTGACACATGGTGAGTTGCACCACTATCAATAATCAGAGACTGGGATGATAATGTGTTACCTGTGGCTCTCAAGACCCCAACAAAATGTAAAGTAGAGGACGAGAAAGCCATACCAGGCAATGCAGTGATTGTACCAGAAGGAGTTGACAATGAAGGCTGATCGAGTGGCGTAGTCAACTGAGTATTGAAGTAAGCGATTACACCCTGAATCTGATCTTGAGTAAGAGCACTGACATTTTGCATCTGATCCTGAGTGATCTGAGTGGTACTAAGCTTTGTCTCAGGAGCAGTAAGAGCCAACTGAGCCACAACAGGTTTATTCGGAATTGGAGCTGAAGCAGACTTGGTCTTATGCTTGAAACCAACTGGATAGCCGTGAATCTTGTAACACTTATCAATAGTGTGTCCATTGTAACCACAATGTGAGCAGATAGGTCTATTAGTCTTCTGAGTATTGAAAGTAGCATTAACAGAGACTGGAATGGTGTCTGATGTAGCCACTTGAAACATAGAAGCATTTTGAACTGGATTGATGCTTCTCTGACTGAAGTCTTGATCAAGCAGGTTGTATATTTCAGCAAGATCCGGAATATTCTTCTTCATAATGATCTGACTCCGGATACTGGAATAGGAGTCATTCAAACCAGCCAAGAATTTTATAGTTTTGCTATGCTCAGACTTAGTTGTGTGAGCTTTGCAACAATCACATTTCCTGCAAGTCTTTACACAATCCGCTCCTTCAAGATCATCCCACAATGTCTTCAATTTGGTATAGTATGTTGATAGATCTGTGGTGCCTTGTTGGAGAGACCAGATTTGTTGTGTTATTTGATAAGATCTTGGAAGATTTGTGATGTGAAAACGTGACATCAGATCTTTCCAGATTTCAGAAGCATCATTGAATCTCAGAATGCTACCATAGATCTGTTTTGTCACTGAATTCAGAATCCAAGATTTCACCATGCTGTTACATCGTGACCAGATGCGATAATAAGGATGCATTTCCGATGGCCTAGGAAGAGATCCATCCACAAAAGCAAGCTTATTCTTAGCATCTAAGGCAACTGTAATAGCTATATTCAAGTATTGTAGTTCGTTCCATCTAAGATTTCAGAAATGATAGAAACTCCTGGATTGTCACCATTACTCAAGAAATATGGTGAATACTGGATTCCATCGAAATCAAAGTTCTGCGAAACCGGAATAGGTACCGTATTTGGTGGATTCGAAGCAATGTTCACCGGAATAGGTGCTGACTTCGCCGGAATAGGTCGAGAGGTCTTCGATGAAGCTGTTGATTTCGTCGCTGAACCGGAATTAGAACCGCGAGCTGTGCGTTTTGAAGTTCGACGGAGAGTCACCATTTTGGAGCTCAAAATCGCCGGAAAATTTTCAAGAAACTGACTAATCGGAAGAATTGCCGATCAATCTAGGTCAAAGAAAGTAAAGAAACGAAAAATGGAAGCTTAGATCGTTGTTGGTGAAGTTGATTTCACCGCTCTGATACCATATTAGAAGAAACAGAATCGGAGAAGAAGAAGTTTGTTAGAGTCGAAGAAAAGAGAAAACAAACTCATTTTTTATTCAACGTAATCTCATTAATTACATTTGGTCTTACTTATATAGTAAGAGAGTTTTCTGGTTTGCTGTCATTGAACCATACTGAATTACATGGTTTAACATAAACCGAATTTAATCAAATCGATACTCTAATAGAGACGACCAAAATAATCAAGAACAGGCTGCCCCGTTTTGACGACAATTGTTGATCTCGTCACGAAGTTGATGCACACGAACGCCGTTCTTAACGGAGAAACGACTTTTGATGTTTTCCCAGAGCTTGTATGCGTCAGGGACAAAAGCAACGGTAGATCGAATCTTTGGGTCCATTGAAGTTCGAATCCAACCAACAATCATTGAATTTGTGGCTAACCAACGAGAAAGCTCTGGATCAGCCTCAGGTTTTGGCATGGTTCCATTGATGAAAGCAAGCTTATGTTATGCCTGTAGAGAGTTGGAGAGCTCTGTCGCCCATTCCACATAATTGTCACCTCGAAGGAGAACGGCGGTGATGAGAGCTCCTGGATTGTCGGAGGGATGGAGAGAGTACGGAGACGGTGCGCTATCGGAGGTGATAGAACCTGTTGACGATGAGATAAGCTGAGACGATGACGTTCCTTCAGCCATGGCGTAAGATAAGTGATGATATGTGTAAGAACGAAGAAGATGTAGGATACTCTGTTTTGCTAAACGAAAAACAGAGCTTTGTAGAAGAGAGTGCTCTGTTTTGTTGTTGAAAAACAGAGTTGTAAAGAAACGATTTAGAGATTAAAAAAAAAATTTGTAGAGTTTGGATCGATTTTATAGCTCTGATACCATGAAATTTTTTGTAGTAATCTGATTTATTAACATCAATAGAAGTCTATATTTATACATGGAGAGAGTCGGTGTAAAGTATTACCTATTCCTAAGGAGATATAGTTTTGGTATATACAAACTTATCCTAATCTAGTTAGGAATTATCTCATTAAAAACATTTCAATATATACACTAACATTATACTTTTCATATATCATTCAAGCAGATAATTTTTTTTTTAAGGGTTTCGAATTGTTGCAGCAGACAGAAGGGATAAATTTGATTCTTATTCATTTACAAGTTTTGGTAAGCAATGGAGTGGAACTAAAGAAAAAAAAAAACAGTATGTCTTGTGTAGTGCATAGTCTCTTTTGCTCGGGATAAGTATTTTGTAAATTTTTATTTGAGAAAGTTGCAATCCTTTCCAAGCAATTCGAACGCATAGAAATATATTTGGATATATGCAATCCTCTCATTTAGATATATATATATATTCTTATGAAAAGTAAATAAATCTGTTCCTATTCGCTCTAAAGGTACCCATTTAAAAACATAAATTATAAATTCTAATGTAAGCCATATAAATAGAACCCCATATTGGCAATATGCCGTGTATATATTAAACTTGTAAACGAATCTATGACTTTGAATATTTCAAGTGATACAAACAACAATGAAAGAAATTAACTATGATCAAAATCGAATGATTGAAACAATAATTGAGAAAACTTACTGAAAGTTGCTTGGACATAATCGAAGGAGAGACAAGATTGTAATCAAACTACGGTTCATGATGCTTTCCGTCGGTTTTAATCGAATCGAATCGCCTACAATACCAACCAAATGACTATTCAATGCCAAAAAAACCAGATTTTGTTCCGGAGAAAGTGTTATAGATTTTGATATTTTATGGAAGGATATATATACAATTGACAATTTCCACACAATTTTTTTTCTTTATTAAAGAAATCACTAGTTAAAGATCTCAAAATTTGCAATAAAATGGTTTTACTCACATGTTTATTTCTTTTATCAACCACAAATTAATATTAAAATAAATATATTTGATTGGTTACCTAATCCAAAAAAAAATAACGTTTACAAATAAACATCATCAAATCTATATCAATCGGTCTTTAAACTGAGAGAAAGAAAAATCAAACAAAGGGAAAAGTAAACAAATAAAATCAAAATAAACCAAACTTGTTTAGAAGATTGGAAAAAGTAGCCTCAATAATAATAACTAACTCAGAACAATACAGTAAAACTTCTATAAATTAATAAATTTAGAACCAAAATATTTTATTAATTTATAGAAAGTATTAATTTATAGAAAATTCTCTGTATTTTTTTAAAAAGTCTATTTAAAGTGAAAAGTTGAAGACAATACTTTGAATTTTTTTTTGTCGCAGTTAGGCATAAGGAAACAACTATCACATGTAAAATTATTTATAATTTTGGATGCAAGTTGAGAAGATAATATCGATTTTTTTCTACACTAAAAAAAATTAGATATGAATTCCAAAAAAATATGCAAATATACGAACAAATAAATAGCACTAAAGTCATATTTTACACAAATATCATATATATATATATATGTTAAAAGTTTATACGATTATTAGTTTATGATATTAATGAGACCATATATTTATATAAAATTTTTAAATTATTATTTTATTAATTTATCGAATTGTGTTAAATATTACACTGGCCCAACTTAGAACAAATTTTTTATTTATTAATTTATTAAAATTATTAATTTATCGAGTATTAATTTATAGAGGTTCTACTGTATGCCTCAAAAGTTTAAAAAATCTATCATCGGATGGAGTCGATATCGTCCATAATAGTTCTTCTATCTATAATATATAAATGAAGAGCTGATATCGCCCATAATAACTCTTATATATTCTTCTTTGACCATCTTTTTTATTGGTTATAAATGTTTATAATCTTCAAATAAAATAAAAAACTCCTTATATAAACAACGAGAAGGATTTAAATGGATTTGAGAAATAATTTATTGTCGATGAACAAGTTTCGACAACCTATAAGAAACATTATTTCAACATAAAAGTGTTTCTATCTATATTATACTCCCTCCGTTTCAGAATAATTACCGTTCTATCTTATTTACGTGGATTAAAGAATTTTGTAAATTCACTATTTTAACCTCACAAATAACAACAATTTGCAATCTTAATTATACTGATTACATTTGTTTTTATTTTGTATTTTATTCACTATAATCGACTTCTTAGTATTCTGTCCATTCAATACATAATTAACATCTTCTACTAAATTTAATATACGTATATTTGACTTGTTGACATAAGAATATAAGTGGAGAAAATCAAACAATTTCACGGCAATGTAACAATTGAAGAAGAAAACTAATGGAGGCAAATATTAAAATGACGCTTGAGATATTTTCAATCGTTAGATTTATATTAAAATTTAAAAATTTAATTGTTTTAATTTTATATATTCTGTTGATTTAATTGAGGTATTTTGGAATTCTTGTATAAATTTTACATTGATAAATGAGAATGACAAAAAAAAATAAAAGTAGAACGACAATTATTCTGAAACGGAGGGAGTATAAGTGAGAAGGTGAAAAAATCTGTTATTGATATTTCAACCTCGAATCATTCTACCGTCCATCTAAAGACAAATTCATCCCAAACCATGGGTGTGATGTGTGATTTTGTAGGATCCATCTAATTGACATTTCATAGAAATATTATACTTTATTTGCCTCCTATGATCACCCTTAATGACTCATGTTTATCTTAACTCTTAATTATAAAAGTTTTCTAAAAAAAAGTATTTCAATACAGTATAATCTTATAAAAAAATTCAAAAGTATAATCAGAACATAATTGTTTGGTTATTAGTAATTTGGATATTACCAATTTACGACATTTTTTTTTTTGTGCAACCCAAATTATATTAAGAAACCCTCAAGCTCCATCGAAGGAGAAGATGCAATCTAATAAAGCTGATTTGGCTAATCCATCACAAAGAACATTTCAAAGTTCTAGGACTAAAACAAAAGCTAACATGAGAGAAAGATAGACGAAGAAAGTGGATATCCTCTAGGATTCCATGGATTTCATTTGAGTTGAGAAGTTGAATGGGAACTTGGCAATCCGAGAAGCAGGTCACATGTTGATATAAGATTGGAACCAATCCAACTTATGATCACTCAATGATCAAGTGATTCCATGCTTAATCCCGCAGAAGGATGGAAATGATGTGGAGATAGTATGATTGACTCGCTCAATCAATGGGTAGAATCGACTCACTCGATCAATGAACGAAAGAAGGATGTTGAACTAATCAACAAACTTAATCCGCAGATCCAATTAGGCTTATGAGACTCACTAACTTAAGACTAATGAACAAAAACGACAAAACTAGAACTTTGACAAAAATAAAACGTTCTTATTACTTTTAATATGATCAAGGGTGTCTTTTGTACTAAGGACGAAATGAGATTTATATAGAGCTCTTACATGAGTAAACTAACGTTCTAAAAGGTTAGAAATAAGAAAGAAATCACAGAATTGAATACAAACTAGCCGTTGAACCATTATGAATAAATCTGGTTAAATAAGGAAACATGAGTTGTGCTTGAGTCTCGAGAGTTTTGCCGTGAAAGTATGATGTCTTGGGACATCTAGATTCGTTGAATCCATGCTCAAGTTGTAGCTGTAACAAAGATATAACTGTTTGAGAGTTAAGGCATAAAATGTGAATGCGGCCATATAAGGAAAGTGTGAGCAAAAGGATATCCGCATGATCTTGTGTATGCTGGTGCATGGAAATGTGTTAGCTGACTCTCCTGAATGGTCTAACAAAACGACATATGGCGGAGGAAGCATCAGAATAAAACGACAAAAAAGAAAAAAAAGATTGGCAGTTTATTGATCGCAGCGACCGTTACAGAGATGAAATATCCATCAAATGTGTTATAATAACACTAGTAAATGATACTCAATACATTTTTTTTAGTGTTAGTCTTCCATTGTATCATTGTTGTTCTCTCTTTGTATGAGAGTTTTCTTCCGACCATAATCCGGCATAGATCTCGGAGTAGTGTCGGTGACGCTCCCCCAAGGATCTGTCTTAGCGGCTTCCCCAATTTCATGATTCAAACCATGACCCTTCACCACCATCGAATCTCTGATTCCGATATTACTTTTCTCAAATTGGGAAATAACTTTCAATCCCAGATCTGGGATCCAGGTATATCAAACATCGATTTTGATGCGATAATATTGCAAACCACCACAAGCCGCTTTGTACTCATATTTGCGGTTAAGATCTGGTTTCTCTCTATCTCAAAGATGTCACCACTTTCCAGCCATCAACTCTCGAAACTCAACGCACATCGCTGCACAAGATGGATGCCCCAAGATCTACATGAAAGTCGTTCACTACGATTTCATAATCTGGAATATTCTGTTGTATCGAGTTTGTCCCAATTTAATTGTGGATTTTGAATTGGTGAAAAGAGAAAAATAAAGGCGTCAAGTAAAAGAATGCAGATTAGAGATAAAATGAGGAGATGGCTGGCCGTATTATATGAAAATAAGGTTGTTCAAAAAAAAAAAAAAAAAAGAAGAATTCGACCTCCTATTGCAAACAGATGAAGTCTCGAAAGCACCTAGTGGCCCACTTGCATTTCCATATTGGATTTTGGTTTATCTCGGGTCACATATAGGCTTTGGTGATGTATTATTTGGTTTCAAGATTAGAGTAAGTTTCAGACTCAATTACTCTAATAAGTTTCATAATCGTTCATCGAAATTTTACAAAGACTTCATGGTGCTGGAAATATCTTCATGTGTTCCTGGATTGCTTTGGCAAAATTCATCACGACAACAAAAATGGAAGAGAAGACAACGGATACTCCTGCATAAACGTTAGGAGTATTTTCCAGAAACATCAAGTATATTGATTCAAACAAAGCGACAAGATCAAGAACCATCTCCAACAACACTGAATCTACAACTACTAGTTAAAGTAATGTCATTTTAGTAGCAAGCTCATAGCCAATAAAAAGTGTGTGAAGGAGGGATTTAACCGATTACATATGTTAGTCTATCAAAAAGATAGCTTGGTTACTCTCCACTCTTTCATCGAAATTGTTTCAATTTTCTTTATTTATGTTAACGGTTGTAATGAGAATGTTTTTGTATCATGTATTCAATAATATTTGATTTATCGAAAAAAACAAAACTCAACAAACTAGTGTATATAATCCTTTTAACATAAATCATATAGTCATAATAAAATCATAATAAGTTATAAGCTTTTGATTCATATGGAAGGAAAAATAATATTTTAATTAATATGAAATATAATAACAAATCAACAACATCTTCGAAAACTATAAAACTTCAGATTAAGTTTGTATGTAATATTTTATATATATTCAATTTTCTATTACTATGGGATATATTTATTATTAAAACCTTAAAACTCGACAAACTAACATATATAATCCCTTAAATATAAACTATAATCGTAATAAAATCAAAATAAATTATAAGCTCTCGATTTATATAAGACAAAATTAGAATTTTAAATGATATGAAATATAACAACAAATCAATAACATCTTGTTAGAAAATTTCAGATTAAGTTTGTATATAATATTATATATGTCCAACAGTCTCTATTACTACAGATATACATATAAAAAGAAAAATTATCTAATATAAATTTGTCGTAAATAAGATTGCCGGAATTCCGAACAAGAATTTAGGACCGGTAATGGGACGGACTGCGACAGGAAAAGATGGGACGAAAATTATGCCCACCCCTGTAAACAACTACACAAGTAACAACCTTAGCTCACTGGTTGTTATTTACAAGACCCACCAGATATGCTTATTTTCCAAAAAAACACACAATTAAGGAATGAGACCCAAACCAAAACACTATTTGCCTCAGTATTTAGTATTTACAACCTGGTTGCAACGTGGTGTCAAATTGCATAGTATAGATTGTATAGTTTAGTTTAGCAGCCTAGAATAGAGCAAAAAGGGAGAAAGACCTGACCAATCACACTGTAATACTTGAAGACCCAACCGAGCTTCGAGGGCTTGGTATGTATGTATATTTTCGGGAAAGGCATCTAATGAGCTACTTACAAGTATACTCTAACAGCTATTGGTAGATCATAAGATGATTGCAGACTTAGCAGTGAAGTTATAGAGTTCATGCTAGGAGAAAGCAGAGGTGTCGTTTCCGATGCGGTTAGATCCCCATTCCCTGTTCTTGCATTGCGTTTACAAACTGGACAAAACGATCTCCAATGTCCGAGCCAAGAATCAATACACGCAGCATGAAATTCTGCACCAATGATAATTACGCATTAAATGGGCACTTTCTTGATAAGAAGACAATGCGGGAATGGTAGCATGGTCATCTTTTGGCAAGGATCATAAAGAAAGGAAGACTAAACCGCAATGACGAAATGAAATTCTGTACCAAGTAAGAAAAAGATAAGACAACAAACCACTTTTAAGAAGCTTATGCAAGATCGAACAAAATAAACTTACTGTGTTTGCAAAGTAGGATCCGTAGTTTGTCGCCAACGCAATAATCATCAATGCATATAGCACAAGTTACTGAAGTTGAACCTTGTTCAAGAACACCTGTAAATACTTCAGTCGGCATACTTTGCAACATATTTCTAGGCATACGAGAAAGTCCTTGGCTACCACCACCATTATACAAATCCCTCACACGCGGTCTAACTCGATGCCTATGAACAAAGAAACAAGTGGCGAGAAGAGCAGACCTGGCGAGTAAAGATACGGAAGTGATAGCGATGATTGACCATGACGAAGTCCCGTATCCTGGGATTAGCCAAATCTCCATCTCGGCTCGACCTGCGTACCTTTTAAGTACCCATTTAAAAACATAAATTATAAATTCTAATGTAAGCCATATAAATAGAACTCCATATTGGCAATATGACGTGTAAATATTGAACTTGTAAACGAATCTATGACTTTGAATATTTCAAGTAATATAAACAACAACGAAAGAAATAAACTATGATCAAAATCGAATGATTGAAACAATAATTGAGAAAACTTACTGAAAGGTGCTTGGATATAAGTCATGTTCTTTAACCTGTTGCCAACGACATGATTAAATACTTGAAAAAATAACTGTTTTTATCAAGATTTGAAACCAAGCGACCATTTATAAGTGAGAGATGAAGAAGAGAGGGTTGCCGCGCCGGTGAAATTAGTCACCAAGAAACCCAGCGACAGCAGCGACTGATAATTTGAGTAATTCTATCAAAACAGAAAATACAGCGACTGGAAAAATTGAAAAAGTGTACAATTTGCTGCTGAAATTGTTGTCGCTAGCTACCTCCAAAAGAACATGACTATAATCGAAGGAGAGAAATGTGTTTTCCCCAATCAAGAAAACTTTCGACGAAGCCTGCTGAGATAGCACCAACAGAGACAAGATTGTAATCAAACTACGGTTCATGATGCTTTCCCTTGGTTTTAATCGAATCGAATTGCCTACAATACCAACCAAATGACCATTCAATGCCAAAAACAAAATTAGATTTTGTTCGGGAGAAATTGTTATAGATTTTGATATTTTATGGAAAGTCGACTTTGTTTGTGATTCTGCACAGTTGATAACTTTGTATCCTTCGAGCTCCATCTCACTTATCATTCTCATCACTTTACGAAAGTCAAGGCAAGCGCTTCAATTGTCTCCTGCTTCAACGTCAAAGTTCACTTTGAACTTCTGAAAAACCCAAGTTTGATGATATTTAGCATGGATGTCTTTTTATGGATTTTCTCTCATGAGATTATAAAAGTTCTTATACTTCTCCTTTATATATGAGAAAGATCTACCACCATTATCCTTATTTTGAGAGTGATCGTTCATACCATCCTCCTTCAAGGAGAGTTTTCTCTTTTTGGGAGAAGGTACCTTTCCGTAGGTCAGCCGAAAACGTTTTCTATGCTCCTCGCCGCTATGTTATCTTGTGTAGAGGTCTCATCGAGACCAAAACCAGAAGATGCAGTAGGAATTGTTTCAACAAAACCTGATGGTACGAACGCCTTTTCAAAGTCACAAGTTCAGAAAATACAATGACTATCCTTCAGTTAACAAATTATCTTGTTGTGAGACTTGAATTTTATTCGGAATCGATGACATTCAAATCATCTGACATCTTTGTTGACGTGTTATCAAACTCTTTTCCGTTTGAGTATCCTTCCCCTTGTTGGTTTACTTTCTTTGCTTCAGCTTTAGCCGTTAGGCATGCACATCAGGTTATGTCTGATGGTGCTTATCTATTTGTAATCTTTTAAGCATGGAATCAATTGAGTAACAAAAAAATTTGCTATTTTTCGGTATATACGGATATCCCGTCAGAAGTTTTTCGTCCTGTAACTGATCTCTTTTAAATAATTACTTGTTTGAGATTAATTATTATATCTCAATTTCTTGAATATTTTTAATCTGAAAATAACACATTCATTTCAAAAAAAACTAATGGGAGATCATTTTAAATTTGTAATTATATAAAAAAAAATTTGGAAAATTTTAATAAGATAATAAGAAAATATTTCATTATAAAATTGATGTTAAAAATTATTGTGGTTTGTTGTTAGGATTGTAGACAATTACATATTCGAATATTTCTTAAACAACCTTTTATTATTTTTTATTTTAAAAAATACTTTTATTTAAAAAACATATAATTTGGGTCAATTTAAAATTTTGCATTAAATGATCCCTATTTTCTATATATTTTAAATTTTCATATAGTTTAACTATTAATAATATTAATAATTATTTTCAATTATTTCAGCTAAAAATTCAGATTAAATAGAATAAAATTTTGAAATTTAGACGTCTGATAAGTCAAGTTTCCTGCTCATTCGTATTTAAAATTATTTTTTATATAATATGAATCTGAACCATTGCCCACAAATTTTAGTCAATGTGGAATGTTTAAATTATTTCAACTAAAAAAACTGGATTACACCGAATAATTTTTTTAAATTTGGACACCTGATAAGTCAAGTTTTCTGCTAATTCGTATTTAAAATAAATTTTTTTTCTTCTCATAATATGACTTTGGACCATTACCACAAAAATTTAGTCAATGTGGGACGTTAGAAACAAATTTTTTTCTTTTTTTAATTGTAATATATGTCTGTTTTTAAAAATTTTAATCATAATATGTGCAGAAAAATATAAAATTTTAATAATTATATATATTATATAATAATTAAAAATATTTTGAAAATAAGATCTTACAAAGATGATCGGAGAATCATAATTCATGGTATTATTATTATAATATTAGATAAAAAAAATAAATGATGAAGGGGAAATAGAAAAAGATGTAAAGATATGTTTGGATACAAAGATACAATTATTTATTTTTATTTTAACTTGAATAGATTTTGAAAAAACCCTCTAAGATTGGATTTTTTTTTAATAGTTTAATAGATTCCTAGAGGGCTTTCATAGTCCAATCAGGAGCGGAGGCAACATGTTATAAGGGATGTCAATTGACACCCATAGAATTTTAGAAAAAATTGTGTATGTATTATTAATGTTTAAAATTGATCCCTTTTCCAAATATATTTTTGACCCCCATCATTCAAGTGAACTAAATAGAAGTATTATTTTTTTTAATACAAAACATAACTAGTCATAGCTATATTGTTTGTTTTTCCATTCTCTTGAAATCTATCTTCATAATATGTAAGGAGGTGAAAAATTTACTAATCTAAATGTTTTGGTAATGTTACTATATGATGGTGGATACAAAGAAACATAGTTTTGATTTCATTGCGACTGCAATTATTTAAAAGAATATTTTTTTTACTGAAAACTATCTTGCATAATTAAATTGAGAATACATTTTCTTACTGATTATTAAGTTTGTTAGTATGATAATATTCTTTTATTTTTTTAATAGAAAATTTATGTGTTTTTTTCGGTTAATTTTTTTATTGTGATACCCCTAATTAAATATTCTAGCGTCGCCACTGAGTCCAACAGAGAGACCTTAGAGCAATCTAATAGGACTACATAACACCAAATTTGATGTTGTTTTATCTCCAAGAGAACTCCATATTCTATCACCCTTGACCTCTACAACGTTAACTCCAAACGATGCAATCGGTTGATTTTGTCATCTGAACTGATATTTATTATTTTAGCATGGTAAACATTACAATATATTAATGACATAGTTTTAAAATTGTTAAATGAATTTTAGCATACTAAATATTTGCATAAATATTTATTTTTAATTCTAGAGCTCTACACATATATGTAGCACTATAATATTTATCATCTAATAATATAGTAAATGCGTTAATTAAAGGGTTAGATGTATATTTTTATATTTACATGATATAAGAAGTATTTTACACATGTTACAAAAGATATAACATGTTATTTACGTATTTATCATTTTTTATAAAAATGCTTGTGATATTTATTATTTTAGGCATTCATATATTTCGGTAAATTATTAGTTTATAATGTGCAGATCTATAGTGTTACAAAGACGATTATTTATAATACATTTTGAGGATATATCCACCAAATATCTGTTTATATATATACATAAACATGATTGAATTTGTAAATAAGTTACCTTTGTCTTCCTCACTAAACTCGTTAACCCCACTTTGCATGTCCTCACCAAACAACCCATATTTTTTTTTTTAAATGTGTCTTCAACCTAAAAAAATCCGGCCAGATTGTGGTTTAACTTGCAGCGGTCGGATCCAAAATCACAAGTGAATAATATTAGAAGAGAATAATGAGAAGAAGAGAGGAAATAGATATAGATCAAGTTTGAACTTGCAATTTAAGTGTTAATGTAGTAGATAAGAAATATAAAGGAGAATTTGTGTAACGAAATTGAAAGAATTTAGAGAAAACTATGGAAAATCGTTGAAGAAGATGTCGATTAAAAGAGAGAGAAGGGTTTAGAGAAGATGTCAATCAAGGTTTTTTTTTCTTTTGAATACATGTGAAACAATACCCTTTTCTTCATACCCTTGTTTTTTTAAGCCCAAATCATGTGGCCTCCAAACTTTTAAACACAACACGTCAAAGAATTCCCCACTTAATAAAACCTAACTAATTTTCTTATTAGGAACAGAAGTGAAAAACTAAAATTTCCAACATAAGACATGAAACAATCCAACCCAATTTTTTTTTTTTTACAGTTAATAATATTCCCATAAATATTTAAACTCCAACGGCATAGATCATTCAATTAAACAACAACCAAATCAGCTTTAACAATAAAATAATAACCAACAGAACACATCGCAATATCTAGCAACCTAACGGTTACAGCAATGCATAAATTTGTAAATAACAAAATAGATAATAACGCAATATCCCCGTATGTCATCTCATCCCACAGCCATAGTCCCACGAGCTCCACCTAAGACTCTTTTCCTTTTCCTTTACCTGCGCCATTACGAATAGACGCAGTCAGTATTTAATAAATACTGAGGAGACGATTAACCCGTCTACTAGGTCAATACGGACAGAAAATACAAAATATTTCCGGCATAAATTTATGTTCGGAATTGAACACAACCAACACAAAATAATCAACCTAGAAATTTCGGCAATAATTATAAGAGATAAATAATTATTTTCAGCAATTAAATAACTCATTTATACTCCAAATGAAATTATTTAAATTCAGCAAAATAATAATTAATTAAAATTATTATTTGTTTAACCAAATAGAATGCAACAAACTTCAAAAAAATCAAACCAGAAATTTCAGCAATAATTATTAGCGATAAATAATTATTTTCAGCAAATAAATAATTCATTTATACTCCAAATAAAATTATTTAAATTCAGCAAATGAATAATTAATTTAAAATTATTATTATCCCGGCATAATTAAATAAAATTTAGCAAAACAACCATTTAATTACGCCATTAATTTTAGCAATCTTTTCCGGAATTTATAACAGCTCAAAAACCCCAAAAATAAAAAAATTATAACACGCAACAACGTAAATTAATTCCTATCGCATAAATTAAGCCGAGGACACTCGTAAGTTCAGTCCGACCACGGTACTGCACTCACCTTAGCCAAGTGCAGAAACTTTCACGACAAAATTCTGCAAAATTATAGAACTCCCCGGGATGAATACACCATAAATTTCCCGAACGCGAGACCTAAAATAATAAAATAATAAAACTTAATAATTCACTAATTAAAACCAAACACAACAACTACAACTACAGCACACGAACGACTTCATCTTCTTAGATGAGACTGTAACCTCACGACCATCCCTCACGCCGCCAAAGAAATTCACCTCCACCGCCAACTTCCAACATCTCCTCACGTTCGACACACACCACACTCCAACATAACCATTAACACCCTCCGACCAACATCACCAAGACTCAACAACAACTAATCCAAAAACTCGACGCCACCATCTCCGATCATCCCACGACAACGACTCCATGTTCATCAACAACGGAAACTGATTGCACCATCACCGAACCTCAACACGTCAAGCTCCGATGCGTTGCCACCATGAGACCAACGAACTCCACCACCCCGCCGCCGTTTACACCACCACACCTTCAACTCCATCACGCCGCCACCAATCACACCACCACACCATCAACGAGACTTGATGACAACACAGGTTCATCATCTCATGATAACCATGAAAAGTAAAGAAGGAAAAGCCCTTACCGTGATGAAGAACGAGAGTGATGGAATCGACTTCTCGCTCACGGCACACAACAACGGCACGGAGCTACGCGACCAACACACAACGATGGTTCTTCTCCTCTCTCCTTCTCTTCCTCTCGCCAACACCACTTCCAACTCAAACCTCAGCCTACTCTTCCCCCTTGATCTCAGCTTCCTTTAACGTTTTCTTTTTACTCCACTATCACTTTTTTTTTTTATCATTCTTTTGCGCGTAATGGAGAAGAAAAGAAGAAGAAGAAAACAAGAAGAGAAGGAGATGGCCGACACATTTTTTTTTTAAATGAATAGGTGGGTCCCACCTACTCAAAAATTGCAGCTAAGTCCTTTGACTTTTTGCTCCTTGAAAACAGCCCCATAACTTCTAATTGTAACAATTAAATCCACCACAACTTTCTGAGTTAACAGAAACGACCCCAAACTTTCCGATCACTACAAGAAAACTGGCGAGAAACTGACGGCCAAATCCGTCGGGAATCCGTCGGAATTGACCAATACCGACGGCTTTCCGACGGATACGTCCGTCGCTTCTATCTCGTCGGAAATGGAACATCCGTCGGAAATCCGTCGGACTTTCCGACGGATTTCCGACGGATAATATGAATCAGAAATCTGTCGGAAAGCCGTCGGTTTACGTGTTCCGGCGAGCCGTCGGAAATCCGTCGGTTTACGTGTTCCGGCGAGCCGTCGGGAATCCGTCGGTTTACGTGTTCCGGCAAGCCGTCGGGAATCCGTCGGTTTACGTGTTCCGACGAGCCGTCGGGAATCCGTCGGTTTTTACGGTTCCGTCAAACCGTCGGAAATCCGTCGGTATGGTCGTTTCATCAATCCGTCGGAATATATGCCGTCGGAAATCCGTCGGAATATTCCGACGGATTTCCGACGGACTGGGTAAATTATAATAAAAAAAAAATTATTTAATAAATAATTATATATTCTGAATTTTAATTAAAAAAAATTTATTTAAATTTCAAAATAATATAATAAATATTTAAAAATATAGAAATGAAATAAATATTAATAGTAATAATTTAAAACAATTACAAAATTCATATTTTATATAATTAAAAATTAAAAAATTAATTCTCAAATATTGAAAAAAAAAAAAAAAAACCTTATAACATTATTTTATCCTAAAACTAAAATTACAAAATATAAATCTAATAATTTTATCCTAAAACTAACATTACAAACCTTAAACTAACATTAAAAACCAAAATCTAAATCTAACATTCCAAACCTAAAACTAAACATTATAGAAACATAAAATAAACATTTCAAACCTAAATCTAATTACAAAACCTAAATCTAACATTATTATCCTAAATCTAAAATTCCAAACTTAAATCTAACATTCAAAACTTAAATCTAACATTCGAAAATCTTAATATAACATTATTATCCTAAAACTAAAATTCCAAACCTAAATATGTTAATTGAAAACCTAAATCTAACATTCCAAAATATAAATCTAACAATTTTATCCTAAAACTAACATTATAAACCTTAAACTAACATTAAAAACCAAAATCTAAATATAACATTCCAAACCTAAAACTAAACATTAGAAACCTAAAAGAAACATTTCAAACCTAAATCTAATTACAAAACCTAAATCTAACATAATTATCCTAAAACTAAAATTCCAAACCTAAATCTAACATTCAAAACTTAAATCTAACATTCGAAAATCTTAATATAACATTATTATCCTAAAACTAAAATTCCAAACCTAAATATGTTAATTGAAAACCTAAATCTAACATTCCAAAATATAAATCTACCAATTTTATCCTAAAACTAACATTATAAACCTTAAACTAACATTTAAAACCAAAATCTAAATCTAACATTCCAAACCTAAAACTAAACATTAGAAACCTAAAAGAAATATTTCAAACCTAAATCTAATTACAAAACCAAAATCTAACATTATTATCCTAAAACTACAATTCCAAACCTAAATCTAACATTCAAAACTTAAATCTAACATTCCAAACCAAAATATGTTAATTGAAAACCTAAATCTAACATTATAAAATATAAATCTAACAATTTTATCCTAAAACTAACATTATAAACCTAATTCTAACATTGAAAACCTTAAATCTAACATTGCAAAATCTAAATATAACATTTTTATCCTAAAACTAACATTCAAACCTAAAATCTAACTTTGAAAACCTAAATCAAACACTCTAAAATCTAAATATAAGATTCCAAACCTAAAACAAAGATTCAAATCTCATCTCTAACTTCACAATAACTAAATCTAACATTCCAAAACTTAAAACTAACATTCCAAACCTAAAACTAACATTTATAACTTAAAACTAACATTTAAAACATAAATCTAACATTCCAAACCTAAATCTAACATTCCAAACCTAAATCTAACTTTGAAAACTTATAACTTCACCTAAATCTAACAATCACTCTCATTCACTCTGATTTTTCGAGTGAGGTCGCGCTTATAAACAGAATTTTCCGACGGAACGTCCGTCGGAAATCCGTCGGAATGTTTGAAATTATTTCGTAAAATTCAACTAACGCGGGAGACGAAAATGTTTGATTGTGCCAAAATTTCACTGTCCGTCGGAAATCCGTCGGAATTTCCGACGGATTTCCGACGGACTTTAGAAATAATTTCGTAAAATTCAACTAACGCGGGACACGAAAACGTTTGATTTTTGCGAAAATTTCACTTTCCGTCGGAAATTCGTCGGAAATTCCGACGGATTTCCGACGGACTTGAGAAAAATATATATTATTCTTTTTGTCAGACAAACCTTAAAAACTAACACGTGTTTCTCTAAACCCGTCGGAAATCCGTCAGAAATTTCCGATGGATTTCCGACAGTTTGTGGTTTCGTGAGTTTTTTTCGATTCGTTTCAATTGAAATATGTTTGTTGTGTTGTTTATTAATGATTTCAATTATAAGTTTACAATATTCACCTCCGTGTATAAGAATTTATCAAAATTAAGATTTATACTTAGGAACTAGTAAACATTTAAGTTATACTATATATTTCATTATGAAGAACTTTAGTGTAAATCATCCCAAAATCTTGAAAACAATAATTTAACGTAAATACTAAGTTTAAATTGTGTTATATCTAATAATCTTATAATATAATAAGTTGTTTGAGGTTTATTGTGTAAAATTTGTCAAAAAAGCCATGAAACCCCAAACCGTCGGAAATCCGTCGGAAATTTCCGACGGATTTCCGACGGTTTGTCCAAATCTGTCGGAAATCCGTCGGAAATTTCCGACGGATTTCCGACGGTTTGCGGTTTCATGGCTTTTTTTTTTTAACCGTTTCAATTGAATTGTTTTTGTATTATGTTATATTCATATTGGTTTGAATGATAAGTTTAGAATATATTAATCAAAATATCGATTGTCACTTAAGAACCGGTATTTAATTAATATTTATAATAATTTATAAATTCACATACTTGAAAAATAATAATATTCTTATTGTTTTTTAAAATAGAAAAAACATAAAACGTAAATATTAAATTATTCGAAATAAAAATTAAAACAACAGAAAATATTAAACATAAAGTGGTTTCTAACAAATAATTTAAAAAAACATAAAACTTAAATATTAAATTATTCGAAATAAAAATTAAAACAACAGAAAATATTAAAAAGTGGTTTCTAACAAATAATTAAAAAAAACATATATAAACAAGATCTAAGGTGGTGGTGGTGGGTATTGAGCCATGAATGCTTCCATCCTAGCCGTCATCGCTTGGTTTTCCTCTCTGAGTTGTTGCACCGTAGTCTCGAGTTCCTCCACTTTAGCTTCTAAATGTGGAGCGTGAGAACCTCCGTAAAAGCGTGACGTAATGGAGGATGAAGTATCGTCGGGAAGACCATAATACCGGCCTTTAGACCTCGGAATAGCCTGCGGAAGCAATAAAAATGTTGACTAAAAATTGAAAATGAATTAAAACTTGAATAAAAAAAAAAATTTTACTTACCTCAAATACGAACTCGTTTTCCTTCTCCAAAGGAACTTCGGTTAGGGGAGGAGTTCCTTCAATGATTGGTTGAGAATTTAGGAACTCTTCACGCATCCTATTGACGTTCTCGACGATATCCAGAGTGACTTGATCGTGGATTACACCATCCTTGCCGGTGTGGACAGCTTGGAGCAATCTCAAATTAGATGGTTCGACACCATCTTCCCGAAACTGCATGCAAAATAAAGTAATTGAGTAAAATTTGTGAATCTTAAACTTAAAAAAAATTAATGAATAAAAATTGAAGGGATAAAAAAAAACTTACTAGTTCTTTTGCTTTCGTCGCCTTGCTCTTCGCACCTAGATTGTGCGTCGCTTTGCCCTTTCCTTTGCGATCGCTGTTCCGGGATGCAGAATGTTTTGCGGCGGATTCTCTGGTAGCCTCTTCAGTCCAGTAAGCGATGAACCCGTTAAATAGATCCGGGTTCGAACCCAAGTCCCTTGGCACATCATTCTGCTTCCACTTTTCTTTCCACTCGTTTATCTTCCATGAATACGCCCGTGCGCATTTTTTATCGAATTCGCGTCTAACCGAAGCGGTTAAGTGGCTGTCCCACCTGAATTCTTGCTGCAAATTAAAAATAAGATGAATTTGAATAATTTAAAAAATTTAAATTCAATTTTAATAGAAAAAACAAAATAAATACATTACCGCAAATTGGCGAAACCACATATCCCTATCTTGGATCGGCATTGAGCTGTATGTTGGATATGGATGCTGAAGCATTCCTTGACACATTCGGTTGATTGACTTTGAGATCCCAGTGTGCGATTGGTCAAACCTACAAAACAATTTAATTAATAAAACCCTAATTAGTTTAAAAAAGTACATTTATAAATTAAATAAATAAATAATTACAAAAACTTACCAAATGTCTCTTCCTTGACAATCTGGATGAAGACGTGGAAGTCTTTCTCGTCCCGGAAGATTCATAAAGTCTTCGACACTCATCTGCGTCGGAGCAGTTGCGGTTGGTGCCGGTGAATGAGTTTCCGGAATCTGTGTATCCGGAATATGTGTGGACGGCGTATGAGAACTCCTCGCAGCTGTACTCCTACGGTGACGACGATGTCCGCTCGTAGACTCGACGTATGCTCCATAATCCCTACATAAAAATTTATAACAAAACAAAATCATTATAAAATTTTAAAAATAGACATAAATTTATAAAATATATTTCATAAATCATTGTTCATAACTTATAATTTGAAAATAATTTTTTAAAAATAGACAAAAAAATACGAAAATCATTAAAAAATTTAAAATTCAGTTTTTAAAAAAAAATCATAAGAAATATATTTATTATTAATTGTCTCAAATAATTATAAATATGTTCACAATTATAAATATATTAATTATTTTCAATATGTAAATTATATCCAAAAATTTCAAAATCTAAAAAAATCCTAAATCAAAAAATCAATTTGTAAAATCAATTTCTATTTCAATTTCAATTCCAAAACCAAAAATTAAAAACAAAAAATCCTAAATCTAGATCTAACAATCATAATTTCAAAACCTAATATAGGAAATCCAAATTTATAACCAAATAACCCAAAATCATAATCTAAATTCCTAATCTAAATTACCTCAACCAAATCTATAACCAAATTCCATAGATCTAAATTTCAAAACCCTAAATCCACAAATCTAACAAATTAAACTCTTAATAAACATTAAAAACTTACATGTTTCTTTGAGACCCAGCCATTGGAAGAAGATTTGATGGAAAACTTTGAAGAATCGATGGTTTGAAGAATTTTGTTGAGTTTTGTTGATTTTCTCGAGTGAATGGCGAAGAAGACGATCTGGTTTATTTATTCGCGTATTCCGACGGATTTCCGACGGCTAATCCGTCGGAAATCCGTCGGAATTTACTAACTATTAACACGCGGCATTGGGAAATCCGTCGGCATGCAGCAAATATTAACACGCGGCATTGGGAAAGTATCTTCAATCCGTCGGAAAAATGTTTATTTATTTTGGAGATCCTGAGGGTCGAACTGTAGCCCTCTAGGATAATTTATACAGTTTAAACCATTGAGCCATGTTATGTAATTGGTTAAATATGAAAAGATATATATATATATATATACATTATATGATTTAAAACATTCACATTATATGATTTACATTATATGATTTAAAATATAATTATATGATTTAAAACATTCACATTATATGATTTACATTATATGATTTACATTATATGATTTAAAACATTCACATTATTTGAATAGTGTTAAAAATGAATAAATTATTTTTGTTAAATAGCTGCGCTCGATTAGAGCTGCCTACGTACCCATATCGGGATCAAGCCAAACCGTAGTTCATTGTACAAATTTATTACTTTTGCAAGATATTTTTTAATTCTCCTTGTTATTCTCCTTGTTCGTCTTCCTCTGATGATGTTGATCCTTCAGATGTAATTGAGTCTGTATCGTCATAAAATTCTCCTTGTTCTTCTTCTGACTCGGAATGAACTATACCGATTTGTGTGAAATCAACCACAAGATCGACACCAGTAGAGGCCGCAACTGGATCCATTGGAGTACTTATGCTTGGCTGCATGGCATCGTGTTGAGAAACTCCATAAATTCTTCCTCTAGGGCTTATTGCAGTAACTGTGACCCAAGGATCTGACCGCCGTGTTATGCGAGGGTAACGAATGTAGCACACCTATAAAGAAATACAGAAATTTTCGTAAGTAAACGCCGAAATAAACATAAAAATTAGTAAAAACACAACATTTAATTGAATCAAACCTGATCTGCTTGTGACGCTAGAATGAATGGATCATAATGTTGTAGTCTCCGATTTGTGTTAACAGAAGTAACACCAAATTGGTCCACGACAACACCACGACCAAGTACTGGATCATACCAATCACACTTAAAAACAATGCACCTCAAGTCTAACATTCCTGGGTACTTAACTTCCAATATTTCCTGAAGAATGCCGTAGTAAACATCATTACCAGACTTCACAGAAACACCATAATCTGCAGATGGTCTTGTCCTTCTTTCGTCATGAATCCTAAACCCATATCCCCGACTGCAATACCTAGGATAAGATTTTGCACGGTAGATTGGACCACTAACAAATTCCATTAACCATGTCGGAAATGTGGCTCCGCTCTTTATTCCTTCAGGAATCTACGAAAAAAATTAACCGCAATTAACATAAATGACATTGACACTTATTTGAAAATAATAGGGTTTTGTTAAATCTTACGTAAAATTCCCTAAACCAAGTCATAAAATCTTCCTCCTTATGTTGTTGAAGCTCTTCTTCTGACTTATCCACAAACCACCCGCGTATTAATGCCATGTAAATCCTGTACGAAAACCACATTTGTATGAAAGTTAATAAATTAAATATAATATATTCGAATATATATATACATTGTCATAAATAAAGTTTTTTACCTTTCATATTCCGCAATTTCCTCACAGTTTGTTAGGATATACATATGCAAGTGTTTAACCTCTTGTTGTGATAATGTGCGTGTCTTGCTTTTTCCACTCACTCGACCAACTTGGGAAAACAACTCAGGAACTACGACGGGATAAATCGCTCTCTCATTACGATCATCATGGCGACCAGGACGTCTACTCTTTGTACGAACTTCGGATGGGAAGTAATATTCAGCAAACTGTGACGCTTCTTCGTTGAGGCTCTGTGCGACAATAGATCCCTCTACTCTACTTAAATTTTTAACCTTTTTCTTCAGATGAAACATATACCGCTCAAAAGGATACATCCAACGGTATTGAACTGGACCTCCTAGTGCAACTTCTCGTGGGAGGTGGATAGGAAGATGTTCCATCACATCAAAGAAAGATGGCGGAAATATCTTTTCAAGGTTACAAAGGATCACGGGGATATTGACCTCTAAGTTTCGGATTCCGTCAACAGTAAGTGTTCTTGTGCATAAATCTCGAAAGAAAGAACCAACTCCTGCAATTGCTTTGTAGACATCTGGATCAAGAAGATGGGCAAAAGCGAAAGGAAGAAGCCGTTGCATCACAACATGACAATCATGACTCTTCATTCCTGTAAATTTCCCTTCTCCATAATCTATGCAATTACGCAGATTTGATGCATACCCATCAGTGAATTTGACATCATCGCGAATCCAATCAAAAAATTCTCTTTTCTTATCTCCTTGCAACCCGTACGGAGGAAATATGTATTTACCATCCGGCTGAACTTCAAGAAAAGCCCTATCGCAAATCTCGGCCAAGTCTAATCTAGATTTGATATTGTCTTTCGTCTTGCCTTTGACGTTTAAGACAGTGTTCATGATGTTCTCAAAGAAGTTTTTCTCAACGTGCATCACATCTAGATTGTGCCGCAATAAATGGGTCTTCCAGTAAGGCAGATCCCAAAAAATACTCTTCTTGTGCCAGTTATGAACTTCACCGGCACCGTACACAACTTCATGTCCATTACCCCCACAGTCAGGAGTCCTATCAGCACCAAAATCTCTCAATTGTTCTAATAAAGTATATCCGTCTATCTCAGGAGGTGGCGCATCAAACACTTTCTTAGACTTCGTAAACAATGTTCTAGACCGACGATACGGATGATCACTCGGTAGAAACCTTCTATGACAATCAAACCAACAACTCTTTCTTCCGTTCCTAAGTTGGAATGCATCAGTGTTGTCTTGGCAATACGGGCATGATAATCTCCCATGAGTTGTCCATCCAGATAACATACCATATGCTGGAAAATCGCTTATGGTCCACATAAGAACCGCACGCATGTTAAAATTTTGTTGGCATGAAACATCGTAGGCTTCAGCACCATGCTCCCATAGCATTTGTAACTCATAAATCAATGGCTGGAGGAATACATCGAGTGATCTCTTCGGATGATCTGGGCCAGGAACAAGAATGGAGAGAAACAAAAACTCTCGACGCATACACAGAGATGGAGGCAAATTGTAAGGAGTTACAATTACAGGCCACAACGAATACTTCCTTCCATGCTTCCCAAATGGGTTAAAACCATCTGTGCATAACCCGAGGTACACATTCCGGCGCTCGTACGCAAAATCCGGATAGGTAGACTGAAAATGTTTCCACGCCTCTGCGTCTGAAGGATGTGTAATATCTCCATCTTGACGATGCTCTCCATGCCATCTCATTGGTTCTGCCGTACGCTGAGATGTATATAACCTCTTCAATCTATCTGTTATTGGTAAATACCACATACGTTTATATGGAATTGGAACTCGACCACTCGTTTCCTGATACCGCGGTTTGCGACAAAATCGACAGCTGTTACGGTTTTCATCTTCTCTCCAATATAGCATACAATTGTCGATGCACACATCTATCACCTTATACGGCAAACCAAGACCAGCTACAAGTTTCTGTACCTCATAGTACGATGCGGGTAAAAGATTATCTTCAGGCAATAAATCTTTCGCCCAGTCTGTTATCGCATCAACACACTCCTCTGACAAATTGTGGTCCGTCTTAATCGTCATCAATCTAGTGGCAGATGATAAAGGCGAATGACCTTCTCTACACCCCTTATAAAGTGGCTGCTTTGATGCGTCTAACATACCAAAAAATCTTCCTGCTTCTAAATTAGGTTCTTCAAACCTATCTCTCTCTTCACTGCCATACTGTACATTCTCTCTAAACGCATCATTTACCATCTCAACGGTGCCTACACCTACATCTACTTCCGTTCTATCTCCTACAAATTCTGAGACTGTTGGTCCACTACTACTACTACCATGATCATAATTTGTTTCCCCATGTAGATACCAAATCTTATAACCCGGCGTAAATCCATTGGTATACAAGTGATGCCAAACTATCTCTACCGCAACATTACGAGAATTTCTACAAATTGAACATGGACATTTCAACTTACCTGATTTAAGTACACGCGGTTGATTTCCAGCCAATTTCATGAACTCGACTATGCCTCGTGCATATTCCTCGTTTAAGAGGTTCGTCTCCGAATTCATCATTGGTTCGTCCATCCATGATCGAAAATATCTAGACATATCTTTCCACTTTTTTTTGTTTATAATCACATGAATATCATAAGAAAATAGAGAGAGAGATGGAATTGGAGTAAAATGAAATGAAGAGTGTGGAAACATATTTATAAACTCGCATCCGTCGGAAATCCGTCGGAAATCCGTCAGAATGCAACGGCACCATACAACGGTAACCTGCGATACCAACGGCTCTTTTAACGTTCATATTTTCCGACGGATTTCCGACGGATTAGTCGGCGATCCGTCGGAAATCCGTCGGAAATGGCGGTGGTGCTATCCGTCGGAAATCCGTCGGAATTTTCTGACGGATATCCGACGGATTTCCGACGGTCATACGTCAGTCGGAAATCCGTCGGAAATGCCGACGGATTTCCGACGGATTTCCGACGACCTAAAAAAATGCAATTTCGTCGGAAATCCGTCGTTTTACCGTCGGAATTTTCCGACGGACACAGGTCCGTCGGAAATTTCGTCGGTTTTCCGGCTGTTTTCTTGTAGTGGATTCTCCATTTTAACACCTCAGATCATTATTTGTTCAAATACAATCTGAGAAAATAATCAGCTCCTTAATCCGAAAATAGATTCACTTCCCGTTTCAGAAATACGGATGTTACAATTCTCCCCCACTAATATAGATTCGTCCTCGAATCTAATAATTCCGACCAAACACACCACACAACATAGCCCTTATGGCTATTTCTGACACAGTCATGCGACCAACAACACTCCACAGCATTGCCTTTCGGCTATCAACACCACCTGGTTGTCTATACTCGGCTCAATACCCTCGGAATCTGACACCACACGACCCACTTGGTCAACTTACCAGCGACCTCACTTAGTTCACATCCAAATTTCTCAGCTCAAGATTCAAATCCTCACTCACAGAACCAGCTATCTTGCGAGTGATGAAGAATCCATCCTCCAAGGAAATCATATATTCCTTTTTTTTTTTTTTCCAGCAACTAAGAACCATTCCAGCCCTCGAATTCCCAACAACCTAACCTCTCAAGGTTACACGACTACATTGATGATACTCCAAAATATCAGCGACAACCAACAACAACTTTGGGTAGGTCAATCCTAATAGGATTAATCGTTATGTTCCACTCAACATGATCTCGGCTACTGTCCCAATGAACAGCTTATCACACTCCACAACTAGCAGTTCAGCTTCACATAACTCCACAGCCACAACACGGCTCAACAAATTCTATGTCAACAACATGGTTCAGTATAGACCACAACAAACAACACGGCTTAACTGCAACTCCACAGTTAACAGCACGACTCAGCATAGCTTTCACGGCTAATAACACAACACAACATAGCCTTTGGGCTATCAGTATACCATAGCATAGCTTCTCGGCTATTAGCACAACAAAGCATAGCCTTTCGGCTATCAGCACATCACATCATAGCATTTCGGCTATCAGCATAACACAACATAGCCTCTCAGCTATCAGCACAACACATCATAGCCTCCCGACTATCAGCACAACACATCATTGTCTATACTCGGTTCATATACCCCCAGAATCTGACACCACTTGACCCCACTTGGTTTGAATAAAAATACGTCTACCGGATCTCCGGACAGCTCAGCGCAGTAAGAATGACTAACATCTCGGAGTCCAGCGTGACCCGATCAGCTAAGTCCATCAAGATCCTAAGATCTCAAGTGGCTTACCGAAACAGCATCAGGAATCACACAGAAACCCGACCGGTAACCACCACACATCAATGAGTTCTGTATGACAGAACCTCATCAAACAGCATTAGGACAGTGTCCTAATCAGCCAAACCAAGTATTAAGATCAACACGGCATGATCCCCACAGCCAAACCAAGTATAAACAACCACAATGTGCACATCATGCAAAACATATTCAATAAAATCTCCGTCTTAGTATTGAATAGTAATGAAAAAGTACATCATTTAGAAACATCGACAATAAAACGAGTACAACGGCTTAAACAACAAGAGTAAGAACATCAACACCGCTAAACAAAAACAACTGGGACTTCAACTAAGTCGCCAGCTTGCCAAACCACTTGGAAAACTTCTGCTTTATCTTAGCTTCAGGTTCCCAAGTTTCCTCCTTAGCCCCATTGCAATCCTACAAGACTTTCATCTCTGGGACCTTTTTCCTCCTGATCATCCTGACCATGCTCTCTAACACCTCTAGAGGCCTCGCCTCTACAACCATACTCAGCAACAGATCAGATGGAATCTCAGCCATCACCTGATCATCCTTATTCAGACATTTTCTTCTGCAACACATGAAATACTTTATGACTTGCATGCATCACATCCGATAACTCCAACCTATAATCAACAAGCCCAACTTGATCGACAATCCTAAACGGAATCATGTACCTCGGACTCAGCTTAGTCTCAGTAATGGACCCGTTAGGACCCCTCAGCATGGTCATCTTCATTTAGACCATATTCCCAACTGCAAACTCCAATTCCTTCCTACGCTTATCAGCTTGGCTTTTCTGCCTCTTGCGTGCTTCTTTCATATTCAGCTTGACAATACGGATCTTCTCCGTAGTCTTTTGCACAAAATCGGCTCCCAGAAAAATCATCTCCCCTACTTGAGTCCAGAACAACAGTGTTCTGCATGGCCTACCATAGAGAGCCTAAATGGCGCCATACCGATAATAGTCTGGTAGCTATTGTTGTATGCGAACTCTGCTAAACTCAAGTAACCCAACCAATGGTCACTCCAAAACAGCACACACAACCTCAGCAAAACCTTCCACGAAACTATCATGCTCAAATCTCATTTCCACACAGGAATAAACAACTTCCCAGCAAACTACTAGAACATGATGTTCCGCACTCCCAAGTTTGGCATGTATCACAACCTTATACCAAACTGACGACATCCTCTTCATGCCTACCCACTGATAGTACCTTTATAGAACCCAGTATACCTTGGTAGTTCTTGGACGAAAAGAACATTCTCCCAAAAGTTCTAACTTATCAGACACATCCCACAACCGCATGGTACGACCCATGCTCACAAGGATCTCAACATCCTCTTCTGAATCTCCAGCTGCACACATTCGCTTAAAGCGTCAACAACGAGACTAGCCTTTTCGAAATGATAAGCTATCTCAGATCACAACCAGCCACAAACTCCAACTACCTCAACAACCTCAAATTCAGCTCGGTTTAGGCTTCCAGAACTCAACTTGTTCCGCAAGCTTAACAGCCTAGATCATTCACGATCTCTTCTTTTGAGTACTTAGAGCACTGCTAACTCGCACAACAAGCTTACTCCCAGCAACAACTTCGGTTAAGTTAATAAAAGCTCAGCTCAATTATTGAGTGACTTTCCTTTTCAGGCAACTTTCCTTTTTAGGAAACTTTCAGCACGCTCCACTTAAGCATCTAGAGTACTCCCCCACCATTAAAAATACTTAACACCATTGGCAAAACTCCCACTTGATTCCCAAGCCTATAATCACAACCCTTCTCCACTGTGATTGATCTCACCACTACTGTGCAAACTTTCCTAGGTTAACTAAAACCTGGCAAGTCTCAAAACTTCCATTTTATTTCCTAGACCATGATTCTCGAATAAAAATTAGATCTTGCTCGATCTAACAACATTAAGAATTAGTGCACTCCGATAGCTTTTAAGGACGAGATAACTTCAAACTCCCTATTCACTACACATCCCGGTGCACTACAACATCTCAGCTCACCAGCTTTAATCTTTACCAAAAATAAACTCGTCCGGTTTGCAACCCCGAACTAAACCACTTATGGTTCACACTCCCAAAACTTTCTCTGAACACTCCAAAAACACTCTGGAACACTCAAGAACACTTCCGAACTCTTCCAGAACCTAATCCTAGCAACCCATCAGCTCTTGGTGGTGCCACATGAGCTGGAGTCGGTACCCCAATAGATAACCGTTCCAACAGTTGAGCCAACAAACTCAGCACCGCCCCTAATTGGTGTTGATCTCCTTGTCGGGTGTAACTTTTGGTGCAGCTCCACCAACAACTCATGCGTTACACCAACACCAGACACACAGCTCAACTCTTATATCCACCAACGGGTTCTTAACTCCCACTTGCTCAACTGTCTCACTTCCAACAACCACAATTTTGCCACATCGGAACCCTTGCGAAGTTGGGATCGATCGATCCACGATGGATCAATCGGTCTAAAGCCAAACCAAAAATGCTTAAGTTCCAGCTTAGATCATACGATCCAGCTTAGATCGAATGATCCCATCAGCTACATCGATCCCTTGATCACAACTTGATCATACAACTCCCAGCAACAGTAACTCCTCAGCCATCTTCCATGACTTAAACTTCCAGCACCACCACAATAAACCCGTAACACGGAATCCACCAATCTCCTCAGCACAGCTTAGTCCTTGATCGCGACATCGATCAGAACTCTTTTACCCGCATCAGCAACACCAACAGAACTACCTACAACAAGACCTACAGCAAAACCTACAGCAATATCAATTAGCAATGATCTACAACGGTCCTACAACTAGATCCACTAGTAATGTCCTACAACACTCCTACAGCAAAGACCCGAAACACTCCTACGGCTAGATCCACCAGCAAGGATCTACAGCACTACTACGGCAAGATCCACCAACAAGGATCTACAACACCCCTACAACACTCCATTGCTACAACTTCCAAAATCCTGGAACAACACTCCCTGGCAAAGCGGCAACTCCCTGTGGCACATCGGGAGCCGGAGCCAATACCACAGCCGGTAACTGCTCCAAAAGTTGGGTCAACAAACCCCAACACATCCCTAATTGGTTCTGATCTACCCCTTGCGGAGTCACCCTGCACTGGCACAGCGTTACGAGCCACAAAAACAGCCTGAACATCACAATCAGGGTGCTCACTCCCACCTGCTCCACAACCACACTCAGTGCCACACTCATAGTGGTAATCCCGATTCAACTCTGCCAGCTCTGCCTATGCCACCACCCCTGAGAGGTGTAACAATAACTCTCCTTGGATTAACTACCTGCAAGTCAGCGTAATACTAATCTTTCCAACAATTAGTAAAACTACTACAAAAAGAGTCTTACCGTGGAACCTCTTTACCGGCTGGGAAGATGACATACCCCAACACCCCATAACAAACAACTACACAACACAACAGAAAATCTAACAGTCCTAGGAACAACTCCGCTCTGATACCAAATTGAAACAACCCAACCCAATTTTTTTTTTTTTACAGTTAATAATATTCCCATAAATATTTAAACTCCAACGGCATAGATCATTCAATTAAACAACAACCAAATCAGCTTTAACAATAAAATAATAACCAACAGAACACATCGCAATATCTAGCAACCTAACGGTTACAGCAATGCATAAATTTGTAAATAACAAAATAGATAATAACGCAATATCCCCGTATGTCATCTCATCCCACAGCCATAGTCCCACGAGCTCCACCTAAGACTCTTTTCCTTTTCCTTTACCTCCGCCATTACGAATAGACGCAGTCAGTATTTAATAAATACTGAGGAGGCGATTAACCCGTCTACTAGGTCAATACGGACAGAAAATACAAAATATTTCCGGCATAAATTTATGTTCGGAATTGAACACAACCAACACAAAATAATCAACCTAGAAATTTCGGCAATAATTATAAGAGATAAATAATTATTTTCAGCAATTAAATAACTCATTTATACTCCAAATGAAATTATTTAAATTCAGCAAAATAATAATTAATTAAAATTATTATTTGTTTAACCAAATAGAATGCAACAAACTTCAAAAAAATCAAACCAGAAATTTCAGCAATAATTATTAGCGATAAATAATTATTTTCAGCAAATAAATAATTCATTTATACTCCAAATAAAATTATTTAAATTCAGCAAATGAATAATTAATTAAAAATTATTATTATCCCGGCATAATTAAATAAAATTTAGCAAAACAACCATTTAATTACGCCATTAATTTTAGCAATCTTTTCCGGAATTTATAACAGCTCAAAAACCCCAAAAATAAAAAAATTATAACACGCAACAACGTAAATTAATTCCTATCGCATAAATTAAGCCGAGGACTCTCGTAAGTTCAGTCCGACCACGGTACTGCACTCACCTTAGCCAAGTGCAGAAACTTTCACGACAAAATTCTGCAAAATTATAGAACTCCCCGGGATGAATACACCATAAATTTCCCGAACGCGAGACCTAAAATAATAAAATAATAAAACTTAATAATTCACTAATTAAAACCAAACACAACAACTACAACTACAGCACACGAACGACTTCATCTTCTTAGATGAGACTGTAACCTCACGACCATCCCTCACGCCGCCAAAGAAATTCACCTCCACCGCCAACTTCCAACATCTCCTCACGTTCGACACACACCACACTCCAACATAACCATTAACACCCTCCGACCAACATCACCAAGACTCAACAACAACTAATCCAAAAACTCGACGCCACCATCTCCGATCATCCCACGACAACGACTCCATGTTCATCAACAACGGAAACTGATTGCACCATCACCGAACCTCAACACGTCAAGCTCCGATGCGTTGCCACCATGAGACCAACGAACTCCACCACCACGCCGCCGTTTACACCACCACACCTTCAACTCCATCAGGCCGCCACCAATCACACCACCACACCATCAACGAGACTTGATGACAACACAGGTTCATCATCTCATGATAACCATGATAAGTAAAGAAGGAAAAGCCCTTACCGTGATGAAGAACGAGAGTGATGGAATCGACTTCTCGCTCACGGCACACAACAACGGCACGGAGCTACGCGACCAACACACAACGATGGTTCTTCTCCTCTCTCCTTCTCTTCCTCTCGCCAACACCACTTCCAACTCAAACCTCAGCCTACTCTTCCCCCTTGATCTCAGCTTCCTTTAACGTTTTCTTTTTACTCCACTATCACTTTTTTTTTTTTTATCATTCTTTTGCGCGTAATGGAGAAGAAAAGAAGAAGAAGAAAACAAGAAGAGAAGGAGATGGCCGACACATTTTTTTTTTAAATGAATAGGTGGGTCCCACCTACTCAAAAATTGCAGCTAAGTCCTTTGACTTTTTGCTCCTTGAAAACAGCCCCATAACTTCTAATTGTAACAATTAAATCCACTACAACTTTCTGAGTTAACAGAAACGACCCCAAACTTTCCGATTCTCCATTTTAACACCTCAGATCATTATTTGTTCAAATACAATCTGAGAAAATAATCAGCTCCTTAATCCGAAAATAGATTCACTTCCCGTTTCAGAAATACGGATGTTACAAGACAGAACCAAATTCCCACTAAAACTAAAAGCATAAACTAAGATGAAAAACAAAATCCATTAACTTTTAAATGAGACCGACGATGCCAATTTTTTTTTTTTTTGTGTGTTTTATTCTCAAAACAAAGACATGTTTTATTCTCAAAACAAAGAAAATCGGACGTGATCGTCTTCTTCATCATCGGCATCTTCGGACTCTACTTCATCGCCACCTACAATGACTAAACTTCTCATTATCTCTTTTGAAGAGAAGATTTTTAATGCGGAAGTTTTAATCATGATCCACTATGTTTGGAACGAAGGCTCTTATACCATGATAAATATAATAGAATACTAGATTTGTACCTGCGGTATACCGCGGGTCAATTATTTGAATATAAATTATATTTGTTTTTATTTTTATTTTTAATAAATATTTTTATTTTGTTTGTATAATTGTAATTTGATTTTTTATAATGTTTATAAATATTTTTATTTCTGTTAATATTTGTAGTTTTTATTTATTTATTTTTTATAATATATCTAACGTGCTTTCAATATCAAATTATTTTATTTCTCTGTAACAATAGCAAATTTCTGTTATTTGAATCAAACATACGCCAAATGAATGATGTTCTATACTCTCATTCAAACAATTTAGACCAAATCGTACCGAATTAAATATTAAACTAATCTGAACTAAAAAAAACAATACAATTGTAAATCATATGTAATTGTCAGTTATATCTAAACCCATTTTAATATTTGGTAATTAGTTCTAATATTGAAAATATTAATTATACTTATAATATATTTTATGATCAGTTTTCTTTGTCTTAAACCTGCTTATTTTGGGACAAAAACCCGTATTGTCCCATAGTTGTCGGAAACTTTTCATTCCATTTCGGATTGATTATTTTAGAATTTTTAGTCTATTTATATTTAAAATAAATTTTACTAAATAATTTATTATTATTATAAATAAGTAGTTATATATATATTATTGATTAGTCGATATTATATAGTTTTAGTATTAATAGTATTTTAAACTTAATATTTTAATAGAGTTAAACCGAATAAATATTTTAAATTTTAAATATTATTTTAAATTATTTCAATAAGTATCAAATTAAACCGGACATTTTTAAAAACATTTGTATTTAAAATAATTTTAGTCTTTTTTTATAATATGACTTTGAACTGTTGCACAAAAAATTAATCGATGTGGGACTTTTAAATTATTTCAACTAATGAACTGGATAAAACTGAATAAGTTTTTTAAAAAAATTTGGACGCACGATAAATCAAGTTTCTTGTTCATTCGCATTTAAAATCATTTTTGTGTGTTTTATAATATTATTCTGAACCATCCACCAAAATTTTAATCAATGTGAGATGTTGAACACATTTTTTTTCTTTAATTGAGTAATATATGTCCGTTTTTTAAATTTTGAATCATAAGATATAGAGAAAAAAATTTAATTTTTTATTAATTATATGTATGATATAATAATTTTAAATAATTTGAAAATAAGATCTAACAAATATGATAGGAGAATTATAATTTATAGTATTAATATTACAACATTAGATAAGGAAATAAATGATAAAGAGGAGAAAGATAAAGATGCAAATAAAGTGTTTAATTTAATTTTGGTGGAATTAATATTTCCTTTTATGAGTGTTTGGATATAGGATTAGCTATAAACTTTTTAATTTTATACTTATAGAGTGTTTGGAAACACCCTATAAGATTGGGTCTTTTTTAATAGTTTAGAGTAGATTATTATTGAGTTTTTTTTATACAAGGCACACATATATATTGATTAGCATTAACATATTGCTAAAACCTAATAATGTAAATCTTCCTAATCCTTATATAACATATAATGTAAAAACTTGTATAATAAGTAATATGAAGATTTAGAAAATATTTTTCCTTCGGGCTTCACGAGCTTCACTTCATAATCGGATTCTAACGGTCCACAATACTTGATCCGCAAGATATATATACATATTGCTCTTCTAATAAAAACTCATTTGGATTAGTTCAGTTTGTGATTGAAGATGCAGGAAAACCAGAAACTCATTAAACCAACAAAAGAAAAGGGAGTCAACGTACTATTTTGAATGTTACAGTCATGTGGTGGAACATAGATTAATGACACTTTCTATGTCTAGCACCATGTTCTAAAAAACTAAATCAGTTGGAGTTAAGACCAAATGCACAGCATCATCCACGGCCAGTAACAACATATGTGAGTGTAGTCACCTTCAAAAGTTGGTCTTTTGCTTCTTCAGGCAATTCCAAACCTTCGATAAAATTTCTCATAATTTCTTCATTAACAGCTCTTCCTCTTGTTAGCTCCTTCAGCTTTCTCATACAGCTCTGGAACACCATATCTCCTCATCAATTTTTTTAATACCATAATAGTTTCCCTGAGTTAGCGATACATGGAATAAGTAGATCGTTACAGAAGACTAGAAAGTTGAGAATATTTACAGTTTCTATCAGTTCAGCAAGCACTTCCCAAGTTTGATCCAAATCTTCTTTTAACTGAGCTTCATTAACCTATATCAAGAACACTCTTAGTTTATGACAATCAGTGAGGAACTTAATAAGTGCGAACAAAATCATTCCACCAGGAAAATCTGATCAAGAAAAACAAAATACATACCTGAGTCACATATGGATTAAATGTAAATCCAAGAGAAGTAACAAACTCCTCTCAACATGAGGCCAATCAATATTAGAATAAGCGGACATATTGTCATTGTAGTTCCCAAACAACAGCCTCAAAATTTCCCTTAATCTTAGTACCTGAAACATATCTCCTTTCTTCGCTTAACCTCACAGCAAACATCACCATTTCCTTCCCCAGAGTGGTAGGTGAAGCTGGCTGCATTATAATTCAGGACCACTCCTTTAAAAAAAAAGATAGATAGAACCGAAATACTGAAAAAAAAAGAGAAGGAAAGTAACACTGTTTAAGTCTTCTCTTTCGACATTACCTTCTCATCAGTTCGTGAAAGCATTGGGACATAAGCAAATTTTTTAGCCATAAGAGAGATTGACTTGATCAGCTCATCCATGGCTGCAAGTATAACCGAACTAATAGCTTCTTAAAGCATCAAAGCATGGGAAAGATTGTTGATGTCCTTAGACGTGCAAGCAAAATGGAAAACTCAAAAACCATATCGATTAAAAGACAAGAAATTCAGTTACAGGGCATCAAACTAAGAGTGTTCCGGAACTTTTTTTAAAATTCAGTTACAGAGCTCTATCTCCGTTTGTTTTGCTCCGGCGAAATGCAGTGTCGGTGAGTTTGGCATCCTTTGGTTTCGAGTTGGTGAAATGCCTCTGTGGTGGTGCTTGTGTGAAGACAGCACCAGTCCTCCGCACGGTTCTTTTCCTTCTCTCCGGTTTGGGTTTTTGCTCTCTTGGTGTTGCTCTTCTTTTGGCTTAGGTTGTTCAGCTCTTCGGTTTAGCTCCAGTGTGGGTGGTGCTTCAGGTTGGGTAGCTGATGTGGTAGGATTGATCCTTGCTCTCTCCGGTGGTTTTTTTTGGCTTCCGGTGCCATTGTTGGTTCTGCAGTTTGTTGCGTTTTGAGCTAGGTCGTGCTTTCGCGAGGCCTCGTGAAAGCTTTCACCTAGTCCAGTCTCTTCGCCGTGGACTCCTTACTCGTTTTGTGTGTGTGGGTATCGGTGGCTCTGGCTCAGATCTGAGTTTCTTCTGGTGGCGTTGCCGTGCGGGTTGGTTCGTGGCTTCCGGCGGTATGGTAGGTTTCTACGGGGCTTCAATTACTGTTTGGGGGTTCGCATTTGTGTGCTCTCTCTCGGCTGGGGCTCCAAGTGGTGAGCAGGCTTGGGTTTGGTCTGGAGTTATTGGGGTCGTAGCTTCTGGTGGTATGGTAGGCTTCTATGGGGGCTGCGATGGCTCAAAGTTTGTGGCTGATTCTCTGTGGTATCTTCTCAGCTAAGGCTCAGGTTCTGAGCAGACTCGACTTTTGACTCTTCTCAGGTTTGATCCGGGTTCTAGGGTTCTCGCTTTCAGTGGCCCATGTAGGTTTTCCTTAGCTAGGTTGCGGTAGTTCGTGGCGTTCTCATCTTCGTCTATGGCTCGCTGTAAGCGGGCTGCATTTTTGGCTTGTTTGGCTTTGCTGCTTCTTTGTATCCTTTGGTCTGTCCCCTTTGTTATTATATTTTCCTGCGTTTTTCTGTAGTTTTTGTTTTTTCCGTCTCCTTGTTATCTCTGTAACTTCTGTCAAAAACGTTAAATTCGGTATCTAATCTTAACATTTTTACCAAAAATAAACTTGTTTTGCATTTTGCCGCAAACAGATCCAGTGTTACGCTCCCCATGAGAAATTAATTTTATGAATTAATGGACGGTGGGGATGGTAAGGGAGAGAAGAGGAAAGGTGTGGATGCTTGATGTTGATGAACGGCAGAGATGAATCAGACCGGGGTAATCTTGGGGAAGGGTATATATATATATCATATATAATAAAGCTATATAAAATTTTTACTTTTTTTTTTATACATTGTATATATTTCGTTTGAACATTGTTCTCAATTCAAAACCACATAATTTTCTTCTGGTCGACAAGTTTATCATTAACACTTAACAGATGTTGCTGTATGAATGTTGGTTAGGCATCCTTTTTAAAATTATTTGAGAGATAATTTATTACATAGTATTGAATTTATAAGTTTAGATAAAATAGGATAGCTTTATAGTTATACAAACACATACTATGGAGAGGAACCAAAAATTCTTAAACTGCTAATACGTATACTCCTATATGATATGGCGAATGAGTTGATGAGTAATTCACAACATTTAATTTAACATTTAATTTAGTTTGGCAACCAACACCGCAGCTACATATCTCAAACGACCTCACTCGTTTTTTTTTTTTTTTTAAAACCAATAATTAATATTCCCATAAATATTAATTACTTCCCCAAACAAATATTATTCAACTAATCATGAATAATATTTACTCACACCAACAATAATAAACCAATAATTAATATTCCCATAAATATTAATTATTTCCCCAATCAATTAAAATGCAACTACTCATGCATAATAATTAATCAACACCCCAACAATAACAAAACACTTTTAAACAACCGAAAGAATAATAGATCGTGATCTTTCCAGAATACGACGACTTGAGTTGAGAGTCGAAGTTAGTCTGTATAGCCACCTTGGCTTTCATAGACAATTTCTGTTGTCTATAACGGTTCTCGATAAACGAGAATCCGGACTCGAGATCGTTAGATCATTTATCCAGAAATACTAAACAACACAAAATCATTTATAGCGGAAGACTCTTAACAAACAACCGAGTTCCCTAGATCATCCCCTCTTCTTTGCCATAATTCCACGGTCACACAAACTCTTTTCCTGCATCAAACAAAGGAGATGCATAAGTATTTCAACAAATACTTAGTGAGGCAATCCTCCCATCTACAAGCTATACACACAAACGATTAAACTATTCAATGCATTAAAACACGAAAGTACCGACAATAAATCAACCATCTCAAGAAACACTCGATCTAGATCCCCCATGAGATCTTACGGCCTACAATCATGCAAACACATCAAACAATTCAACCGCTTAGATAAGCTTATGGTCATGCACTCACCTTTAGCCACGCACGGAAATTCTCAAAACTCCCCGGATTGAATAAACCCTCAATCCCCCAACCGCGTGCCTAAAGACAAACAAACGAAGATAACTTAAGACACAAGAAACCAAAATACCACAAAAGGTCGACCAGATCGATCGATCCTTCGATCGATCCTGGTCAGGATCGATCGATCCCACCAAGCGAGAACACTCCAGATCGATCGATCCTGACCAGGATCGATCGATCCACCACCAGATCGATCGATCCCAAACCGGATCGATCGATCCCACCTTGCCGAGATCTTCACCGAACGATCGATCCTGGCCGGATCGATCGTTCCCGACCAGATCGATCGATCCTGGCCGGCCGTGAGCTTGCCAGATCGATCGTTCACCCCTAGATCGATCGATCATGGCTCAGATCGATCGATCCAGCCATGGAACGATCGATCTTGGTGCAATCGCCAACACCGACTTGCACCACTCACGCCATCTTGGCCACGCGATCGAGCTCCAACTCCTCAACCACAAACCAACGTCACGGAGTCACGTTCAAGCACTCTCCGCAACCAACACCGCTCACAACTCGCGGCCACAAACACCACCACACCAACACGTCTCCTAACACGTGTCACACGCCAAACCACCACAACTACTAGCTCCGTTGCCACCACAACTCGAACCCTCCGACAACAACTCAACCAGACAACAAATAATCAAAACCGATCATCGCAACAACTAACAAGAGGAGTTCCTTACCGTGAAACAGCTGAGATTACGAGGAAGGCTTGAGCTCCCCTTCCACGCCAACCTCCCTTTCCTTCGACTCTTGACTCACACGCCAACACACAGCCTCTAGACTCGCAAGTCTCTTGCTCTCCACGCCCACACACCCAGCCACCAAGCTCACTCCTCCCTTGTTCTCCACACCCACAACAAACACAAGAACCTCCTCTCCTTTGTCTCCACACAAAACTCAACCTCACTCTCACAAACTCTCTTCCTCTTCTCTCTCTCTCACTCCTTTTTCTTTTGCAGGTGAAGTGTCGGCAATGACTCTGCAAGGAGGAAAGGAGAAATAGCCTTAATGGCTAGAGTGGAGAGGTGGGTGAAGGTGGAGGCTGCTTGTAGGGGGTAGGATGACTTTTAGGGGGATAGGATGACTTTTAGGGGGTGGAAAGCTAGTGCTGAAATTCAGCTTAATCTTATTTAAGATTTGGTCCTTGAACTTTCCAAAAGTTCACAAAGAGACCCCAAACTTCCAAATTCACACCGAGCACCCCTACGGGAACAATACGGTGCAACTTTCAAAATACTCCGAAAATTCTCGGAAATATTTTCCAGAGATTCTCCGCATAATCCCGGGTGAAATTCCGAAAACTCTATTTTCGGAACACGGGCGTTACAATTCTCCCCCACTAACATAGATTCGTCCTCGAATCTAACGCCGCAGTCCATTCTCAATGGACTCAACCGCACTCCTCATAACACAGTGGTCACACTTGACCCACTGGCTACACAGCCAGACCCGAGATCAAACACTATTGACCTCTGAGGTCAACATTCAGTCACTAGCTTAAGACTCTGGTCATAGGTCATTGCTCACAACTCAAACTCATACCTCTACACTCTAAGACACCAAGTCTACAAGTTCTGGTATCAATACCACTCCGCTCTCAGGCCACAAGTCCTTATGAGCTCTCGGTATCCAACTTATACCACTCCACTCTAGAAGGTATAACTTTACGGGTTCTCGGTATCACACAACACTCCACCCTGGGCTATATTCCTTACGAGTTCTAGGTATCACACTCATACCACTTAACTCTGGGTAGTATAACCTTCCGAGTCCTTGGTAATCACATACCACTCCACTCTGGGCTATATACCTTGCGAGTTCTGGGTATCACACTTATACCCCTCAACTCTGGGAACTATAACCTTACGGGTTCTCGATATCTCATACCACACCACCCTGAGCTAAATACCCTTCGAGTTCTGGATATCAGAGGAACTATCCATCCTCCTAAGAGTTGTACAGGACCAACCGTCCCTTGAGCAACCATGACCCACGATACGTCTATAAGCACTCCCGACTGAAACTACCTCTCGTGATCCGCATACGACCTTACAAGGTAATACCGGCATCACACACATTCTAACCCGGAATATCATCTTTTCCATAACCACTACTCAGGTTATCTCACAACATACCCGTCACTCAGGGTACCCTATAATCGTTTCCCGATTATAACCCAAGTTTTTAATTCCTTATAAAAACTCTTTTCAGAACCTCATGTTCACTTAGCTATCATGGCAACACTGGCCATCAACAATAAGAACTATCCATCTTATTACACTCATCATGCATCTTCAGGCTTGACACCACCCTGAAAGAACCTCGTGCCAATCCTCTGCAGCTGCTCCATCATCTTGAGGTATGATGGGCACTCTTCTGTAACCGCAACCCTCGGCTGCACCTCAGCCACCGGTGGTACAACTGGAGCCTGCACTGGTACCCTCTCCGGTAACCGCTCCAACAGCAAGGCCAAGAAATTCGCAATACGATCCTCTTGGGCTGGAGCTACACCTGCTGTCACACCCGCAGCACCCGCTGGAACTCCAGCAACACCGGCACCAACACCGGCCACAACCTCCGTCCCAACCCGATCCGTATGCGAATCTCCGACCTGCTCAAATGTAACACTCTGTGTCACACTCTCCTCCACCACCGGAGTCCTCGCGTTCCTCTGACCGCGACCTCTACCTCTTTTAGCCATCTCTACCCAATAGTTGGCTCCTCGATCAATCCTAGCTACCACCGAAGCCGGCTCAACAACAGACTCGAACTTCCACGGTTTAGATTAACCGAACGAAGATTAAATCCATGTTTAAAAGTCCAAAATTAAACCATGGTTTAATCTCCTAACCCAACCAAAACCCATGGTTCCGGTTAACTTTAAAAACAGTAATTCCTCAACTGAATTACTTTAATCCGCTTCACGGATTAACCCGACCCAAACCGGACACCACAGCTTAAATCACATAAAAATGTGATTAAAACTTCGGCCCAAAAAGACTATTTCAAGAGTCTTCTATCTAATCACAACAAACAACCAAACAAAAACGAAACAACTTACAGTGGAATCTCATTAAAGGCTCGAAGAGGATGATCTAGAACTCCATACTCAAACAATTGACTAACTCCCATAATCAATTCCACTACGGTTTGCCCATGCATCACCGCACCAAAAATTAAATTATATCCAATTTAATTTTTCCTATCCCGTCCTAGAGCCGTAATTGCTCTGATACCAAATTGAAACGACCCCACTCATTTTTTTTTTTTTTTACTTCCCCAAACAAATATTATTCAACTAATCATGAATAATATTTACTCACACCAACAATAATAAACCAATAATTAATATTCCCATAAATATTAATTATTTCCCCAATCAATTAAAATGCAACTACTCATGCATAATAATTAATCAACACCCCAACAATAACAAAACACTTTTAAACAACCGAAAGAATAATAGATCGTGATCTTTTTCAGAATACGACGACTTGAGTTGAGAGTCGAAGTTAGTCTGTATAGCCACCTTGGCTTTCATAGACAATTTCTGTTGTCTATAACGGTTCTCGATAAACGAGAATCCGGACTCGAGATCGTTAGATCATTTATCCAGAAATACTAAACAACACAAAATCATTTATAGCGGAAGACTCTTAACAAACAACCGAGTTCCCTAGATCATCCCCTATTCTTTGCCATAATTCCACGGTCACACAAACTCTTTTCCTGCATCAAACAAAGGAGATGCATAAGTATTTCAACAAATACTTAGTGAGGCAATCCTCCTATCTACAAGCTATACACACAAACGATTAAACTATTCAATGCATTAAAACACGAAAGTACCGACAATAAATCAACCATCTCAAGAAACACTCGATCTAGATCCCCCATGAGATCTTACGGCCTACAATCATGCAAACACATCAAACAATTCAACCGCTTGGATAAGCTTATGGTCATGCACTCACCTTTAGCGACGCACGGAAATTCTCAAAACTCCCCGGATTGAATAAACCCTCAATCCCCCAACCGCGTGCCTAAAGACAAACAAACGAAGATAACTTAAGACACAAGAAACCAAAATACCACAAAAAGGTCGACCAGATCGACCAGATCGATCGATCCTGGTCAGGATCGATCGATCCCACCAAGCGAGAACACTCCAGATCGATCGATCCTGACCAGGATCGATCGATCCACCACCAGATCGATCGATCCCACCTTGCCGAGATCTTCACCGAACGATCGATCCTGGCCGGATCGATCGTTCCCGACCAGATCGATCGATCTCGCCTGGATCGATCGATCCTGGCCGGCCGTGAGCTTGCCAGATCGATCGTTCACCCCTAGATCGATCGATCTTGGTGCAATCGCCAACACCGACTTGCACCACTCACGCCATCTTGGCCACGCGATCGAGCTCCAACTCCTCAACCATAAACCAACGTCACGGAGTCACGTTCAAGCACTCTCCACAACCAACACCGCTCACAACTCGCGGCCACAAACACCGCCACACCAACACGTCTCCTAACACGTGTCACACGCCAAACCACCACAACTACTAGCTCCGTTGCCACCACAACTCGAACCCTCCGACAACAACTCAACCAGACAACCAATAATCAAAACCGATCATCGCAACAACTAACAAGAGGAGTTCCTTACCGGGAAACAGCTGAGATTAAGAGGAAGGCTTGAGCTCCCCTTCCACGACAACCTCCCTTTCCTTCGACTCTTGACTCACACGCCAACACACAGCCTCTAGACTCGCAAGTCTCTTGCTCTCCACGCCCACACACCCAGCCACCAAGCTCACTTCTCCCTTGTTCTCCACACCCACAACAAACACAAGAACCTCCTCTCCTTTGTCTCCACACAAAACTCAACCTCACTCTCACAAACTCTCTTCCTCTTCTCTCTCTCTCACTCCTTTTTCTTTTGCAGGTGAAGTGTCGGCAATGACTCTGCAAGGAGGAAAGGAGAAATAGCCTTAATGGCTAGAGTGGAGAGGTGGGTGAAGGTGGAGGCTGCTTGTAGGGGGATAGGATGACTTTTAGGGGGATAGGATGACTTTTAGGGGGTGGAAAGCTAGTGCTGAAATTCAGCTTAATCTTATTTAAGATTTGGTCCTTGAACTTTCCAAAAGTTCACAAAGAGACCCCAAACTTCCAAATTCACACCGAGCACCCCTACGGGAACAATACGGTGCAACTTTCAAAATACTCCGAAAATTCCCGGAAATATTTTCCAGAGATTCTCCGCATAATCCCGGGTGAAATTCCGAAAACTCTATTTTCGGAACACGGGCGTTACAATATCCCTCACGTTTTTAGTTTTTTTTCTTCTTTTCTTTGCATTTCTTAATATATTTCGCATGAAATATGTGTAATAATGATGCATTCTTAGACAAATAAATATAAAAATTATTTGTTCGCAATTTTTTTTCTATTGGTTTAAAAATAAACTAGATTTTCATATAATACTAAAAAAATTGGTGTGGAGTATGTTTCTTAAAGCAAGTCAACCCTATTATAATGTATTATGAGTACATTTAAGAAATAATCAAAATTAGACACTTATTTACGTTAATTGCCATTGAATAAGTTACTTTCTAAAATGAATTATGAAATCAGGAAGGATAATTTTGTATTTAAAGTTTCAAAATTGATTTTGACTAAATGCAATAGTTGACTAATCCTAAACTAATCTTCAGCTAAAATAAAATTTAATCCCATCGAGTCTCACGACACAACAAGATCCGCGTCCCTCTACATGGATCTATTTGCTTCTAAATGGTTGGGTGGATAGATTGATCCATTACTTGCACAAAATTTCTTTCAAAAATATATCAAAACCCTAGCTCTTAAGTCATATAAACTGTTAAATCAGGATTTGTCTGCCGCCGATGTCCTGGCCTCCTGGGTATTCATTGTCGCAAGTTATGGTTACGGAGGATGAGGGATCTTTGATGTTGAGAGATTGGAGAAGTTTGAGGAGACGGTGGCTAAGAGAAGGAAGATGAGAAAACCCAGGACTTCCTTGATCTTGAGGAATACAATATGGAGAAAATGGAGTCAGATGGGAATCATATTTCGCCGAAGGTTATCTCAACATCGATTCAGGATCATATCCTTTTTCCCTTCAGCGCAACTATCACATGTTTCTCCTTTTCTTTGATATTATTTAGATCTTGTTATTGACCTTAGTTTGTGTTATGTGGAAATCATCCATTTCTGAGCTTTAGTCTTTTAGTCTTTTAACAATGGATAATTGTTTGGGAAAGGTTGGAGAAGATGAATAAATGACATCATTTATGATATGTAGGACCATCAATTTAATGCATGTGACAACATATAGAGGAAGGGATAATCGCGTGAACGCGTGTAAGGGAAAAATAGGAATCGTAGGTGGCTAAAAGTGTATGATGTTGGGCTCATTGCTCTTCCATTAATATGTCAACTATCTAGTGCCTTTGACCCAATTATCTCTAGAAAGATATGTCATACATGTTTTCTGCAAAACTCTAGATGCAACAAACTAAAATGCAGCTCAAAAGAACTCGTCGAAATCAAAATTGCAAAATTTAAAAGAGTGTGTAACTCTAACTAGAAAGAGATACCTTCTCATGTTGGAACTTATAAGCCAGACAAATACCAGATGAAAAAAAAATGAAAAGAAAAAAAGAAGAAAAGAAAAAAATGTAAGTGGCACATGCTGATGATCTCTATGCGAGTTCATCATCATCATCGTCAATGATAGAGACCATCATCAACGATCTGGGTTTTAAAAATTGATTGTAAAGATCCAACACTCACGGAAACTAAACACATATCAACAATATAATTATCAGGATCATGACATGTGTCGTTTAATCGATTAGATTAAGACACATGTAAAAAAATATTGTGTTATTTTTGTTTTCATTAATTAAAAATGAAAACACCTGGAAAAAAACTTAAATAATAAACTATACATATTTTCACTTTCTATTTTTCTAATATAGGTTAAATTTATTATTAATAAAATTTAAAATTTCCATTTCGGATTTAGATGTTTTGACTTTTATATTATTTAAGCTCCAACAAATTTTTTATCACACACTTCTAATTATTTGAACGCAAAATTAATTGAATATAATCCAACCTAGTTTATTATTCCAACTGGTTAGATGTTAAATAAATAATAGAGTAAATTGATTATATTAATCCATAAATCTATCCAATTTAACAGAATATAATGGATCAAATTAACACATACATGTATTTAATTTCATTGATCAAATTGCTAATTAGACTGAAAATCCAGAGAGAAGTTCGTTCTTTAGAGCCAATTTCATATATAAAAAATTGGATTTGGTGGAGAGATAAAGGCGGTGGGGCTTTTGCTTGAGATTGAAGATGATTGTAGATGGGAATCTGAAGATGAAAAAGAAAGAAAAGCGCAAAAACCAAATAATTTTATAAATGAAATTCAAGATAAGAATAAAAAATGGTAACAGAAGAGCTGAGCTAGAAGATGTTGTCGAAAAATGCCATTAGACAAGGAATGGTGAAGGAATTCGACGAGTGAAGGTGCCAGGGAGAAAGGAACTATGGTTGGAAACCGAGATAAGATCTGAACTAGAAGATATATATGGATCCATAAATGGGATCGGAGGAAGGCGGTGGGACTTCTGCTAGAGATTGAAAATTATGATGAATGGGAATATGAAGATGGAAAAGAAAGGAAAGCACATAAAATAAAAAACTTCATAAATGAAACCCAATATATGAATAAAAAAAAAGAACTGGTGACGGAAGGACTGAGATAGAGGATGTTGTAAAAAAACAAAAGAAATGGCGAATGAAAGCAAGAGAGGAAACATATATTTGGTTGGAAACCAAGATAAGATCCAAAACATGGAGAGCAAATGGAAAACATATATATTTCTGAAATAACGTATTCCCCATATTTTAGCGAGAGCATAGTCGTCAGTCATCGAATTCATTTTTCTAGATTTCACATGGTAGTTAAAAAATAAATGACAAGATGAAACCAAAAGTTATTGTACGTGGTTTAGATTTTTAATATGTTAATAATGAAATTATAATAGAGAAATTTAAATTAATTTATTCATGTTGAAAAATAACTTTTGTAATCACTTTTTTCTAACAAAACATGTTCTCTACTTATTTCCTAAAACAATTTTAAGATATATCATTGGGCAATTCTCAAAAATAGCACAAAATATAGTTTTTGTGACATATTTAGCACACATTCTCATTTAGGACATAAATAGCATTTTTATTAAAGGATAATCATATTCTCACATTTTTAGGGTTTAGGATTAAGAGTTTAGGGTTTAGAAAACCCTAAACCCTAAGCCCTAAACCCTAAATCTTACCCCCTACCCATAAAATCTATATCCTAAATACTAATATAATCAACCCAAACAAAAAATATTAAATTATGAACTTTATAAAATGTCATTTTTGTCCTAAATAAAAATATGTGCTAATTATGGAACAAAAACATCATTTGATGCTATTTGAGGGAATTTCTCTATATCATTTGTTGTCCTAATCTAATATATATCTTATTATATAAAGATGGATTTTACTCATGAGAGCTCGACACATATCCAAATTATAATTAACGAAATCATGCCACGTGTCAGCTAACTTCATATCTTGCCATGTGTCAAATTTGTTAACATAATAATAATATTAAATAAAATAAGATATATATCTTAAGAGAAATAGGAAATTAGTAATTTGTAAAATTTCAAAGTATAATTATATAGAAAAAAAACCTTTGTCTTAAGAAAAAAATCAATCATTTAAGTGAATCATTAATTTGTTAATATATACAAATTTTAATTAGGAAAAACATACAAATTTTTATCAGTATAAAAACAAAAAAAATAAAGATAATTAAACGACACTGTAACTGTAGTATGTAAAAGAAAATAAAAACATAATTATCTTTTTCTTATTTAATTTGTTAAATAAAAAGATAAAAAGTTAATTATCGGTTAGTGTTTAAATTAGGAGAAAGATAATTTGTTAGATTACTAACAAATTAAATAGGAAATAACTAATTACGCTGTTATTTTCTTTTACATATTACAATTAGAGTGTCGTTTATATTCAAGTTGTCGCTATTCCTTATTTATTTCCTTACAACTTCTAGTTCTCTCTTTCATTTTTGTTTCCTACTTTGTTGCATTACGCTTATGACTCGTAACCTATACTTAACGGATGATAGTGTTATATATATGGTATCTTTGCACCATTATGAATTTAATATTATATTATATATATATGATGAGGACCGATGGACGGGTTTCTTAAAATTAAAATTTTGTTGCTAATAATATATCTTAAAATTATTTTATGAAATAAGTAAAAAAACATGTTTTGTTAAAAAAGAGTGATTTACATAATAAATTAGTTTAAATTTTTATATTAAAATATCTTTATTAACCTAGTAAAAAATCTAGATTACGTATAATAGCTTTTGGCTTCATCTTGTCGTTTGTTATTCCGACCACCGTGTGAGATCTGGAAAAACGGATCCGGTGACCGATGTCTATGCTCTCGAAACCAAGTGGTGGTGGTCTAGTGGCTTCCACTTGAGGAAGAAGTCGCCCTGTTGGTCTAGGCTAGAGATCGATTCCCCTCAAGCGTGGAAACATTAATCACTTCCATTTGGTGATGCATTGGCTTGTCTCATTATGTGTGTGGCACATAGGAACTGTGTGTTCCTGCGTTGCGGTGGAACGTGAGAGAGGTTCTTGTCTGATATCTATTGGTAATGATTGCAGTGAAGTTGAGGAGTTAAGGGTAAGAGAAAGAAGTGGTGTCCGTTCTGAAGCTGGTGGATCGCGGTTTGGATTTCTTGCATCGCGTTTACAAACCGGACAAAAGGATCTCCAATGACCGAACCAAGAATCGATACACGCAGCATGGAATTCTACATGAAATTTAAAAAAAAAAAACACTTCAGAATCAATCAACTCTCTTTTAAAGAAAACAAAATTAGACTTACTGTGTTGGCAAGGTAGGATCTTGAGTTTATCACCAAGGGAATAATCATCAATGCATATAGCACAAGTACTCGAAGTCGAACCAAGTTCAAGAACACCTGTAAATACTTCAATCGGTATGCGAGAAAATCCTCGGGTGCCACGAGTTAAAGACCTCATACGCTGAAGTCTGGCTCGATGCCTATGGATAGAGAAATAAGTGGCGAGAATAATCGACATTACGAGTAAAGATACGAAAGTGATAGCCATTATTGACAAGGATGAAGTCTCGGATCCCGGGATAAGCCAAAGCTCCATCTCAGCTCGACCCGCATACCCTTTGAGTACTTCCCCTGATGCTCTTGTAACAAGCACACCATGTATATGCACGTCAGATGAATTTCCTGCCACTATAATATTTATTTATTTTTTCAAAATGATTAGAACCATCGATTAAATATGTTTATGTACTTAAGTGAAATGGAGATAGAGGAGGAAAATATATTGGCTTACTCGGCACTATTAGCTCATCATCATATTCATCGTTATAGACAATAGCAGCTTTGTAACCAGCTTTTTGCGCGTTTCTAACTTTATCTTCAAAACTACAACCACCACGAACTATCAATACATAAGAGGACCTAAACTTTGATCCATTTTTCGCCATGTTGGTTAAATCGGAGCACGCATCAAGAGGCTCTGCAGCGTATAACAATCCGGATTCACCCGAACTTCCAATAATCGGAGCTGAAAACATTTCAATATAGACACTAGCGACTTTTCATATATATATCATCCAAGAAAAGTATTTTTAAGTTTTTGAATTGTGACAGCGGACATAACGGATCAATTTGATCTTAACCATTTACATGTTTTGGTAAGCAGTGGAGTGGATCAAATAAAATAAAATAAAGCATAGAGAATTTTATGGCTGGTAATATTTTTTTAATGGGTTTATTTTTTGGTTTTCATTTTTTATAAAGACTATTCTACTAAAATTGCTGTAGGAGTGTTACATGGGGGAGAAAATACAACATAATCCACATTGGTAGAGACTCATGTGAGTCTCTCCAATTTTTAAAATAATGATTTAACTAAAATAAAAATGAAAATCAATAGAAAAATGACACATGGAGATGAGTCTCTTCCAGTGAAAAAGTTTCTCAAATGAAAGACTTTCTCAATAGTGGTAGAGACTCATCTCCATCTGTCATTTTTACATATTCTTATTAATTAAAATATTATTTTTAAATTTTGGAGAGACTATGACCGCAATGTAAGTAGTCTAAGATCAACTATTACAAACAAAAGAAGCGATACGATAAGGATACTATGAAGCCAAAAACGATTACTTGAGATTGATTGAGAGTAATGGTGACCTCATTTTAAATGGGTTTTTATACTTTTGGTTTTTGGTTTATGGATTTTTTTTATTTTGGTTTTTGGTTGTTGGTATAGACTTTAGGTTTTATAAATAATTTTGGTTTTTATCAAGAAATAAATATAGAAAAAAAAGAAGGAAAAGAAAAATCTGGTTGCAGTTTCTTTTTAAAGAAGGATCCCATAACAGCGTAAAAACATCAAATAACTAGTTGAATAAACCACAAACATTCGAGGTTTATAAGAAATAAGAAATAAGAAATATATAACAGTCTGTTCCTATTCACTCTATAAATAAACCGGTCAAGTAACGATTCAAAACATAAATTGTAAATTATAATGTAAGCCGTGTTAATAGTAATCTTGTAAACAAATCTAAGACTGGATATTTCAGTGATCCAAAAAACAAATGAGTAAAATCTAATGAATGAAACAATAAGTATATATATAATTTTGAGAAAACTTACTGAAAGTTGCTTCAACATAATTGAAGGAGAGATACGTATTTTTTCCAATCAACAATACTTTAGCTGAAGCCACCTGAGAAATCACCAACAGAGACAAGATTGTTGTAATCAAACTACGGTTCATGATGCTTTCTCTTGGTTTTAATAGAAACGAATCGCCTAGAATACCAAACAAAACAGCATTAAAAAAAAAACAAAAGAAAATGATTTTGTCGAGAGAAATTGCTAAAGATTTAGAGATTTTATGGAATGATATATATACATCTGCTTCCATTAGACAGGGTAAGATCTGGAAATGTTCTTAAAGATGACATAATTTATTTATTAGTTTAGTTTAGTATAATAATAACATGCGTTCCACAGGAATGTGTTTTAAATCAAAATCCAAAAACATTATAGAAGTTTACTTTTCTTTATTTTAGTCAACTCCACGCTGCCTAAATTTTATTTAAAGTAATCAGTAAACAAAAGGTTAATGGTAGCAAATTAATCAGCACTTTGTGAGTTCAAATGGGATCTTTGATTAGTAAACTGACAAATCGTGATCAATGTACTACGTTAGCCTTGATCCGAGTTTTAAACCTTCTTATCTGAATAGTCAATCCTATCCAATCCAAAACCTCAAAATTACTTAGAGGGTTTTGAAAAAACATACAAAAATGTTTATCTCCACGATCGACTCCATAATTCTTATCTAAACGCGATATAGTAAACTGAAATTTACCTAGATTAATACTACTTTTTAAGTTAATTACTAGACTAATACTCCAAAAAATTAAAAGTTTACTAGACTAATACTAATCTTATCAAAACTACAATTAAACCAAGGGTAATTTCACTATTAACATAAATGCCATTATGAATTAAAATTAGAGAAATTAATAAAATTATAAACAAAATAGATAATTTCTAAAATTAATGTAAAAAGTAAAAATAAAAGAGATCAATTTTAATCAGACCTGATTAGAACACACATATTTTTCTGAGAAACCCTAAAACCGCCGATTCTTAAAACAACAAAGTCCTCTTCGCCGTTCATCTCTTCGCCAACGTCGAATCCTCTCCCCGAGCACTAGATTATGAACACCATATATTATTTCCAAAGATCCATTTTCCAGAAACAAGGATTATCCACTCTATTGAATAATCCTTGAAGGAGATAATCACAAATAGGATGAGATAGACGAGAATCAAATAGAAATAGTAACTTGGAGAGGATGGTTGAAAACTGATAGATTGTTTGTGAAAGAAGAAGACGAAGAAGGCTGTAAAAACTCTAATTTTTTTATGGTAGGAGTTATGATTTTTGAATTTTTTTTCAAATTTTCGTCATTAGTTATGTAAAATATTGGAGAAAATCTGTGATGTCTTTTAAACGAATCTACGGACAAAAAATCTGCGGTAACATCGCTTAAACAAATCTACCACAATAAGTCTGCAAACACTACAAATACCATTCTAGTAAGATATTTCTCTGCAGTAAAAGGAATTGCATCTAATCTTTGACGTTTTTATGACCAATAAATCTGCTATAACGTGGAAAAATCTACGGTAACTAAAAAATTAAACTAGTAATTAAATTTTGTCACTAAAATCTACTGCCACTACGATGGCAAACAAAACTCTGCTATAACTAAGTTACAAAATCTACGATGTGAAAAAAATCTGCAACACAAATCTACGGAAACAAAAAAATCTGCCGTATAAATTAGAACATTTTTGAAAATGGTAAAATCTACGACTTCTATCATTATTTCAAAAAACAAATCTACTGAGCAAAAAATATCTACGAGGAATTTAAAAATCTACTACAACTACGAAATACAAATCTGTGGTACAAAAAAAAATCTACAAAACAAATCTTCGACACAACTTTAAATCTACCATACCAATAAATCTTCCACCACGTAGAATCGCAGATTTATGTCGCAGATTTTTCTGTCATTAATGGCTAAGTCGTAAATAATTAATTTTTTTTTAAAAACGAAAATAAAGCTGATGTGGAATTATTTTATAATGGCATTTTTGTAATAAAATTTTTTCTTAAGGGTACCATTGTGAACGAAAATGACTAATTTAATACTAATCTTTCCTATACTAAGTTAATAATTAAATCAAAAAGTAGTATCAATCTAGTAATTTCCCCTATAGTAAAACATAATTTGTCGGTTTACTAATTTCAATTGGATTTGTGTTGTAATGAAGCATATAAAAATGGTGATATTTAGTGAAGTTTTAAACCTTTATGGGTTTGCAAGTGAAGAGGCAAAAATTCAGGATGCATCCCATTTGAATATATTAGATGCGAATGGATTGTTACAATCAACCCGTAAACAAAAAACTTCAAAATTTAAGGCCGTTCAATCCTGGTAAAGTCTAATGTTTTGAAAACTAATTAATACCGATTCAACATCGTCATTGGATAGGTGGTTGTACCACTATAGCCGGTCAAGTCGAATTAAAATTTATATATTTGTCAAAATTGACAACATGAAAACTTGAAAGAAAAAAAAAACATATTACAAAACACACTTAAACAAATTTTAATATCATTTTTTCTTACAATAAAACAAGTACAACCATATGATAAATCTCTCAAATTTATATAATATAAAAATAAATGGTGTATTTATTCTTCAAAACACAACATGAAGAAATAATCATTAAATTCGTCCAAATAAATGAATTATAATAATTATCATGAAAGAAAAAAAATTAAAATAATATATAATATTTGAATCCATATTAAACTGAAAAATAAAAACAGAAATAACATTGACAATGAAAAAATTTTCTATTACAATTTCTAAAATTAATAAAAAATTATGACTAAAATTCTATAAATCATGTTTTAGTATTAAATCGGTCACCGGCTTTTGTGAGATTTGGCCAATTTTAACGATTCAAGTCAAATTTGGTTTTTAATTCAGCATGAATTCATTTATATACATGATTTCCGGTTGTAAGTGATATACCAACATTAAATGGTTTTCTTGAATTTTAATGTACCAACATTAAGAAACGGATAAATGATTTTGTTGATTATTTTTCTTCTTAAAAAGCCAAAATTTCCAGGTTTCTTAATTATTTTATACTTTTATAACCTGAAAAACAAAAAATTTGTACGTTAACAAAGTATAGAAAATAACATAGCCCACCCTGAATAGATTCAACCGTTAATATTTTAAATCTACTATACATGCAAATGAAGAAAATGAGAGTGGAACTATTTGGAATTTAGAAGGAAACATGACTGACGGTCGGATGTTATTTTGTGCTACATGCCATAGACATGAGTAACTTAGTTAATCTAGTTTTTTCATGTAGAAGAAAATATAAGTTTTATAATTTTAAATGGTATCGGAAAGCATCTTTAGTCAAGTGGTCAACGGTCTATCTCTACGATTTTCTCACTAGAATTCGATTCCAATATACTGAATTATTCTGCGAATATGGATTTGGCTATAGATCGGGTCTGGCCTATGAACACCTTTCTTTCCATTGGTTTGAGAAACCAAAAATCAGAAAATGAAAAATTGGATAGTAAGTTTAATGTCTCCAAGAGTCCATGAATTACTAAAATTGTTTGATAATGAAGAATTGGAAAAACAAATGATTCATAAGATAATACAGTATACTTTACTTAGTCAATATTGATATATCATGGTTTTTACTAGTTTTCAACCATGATATAAGTCTTATTTATAAAGTATTTTGGTATTTCTTGAGTCTTTTGCAGGTTTATATACGTTTTGGGCTTTCGAGCGATTTTGGTGAGATTTTAGAGCAAATTCGGACAGCCATCATGGTGCTGGTGTCGGTCGACACCACTAAAGGACGAAATTTCTGCACGAGTTTTGCATGAATTGCAGATTTCCCCAGAAGTTTCCCAGATTTTTAATTAAGCCCATAACGTGTTTTTAAACTATAAATAGGATTTTTAGGTCATTGTTTAGACCTATGCTTTATTTTACACTTGATTATTCACAGCCACCTTTTCAGAGTTTTGAGAGAGAATATTTTCATACTCTTTAATTCTTCTCTGGATTTATTTTATGCTTTCTATTATATTCATGATGTTTGTTTCATTCACCATGTCTGAGTAGTTTGCTTGTTAGGTTTAGGGTTTCTCATTAGGAATTTTATGAACTGTTAGATCTAATGACTGGTTAAGATTCAAACCTGCTAGTTTTTCATCTAGGATTGAACTTAATGCTTAATATGGACTGATCACCTAGATTTATAATTATAGGTTATTAAATTGACACGACGGTGTAATTTGAGATCTGAACTAATCCTAGTGAGCATATTAGATAATTGCAACGATAGTTGGATTAGATAATTTGTGAACATATCGAACATGCACTTAAAGCTTGTTTAGACTTTAGGATTCGCAACGACTGTTGGTTTCTTAGGTTTAATTCATAGATAGTTTTCGCAACGATAGTAGGTTAGCTATACATTAGTGATTTGAGTTATATAATGGTTTTTAATTAGATCTTGACCAGTTGTTTTATCTGCTTTGCATGTTTCCTGAGAAGTTCCCTAAACCTACCACTTTCCCCATTTGATTACAATCCTCTTTATATTTTCTGCATTGTCTTTTAAATACACAACTTGTTGCTTAGCTGAATTTGAAACGAACCGGTCTATTGTGAAGCCTGAGAGTCTTTGTGGATTCGACCCCTAAGTACTACCGTGATCTCTTAATTTGAGAGAGTAGCTCTAAGGGATAATTTGAGCATATCAAATTTTGGTGTCGTTGCCGAAGATTCTTTTGAGTTTCCAATAGACTTAAGTGTAGAATTTAGTCTAAGTTTTTATTTTTCAGTTTACTTACATAGTTCTTTCTTTTTGTCTAGTGTGTTTCAGGTGTATGCCTAATCGCAAAACTTGAAGCAACAAGGACAGTGAGCTTTTACTTTTTTTTTGAATCAGGAGCTTGCAAAGTTAGAACGAACAATCAGAAAAGCAAAGAAGCCAGTTGCAATGGTTAGTCCTGTGATACTACAACCAGATGAAGCTGGAGTTCTTAGAGACTAAGAGGCTCATATTCGCAACGAGCAAGGTCAAAAGCTCAATGCAGAGGGCAACGTGATCGCCGAGGTTAAAGGTGTCGAGCGACACCCACCCAATGGTGTCGATGGACAGCAACCGCCGGCAGCTGTACGAGAAGTTGCTGTAGCGGCAAGGCAGGTGCAAGTTGAGAGAGCGAGGACACTGGAAGATTACAACAGGCCTGATGAGCTCTATGCTAACAGGTCTGCAATTCGTCTTCCCACCATTGAGAGGAACGAATTCGAGCTGAAGCCATCCTATTACTCCCTAGTGGGTCAGCATCCTTTCTCCGAATTGCCTCATGAGCACCCTATAGATCATATTGACAGGTTCGAGGACTTGGTAATTAGCATGAAGATCAATGGAGTCAGCTATGACTATCTCTTCTGTAAGCTCTTCCCACATTCTTTTATTGGTGAAGCAGCTTACTGGCTGAAGCAGTTACAGACAGGATCTCTGACTAGTTGGGAGGATACCAAGAAGGCTTTTCTGAGAAACTTTTATGATGATGCACGTTCAGAGGACTTGAGGAATAACATCTCTCAGTTTACACAGAGGCCTACTGAGGCATTCAAGGCTGCATGGGTACGTTTCAGAGCGTATCAGAGAGATTGTCTGCATCATGGTTTCTCCCAAGTACAATTGTTGGGAATTGTCTTCAGAGGGGTAGATTGGAGGTATCAGATGGCTCTTGATTCAGCGAGCAATGTGAACTTCAACACAAGGTCCCCTGAAGAAGCTTATGAGCTGATTGAGAACTTGGCGTCTAGCAATAGTACCAAGAATGCTGATTTCGAGAGGCAGAAGCAAGCTGGAAACATTGATGGAAGACAGATTGTTGAGCTGAAGACTAAGTTGGATTCAGTTCATAACATCTTGGTAAGTAAGAAATCAGTTCAGTTTGCTGCAGAGGTTGAGACTTTTGATCCAGTGGAAGGATTTGAGGAAAAGAATGTAAACTATGTCAATGGAGCTGGATATCAAGGTCAGAGATATGGTACTGTACAGAAGAGCAACTTCACAAGGAACTATGGTTCTTCATCTTACTAGACACCTCCTGCACCAACAAAGTAGAGTGAGATGAAATCTATGATTGAGCAGATACTAGAGGGTCAGCAGAGGATCACAATTGATTTTAATGGGAAGATTGATGCTCTATATGCCGATTTGCATGGGAAGTTAGCTGCTATAAGTACTCACGTCAAGATGCTGGATGTTCAGGTTGCACAGGCTGCTGAGTCTGTCAAAAGACAAGAGGGATTTCTTCCTGGAAGGACTGAGAACAACCCCAATCGTGCCTGCAATGCCCTTTTGGTGGGAAATAGAGATGAATTCGTGGAGTTAGAAGCAATTGAAGCAGATTTTGAGGAACAGTCTTCAGTGTCGATCGACACGATCAGGCAGTGTCATTCGACACCAGCATCCACGACAGAGGATATGAATTCGAATTCGCCTATCAGTGTCGGTCGACACCACCCTAGTGTCGGTCGACACCACCCTAGTGTTGATCGCCACCATTCGTCGTCTGAGAAACCAACTTCTGAGAAGCTGCAAACTTCTGGGGAAAGGGTATATAAGCCTAAGGTTACCTTTCCAAAGCCTAGGAAGTCTAAACAGGAGATGGAGGAGGCAAGATGCAAAGCAATGATGGATAAAGTGATGATTGAGCTACCTCTAGTTGATGCAGTCATGCTTTCACCTCCACTCTAGAGATATGTTAAGAGAATGGTTACTAATGGTGTGACTCCTGAGGAAGGAGCTTTGCTTACCAAGTACATTAGCGCAATTCTCTTGAATGAGACCACACTTCATAGGAAAGGAAAGCAGAAAGAAGTGATTATCTCTGCACCAGTTAGAGCCATTGTTAAGAGTAGGATTCCAGAGAAGCTACCTGATCCAGGAAGTTTTGTGCTCGATTGCTCCATCTCTGCAGGAAGATTTTATAATTCTCTTTGTGATCTGGGTTCGAGTGTTAGTTTGATGCCTTACTCTGTTGTTGTTCGCCTTGGGATGACTGTTTTCAAGCCAACGGGGATTTCTCTTATCTTGGCTGATCGATCCAAAAGGATTCCAGAAGGTGTCTTAGAAGATGTTCTAGTAAAAATTGGCGACTGTTTGATTCCCACAGACTTTGTGGTGTTGAAATATAAGGAAGAACCTAAGGATCCTCTTATTTTGGGAAGACCTTTCTTGGCTACAGCTGGTGCCATGATTGATGTGAGGAACTATGACATGGACAAGCTAAGAAGGATACTCACCATTGATGGGCATACATTCTCTGTAGAAACCTCCACAGACATTACTGCTGGGTATGTCAAGGAGTTGGGCCCTAGTGCGCAAGTGACTAACCAAGCTTCCGAGCTTGAGGATTAGAGTGGTGATCATCTCTTTCGGACTAGGCTCCAGGACGAGTATCTAATCACTGACAGGTTGCTGGAGGAAGACGTTTTTGTGATGGAAACAAGGATTGCAGAGCTCAGTGTCGACCGACACCACCACTAGGGTCGGTCGACACCCACCACGGGTTGGCCCAGATATGTCTGAAATAGCTGGTTTTCAGAATGGTCTTAATGCTGCAAGTCCGAGAGCTGTTGGCAAACAGGAAGCTCCACATCCTACACTCCTTTCACCCCCAAAAAGCAAAGGTACGCACTTTCTGAACCCGAATGATATATCATGGATTTTACCGGTTTTAAGCCATGATATAAGTGTTTTATCGAGTCTTAACCATGTCTTTCGAGACTTTATCGAGTCTTTTACAGGTTTTATGCGTTTGAGACTTTTTAGATGATTATGGAGCATTATGGAGCATTTGTTGCTGAGAAGACAAAGTCGATGTTTTCAGTGATTAGTGGTGTCGATCGACACTCATCACTGGTGTCGGTCAACACCCATCGTCAGGCGTCCATGCGAAATTTACCAAGTTCTGAAGATTTGCAGTTTTACCCCAGAAGTTCCATAAGTTTACAAAAGAGACTCAGCTCATGTATTAGTCTGTATATTAGGGTTTTAGGATAAGTTGGATGTATCCATTATCCATCATCAATCATATGTCGTCTTTATTCTATCTATTCCTTTGCTTAGGGGCTGATCTTGCTACTTGTACTTCTGAGAGAAGATTTTGAACCCCTGTTTCTTTATTCTACTTTTGATTCGATCAGTTTATGATATCTATTTCAGCTATGTCTTGTATTTCATTTGATATGTCTGAATAGATCCCTAGTTAGGTTTAGGGATTCTCATAGGGATTTCATGATTTGTTAGGTTTAACACTGGTTAAGATTCAAACTTGTTAGTTCTTCATCTAGGATTGTACTTAATGCTTCTTTTAGCTTGATCACCTAGAAGTATGATATTAGGTTATTAAATTGGTGTGACAGCGTGATTTATAATCTGAACTAATCCTAGTGAGCATGTTAGATATTCGCAACGACAGTTGGTTTAGATAACTTGTGAACATATCGAACTTGTACTTAAAGCTTGTCAGAACTTTAGGATTCGCAACGACAGTTGGTCTCTTAGGTTTATGTCATAGATAATTTTCGCAACGACAGTTGGTTAGCTATGCATTAGTGATTTGAGTTCTAGAACGATTTTTAATTAGATCTTGACCAGTTGTTTATTCCTGCTTTGATTGATTTCCTGAGAAGTTCCCTAGACCTGACGTTTTTCCCCACTTGATTACATCTTTATTTACTTTTCTGCAATCTGTCTTTCAATACTTATTTATTGCTTAGCTGGACTTGAAATGAAAAGGTCTATTGTGAAGCCACAGAGTCTCTGTGGATTCGATCCCTAAGTACTACCGTGATCTCTTAATTTGAGAGAGTAACTCTAGGGTTAATTTGACCCCTGTTACCGAACCATCTGATCTCATCAATAAGACTTTTAAAGGTACACAAACTGTTTCACAGTTAACCAAGCCACGAGATTATCGTAGAGCGCTTGTTTCTTCTTTTGATGATTTTGCAGGAAAAATAAGTGTCCCACCCAGACTAACGTCACGCCATGCTGATGTTTCTCAATTCCACGGTCGTTCTCATGCACCGCGCATTTATACTCCACCATGGATGAGGCGATAACTTCCTGAGAGGCATTCATTGGTACTCTCTGCTCCACCAGATGCCTGAGCTCTGGCATAGTCAAGCTAATGACTAAAAATAAACGCTTACTGGGAGGCAACCCACTTGTAAGTTTTTTTATTTTCTTTCAATTTTTCCTTTCTATTTTATTTTCACCAACTTCAGGCTTGGTAACACTGGGGACAATGTTATTTAAGTCTGGGGGAGGTAGTTGCTGACATTGTTTTTGTTTTTGAGAGTCAGTTGAGTCTGTTTTAACGAGTCAAAACTAGTCTATGAAACTATGATTTTTCGAGAAAACCACCACATTTGCAGGAATTTAAGTGACCATTTGATTCAAGTTTGATTGGCATCTGAGACTAATGGAAAAACCAAAGGCTTAATAGTGGACCCGAGACGCCCATATTTCTAGCAGAAATCCACTAACACCCGAGCCAATTTCTGTCAGTTTTTTTACCTCATCGATGTGACAGGTGTTTTTGGGCTTGACTCATCATTCATACCGGACAAGAAAACCTCTGTAAAACATCAAAGTGGTACTCCTCTCCCTTGTTCCAAATATAAAAGCATAGAAGATGAAATGATTCTCTCTTGAGTAAAGGGATAGGAAAATTTTTCGTTATCCCATTATTTTACTTGGGATTGAGATGATCACGCAAAGGTGGAAGTGAGGGATAGGAAAATTTCCCATGACCCCATTATTCATTACACCTTTGAGTTAAAAAAAAAAAAATAGAAAAAGAAGAAAAAGAGATAATAAGAAAAGAATAAGTCTGGGGGAGAGAAAGAGTACCGAAAACTATATGGTTGTCTTTGATATGGTATTGTACGTGAAAGAGTCTAGAAGGTTCTTGGCATCGAGATCAGAGATGAGACCCGGCGATGAAGGTATTGAGGACTAAGCTGTGAAATTGTGAATTGAATCAGGGAAGCTGTGAACGTCTACGGTGAAGTACAAGGTGGTCAGGATCCTTTCAGGTAAGAATTTCTAGTGGCTTACTAAGGTGAATGTGAGTGTGGTGCTCTTATGACGAAATGAGTTTCTGTGTTTTCAAACCTCTTTCTCTAGTTTGGTTTTCTGTTTTACTTGAGGGCAAGCAAAAGCTAAGTCTGGGGAAGTTGATATATCATGGTTTTTACCGGTTTCTAACCATGAAATAAGTCTTATTTATAAAGTATTTTGGTATTTCTAGAGTCTTTTGCAGGTTTAGGTACGTTTTGGATTTACGTGCGATTTAACAAATTCGGAGAAACAAATTCGGACAGCCATCATGGTGCTGGTGTCGATCGACACCACTAAAGGACAAAATTTCTGCATGAGTTTTGTACGAGTTTTGCACGAATTGCAGATTTATCCCAGAAGTTTTTCAGATTTTCAGTTAAGCGCAGAACGTGTTTTTAGACTATAAATAGGATTTTTAGGTCATTGTTTAGACCTATGCTTTATTTTACACTTGATTATTCACAACCACCTTTTCAGAGTTTTGAGAGAGAATATTTTCATACTCTTTAATTCTTCTCTGGATTTATTTTATGCTTTATATTCTATTCATGATGTTTGTTTCATTCACTATGTCTGAGTAGTTTGCTTGTTAGGTTTAAAGTTTCTCATTAGGGATTTCATGAACTTTTAGATCTAATGACTGGTTAAGATTCAAACCTGCTAGTTGATGTCAGCATGGACGGCAACCAGGATCTCGAACTGGCGATTGCGGATACAACAAGGATCAGCTTGGAATAGAAGATACGGATGCTAAGGACACACCTCTTGGAGCCAGGACTCGGTCAAAGGCAACAAGGGAAACGCTAGAAGTACCAACTGGTTCCATGACCCGTCTGCAGACCAGACAGTTTAACCATACCATTTGAGTCTTGTTACGACAAGCAATGACTCGAGAGGGTCACTCGGACGTGAGTGGTACCACGTCCGCATTGGTCATGGTCCATGTCCGAGATGACTAGTGTCAATCCCTATGGCTCACTTACACTCTTTTTCCCTTACCTTCGGTTTTTCCCATGTGGTTTTCCGGGGAAAGTTTTTAATGAGGTTTGTGGTCCATAGATTTATCTTTGCTTGGCTCTAGTCCGACTCCACCCCGGCCCTTTACGAGAATATTGGCGCGGCCCTTATCTTCTTTACTTCCTATCTATTTTATTTTCCTCATTTGAATTTGAATTTTCGTGTGTTTAAGTTTGCATGGTCCGCGTGTGGTTTTCCGAGGCATGTCTCGAAACCACTCGCGCATTAACTCTCCTCCGCTCCTCTCTTTTCTCCTCCTCGTCTTCTCCTCTTTATATTCTCTGAGACTCTTATGTAATATTCATCTATCTTTTAATTAAAAATCTCTCTTTAAAAATAGGTCATTGTTCTTTGTTTTCGAGTGATTCGAATCCGGAACTCTTAGAACAATTCTAGTGATTAGATTGTTCAATCCGTCTCATCGAGTAGCTTTTCCGCGTCTGTTCGTGGCGACATTCAATCCACCATACTCCACTTTGCTCGCTGCTCGAGTCTGGAGTCTAAACATCGGGTTCTTAACTTCCTAGTGTCAGTCTTAGGCGAGTGCATCGACCCGTGCACGTATCAAGTGGTATCAGAGCCACGCTAAGAAGTTAAGTGATTTTTCGTACCAACTTGTTCGAATTTTAATTAAATATTGGCTTGTGATAAAATAGTGAAATCAATTGCATCTGAATCTAGGATGAGTCTAGTATTTGGTAAAATTGATTTGAGAATTTTCTGAAGTGTTTTGATATTTGTTAGTGACTGATCGACTTCCACAGTCGTGATTAGGGTTCTTCGGAAAGTTTAGGATACCAAGGGACATTTTTGTGTTCTTATGAATTAGGACCGATTCGTATTTCAAAAGGACTCTTTACTGGTGGTTTGTTGTGTCCTATTTCAGAAAATGAAGCCCGATCAAGACCAGGAAATGCTCCAAGTTCACAACAAGGTTCTCGCTAAAATAATTGCCGACATGTTCGATCGTATGCTGGATAAAGGAATTAAATCGTTGCAGCAGAAGCTTAGATCTGATACTGTTATCAATGATAAGGCTCGGCCAAGGCAGGAAATATTAGTATCTAGGAGGGCTTTATGTATTCAATCCAAAAGCGATGATCAAAGAGAAAACTTGTTCCACACACGTCCGAGTGACCCCTTTGAACCAAAGCTTGACGTAGCAAGGCTCCAACAATATTGTTCAGTTCAGTCCTAGAACGAGTCACAGATCCAGCTGGTATGCTTAGTGCTTCTGTGGCCGACCAAGAACCCGTCCTAGCTCCAAGTGGCTCATCCGGAGCTTCCTTCTCGGCAGGTCCAAATGTGTCCTCGACCGGGTCCAACATTTCTTCGGCCAACGGCTGTTCATCCTGGTCGCTATCCATTCTCGCATCAGGCTCCCCCAGTTGAAAAGGATTTGTCCTCAAATCCGGAATACCTGCCAAGAACAACGCCAAGTTAGTTTTCCAAAAGAAAAGAAGTTTAATAAGGATGTAACAATATTTAAGCATAAGAGAAAGGTAAAGAGAAAGCTTAGGCGAAGATTCGGTGTGAGGGCTGGCAGTGAATGGAGAATATGGATTCTGTCCGTGGACTCCAGAGGTGCTGAACACTTCCCAAAGATCTCCCTTGGTTCCAAGCTTTGTATCACGGAAGTAGTCTAGAACAAAGGCTCGGTGACGTGTGGTTTCATTAGTTGAGTTTCTGTTCTTCATTTCAAACGTCTGTTCCTTGCAATCCTTAGCTCTGTCTTTTGATCCTGTCATATCACAATAGTAAATAAAATCCTGATTAGAAGATAGGAAATCTACAACAGCACCGGGTTGTACTATCATTGATTTAAAGCCATTAGAAACTATTTTATAGAGTTTAAGAAATCCTGTTAGGTCCGGAATGTTCGCGGACTGGACTTGGATGGTTGCACGGGTCTGGCTCTCTTCCTTGACTTGAAAAATGTATAGAGTCTTCTCGCCATCATAAGCAAAGTATTTGGCACTCAAATCGGATGGATATTCCTTGAAGACTTTGTTTTGTTCTTTTGGTGCTTCCTTGTCTTGGTCAGATGGTGGAGCTTTGTTTGGTCCTAGAGACACACTGTAAGGGTAGAAATGATCCTCCTGTTTCGATCCATCACCTATAACCTGCAAAGATTCAAACTCACTCGGTGGCACCGGTGTAATGTTAATTGAACAAGTAAATTCATCATTAAGTCCAAAATAGTTTGGTTCAGCCCAAGGTTTGTTTCTTTTACTTATCCTAGCCATAGCAAAATGATTGGCTTTCTTGCTTGGTTCCTGTTTGCCTTGGAGTCGAACTTGATCTAGATAAACTTCATGTGGAGACATCGGTACTAGAGTGGTCTTCCTTCCTTTGAACTCGAACGTATGCCGGTTGGTGAAGCCATCATGAACTACCTTCCTATCAGATTGCCATGGTCTTCCAAGCAGAATATGTCCAGCTTCCATAGGTAGAACATCACACAAGATTTCATCTTCATATTTGCCGATGACTATAGGAACCTCCACTTGATGCTTCACTTTCATTTCTCCATCTTTCCTAAGCCACTGAAGATCATACGGCTTTGGATGCTTCTTGATTTCTAATCCTAGCTTCTTAACCATTGTTTCACTTGCCACATTAGTACAACTACCACCATCAATGATAAGGCTGCACACTTTTCCTTTAACAAAGCATCGCGTGTGAAACAAGTTAGCTCTCTGCTCTTGCTCTTCGGACTTAGACTGTATGCTGAGCGTCCTCACTGCTACTAGCAACTCTCCCTTAGCTGGTAACTCAACATCCTCATCTTCAAGCTGTTTAACTTCTGGTTGCTCATCCTCGGATTTATACTCGCCATTATCCTTTAGAACCATTATCCTTTTATTGGTACACTCACTCGCATAGTGTCCCATTCCTTGGCACTTGTAGCACTTGATTCTACTGGTTCTGGATTCAGTCTTTCCTTTATCTCCATAAGCCTTTGCTTCAGGGTTTGAAATAGACGGCTGCTTGCTTTCACTTTGTGTCTTCGGCTTCTCTTCTCTCGGGTAGCCTCTTGTGTAACTAGTGTTTCCGGATCCAAAATGGGTCCGTATAGGGCCTCTCCTCTTAAGTTGTTGCTCAATAAGTATGGCTTGGTGTAACATTTCCTGTAGGTCGACATGAGGCTGCATCTCCAATCGGTCTTGTATATCTCGTTGCAAACCACCTAGAAACCTCGACATAGTAGCCTCTCGGTCTTCTTGCACATCAGCTTGTATCAACAACGTTTCCATCTCCTGGTAGTATTCCTCGACACTCTTACTACCCTGCACAAGCCTCCTCAACTGATTATGCAACTCCCGGTAATAGTAACTAGGCACAAATCGTTTCCGCATAATAGTCTTCATCTCGTTCCAAGTAGAAACCGGGTACTCTTGATTTCTTCTTCTAGACGTAACTTACTGATCCCACCAACTCAAAGCATAGTCAGTGAACTCAGTAGCTGCAACCTTTACTCGGTTCACTTCAGTGTAATGTTGACAATCAAACACCAACTCAATCTTCTTTTCCCACTCCAAGTAAGCACTCGGATCATTTTTCCCTTGAAAAGAAGGTATACGGAGCTTGAGTCCTCCAAAACCATCCTGGGGCTGGTTCCTCTCATTTCTCATGTGCATGTGCCTCCTATGACTGCTACGAGAAGAGCCACTGTAATAATTCTCTGCTTCAAAATCTCCAGGTTCTCTTGGAAGCGGTCTTTGATTAATTTCCCGGGGTTCCCTTAGAACTTCTTCTTGTTGCCTTGCTTGGTGAACGTTTTCCACATCATTTCTTGCTGTATTCTCGCCTTGAGATCCTCTGGCTTCACGAATCATCTCTGGAAGGATCTGTTCTTGCAAAACAATAAACCTTTCTTCCATCAATCGCGCCAACTTTGCCGTGAGAGCTTCAATCAGGAGCTTGTTGTTGTTGCCGCTTGTTCCACTGTGATCAGACATCCTTTTCCTGTAACAACACAACAAAATACACCAGTAAAGAGTCCTTTTGAAGATCGATTTGACCCTAAATCATAAGAACACTAAAATGACTCTTGGTATCCTATTTTCTCTGAAGAACCCTAAACACGATTGTGGAAGTCGATCGGTCACAAAAAAATATCAAAACACTTCAGAAAATTCTCAAACCAATTTTACCAAATACTAGACTCATACTAGATTCATTTGCAATTGATTTCACAATTTTTGCACGAGCCAATATTTAATTAAAATTCTAATAAGTTGGGATGAAAACCACTTAACTTCTCGATATTGCTCTGATACCACTTGATACGATTCTGGGTGGAGAATCATGTCCCAATCTCTCACCGAGAAGCTAAGATGACAAGTTTAGACTCCAGGCTTGAGCAGCAAGCGGTTCTGGAGTTGAGGGAATGAATGACGCCACGAGAGGTTGTGAAAGACCCCTTGATAAGTCGGTTTTGAACACTCTAATCACTAGAAATGTTCACAAGTTATTCTAAATCGAATCACTCGAAAAAGATAACAAGGATCTATCAAGAAAAAGAGATTTTTGATAAAAAGATAGATAAGAAATACATAGGAGTCTCAGAGACATTATAAAGAGAAGGAGACGAAGAGGAGAAGAGAGGAGGAGCGGAGGGAGTTAATGCTCGGTGAGTTTCGAGACATGCCTCGGAAACTCACCAAAGACCAACTCGAAAATAAACACACGACTGAAGTCTCACACAAATACAATCTCTCAGACATAAGTTTAAAATTCAAATAACTAAAATAGAAATAAGATAGAAAGATAAGAGTTAGACGGGCCTCGCCAAATAAACTCGAGACGGCCGGACTAGGTCGGACCAATGCCAAGCAAAGATGAACCTATGGACCACGAACCTCATTAAAAACCTCCCTTTGGAAAACCACTTGGGAAAAACCAAAGGTAAGGGAAAAAGAGTGTAAGTGAGCCATAGGGCTTGCACTAATCATCCCGGACATGAACCATGACCAAGGTGGCCGCGGTATCACTTGCGTCCGAGTGACCCCTTTGAACCAAAGATTGACGTAGCAAGGCTCCAACAATATTGTTCAGCTCCTTAGTCCTAGAACGAGTCATAGATCCAGCTGGTATGCTTAGTGCTTCTGTGGCCGACCAAGAACGCGTCCTAGCTCCAAGTGGCTCATCCGGAGCTTCCTTCTCGGCCGGTCCAAACGTGTCCTCGACCGGGTCCAACATTTCTTCGGCCAACGGCTGTTCATCCTGGTTGCTATCCATTCTCGCATCACTAAGCTACTGTTTTCAAAAACCTGTCATCCCCAAACTGATGGTCAAACTGAGGTAGTAAATAGAAGTCTATCAACCTTGTTGCAAGTCTTGATAAAGAGTAACTTAAGTTCTTGGGAAGCATGTTTGCCGCATGTAGAATTTTCATATAATCATTCAGTGCATTCTGCTACTAAGTATTCGCCTTTTGAGATTGTATATGGATTTAACCCTTTGTCTCCTATGGATCTAACCCCTCTACCTTTGAGCGAGAGAGCTAGTTTGGATGGACAGAAAAAGGCTAAAATTGTCAAGAGGATCCATGAGAAGGCTCGTGCAAACATTGAGAAAAAACTGAACAATATACTAAGCAAGCTAACAAGGGCAGGCAGGAAGTAATTTTTGAGGATGGAGATCTTGTTTGGATACATCTTAGGAAGGAACGATTCCCGGAAGAAAGGAAGTCAAAGCTCATGCCTAGAATTGATGGCCCATTTCGAGTCATAAAGAAAATTGGACCCAATGCCTATCAACTTGATCTCCAAGGTAAGTACACCGTTAGTTCAATTTTTAATGTTTCTGACTTGGTACCTTTTGTGGCAGACACCGTGGATTTGAGGACAAATCCTTTTCAACTGGGGGAGGTTGATGTGAGCATGGACGGCATTCCGGACCTCAAACTGGCGATTATGGATCACAACAAGGATCAGCTTGGAATAGGAGATACGAATGCTAAGGACACACCTCTTGGAGCCAGGACTCGGTCAAAGGCAGCAAGGGAAACGCTAGAAGTACCAACTGGTTCCATGACCCGTCTCTGGACCAGACAGTTCAACCATACCATTGGAGTCTTGTTATGACAGGAAATGACTCGAGAGGGTCACTCAGACGCGAGTGATACCACGTCCGCATTGGTCATGGTCCATGTCTGAGATGACTAGTGTCAAGCCCTATGACTCACTTACACTCTTTTTCCCTTGCCTTCGGTTTTTCCCATGTGGTTTTCCGGGGAAGGTTTTTAATGAGGTTCGTGGTCCATACGTTCATCTTTGCTTGGCTCTAGTCCGACTCCACCCCGGCCCGTTACGAGAATATTGGCACCGCCCTTATCTTCTTTACTTCCTATCTATTTTATTTTCTTCATTTGAATTTGAATTGTCGTTTTTAAGTTTGCATGGTCCTCGTGTGGTTTTCTGAGGCATGTCTCGAAACCACTTGTGCATTAACTCTCTTCCGCTCCTCTCTTTTCTCCTCTTCGTCTTCTCCTCTTTATATTCTCTGAGACTCTTATGTAATATTCATCTATATTTTTATCAAAAATCTCTCTTTAAAAATAGATCATTGTTCTTCGTTTTCGAGTGATTCGAATCCGGAACTCTTAGAACAATTCTAGTGATTAGATTGTTCACCCTGTCTCATTGAGTAGCTTTTTTGCGGCTGTTCGTAGTGACATTTGATCCATCATACTCCAAGTTTGCTCGCTGCTCGAGTCTGGAGTCTAAACATCCACTTGGGATTCTGGTGCCCACATATATAGAGTCAAAAGGAATATGGAGTCCGGTTCTTAACTTCCTAGTGTCGGTTAGTGTCGGTCTTAGGCGAGTGCATCGACCCGTGCACGTATCACTAGTTCTTCATCTAGGATTGAACTTAATGCTTAATCTGGACTGATCACCTAGATTTATGATTATTGGTTGTTAAATTGACACGACGGTGTAATTTGAGATCTGAACTAATCCTAGTGAGCATATTAGATAATTACAACGGCAATTGGATTAGATAATATGTGAACATATCAAAACTGCACTTAAAGCTTGTTTAGACTTTAGGATTCACAACGACAGTTGGTTTCTTAGGTTTAATTCATAGATAGTTTTCGTAACGATAGTTGGTTTGGTATACATTAGTGATTTGAGTTCTAGAATGGTTTTTAATTAGATCTTGACCAGTTGTTTTATCTGATGTGCATGATTTTCTGAGAAGTTCCCTAGACCTGACGCTTTCCTCATTTGATTACAACCCTCTTTATATTGTCTGCATTGTCTTTTAAATACACAACTTGTTGCTTAGATGAATTTGAAACGAACCGTTCTATTGTGAAGTCTGAGAGTCTTTGTGGATTCGACCCCTAAGTACTACGCGATCTCTTAATTTGAGAGAGTAGCTCTAAGGGATAATTTGAGCATATCAAATATCTTTCTCATATCATATTGGTAATACTTATGGTGTGCTCACATTATCAACTTTAACGAAGTTTTATACACAACCAGAGGCGGACCTAAGTGTTGTTAGACTATGGGTCCGAATGGTGACTACGTATTTAGCATTATAGAAAAAGCGGATTTAGAGTGCGGTACGGTTCAATGTCGGTTCATGCGGAATGCGGGACAAGTACGGTTTTTGTAGAATAAACGGTACGGAATAATGTTTGATTGGTAAAAAGACATTAAGCGGCGGAATACAAAATTTAGTTAAATAATTTAGAAACAAATAGATTAAAATATTAGAGTATTTATAATTTAAAGTTGTTCATGAAAATAAAAATATTTTACTTACAAAAATTTTGTATTTAAAATTTATAAATAATTAAATATTAGATTAAATTAGTTACTGTTCACGAAATTTTAATTTTAATTATATTTATTATTTATAAATCTTAAATACAAATTTTTTTAAGTAAAAGTTCAAAATTTATTTTAATTTTTTAACAAAAAAACATTACCGACAAAAAATACAATGCAATAGACATAAAAGAAAAAGAGCAATACAACTAAAAGATTCTGCGGCGAGTACTTTGATTTTGCCATAACATATTTGCAATATTGTCTCTTATTAGTGCCATATATCCTCCATCTGCTACCTCTGCTGCTTCCATGTCATCCAAGTTAGCTTCAGAATCTCTGTTGTTTGTTTACGTTCATTACATTTGCAAAATCTTCATCTGAAAAATTTGAAATTCTGATAAAATTATGTAATCCCATTGTAGCCATTACCACTCTCTTTTGTATGTGTAGACTATATCTTGGAAAATCAGAAAGAATTCTCCATTTTTTCTTCCAAACTCTGAACGTCCTCTTAATGATAGAACGCAAAGACGCATGAAATCGATTGAATAGTTCATCTTTATTCCTAGGAGCAGGACCAGAGTTGAATTGGGACATATGATATCTCACAACTCTGTTTCGTGATGATCTATAGGGAGCCAAAAATCCTTTTTTGTTTGGATAGCCAGAATCAACAAGATAATACTTCTCTGATGGAGGCAAAGGAAACTCAGAATCGCTTTGTTGTGCCATTGCCAGAACCGTTGTATCGTGGCATGATCCTGGTGCTCCATTCCTGATATGATCCTAGATGAGGATCAATGCCCATGAACGTTCTCCACTGGTTGTTATGAACAGAGTGAGCGGATATGAGTGCGGAAGTGATGAAATGAAGTGAAAGTGATGATAGGGCTTGAATGAGTGATACTCCAAAGGTGATGAATAGCCTTTGAACACTCAGGGCTTGATCCACGAGTGGGTGAAAACCAAACTCGGCAAGAACAAGAGATGGATCGAAGTGAAACTTCTAAGAGGGGTGACGAGACCCTTAGACTTCGGCTCTTGAGTGAAATGGGATAATGATCCAAATTTCGGGTTCAAGAGGATGATCAAACGAGATTAAGAAAGACTTTGATATTAAAATGTTTGATAGATCGAAATGAAGTTCAGATGTAGAATATAAAGAGAAGAGAAGCTAAAGAAAACAATAAAAGAGTGTGGAGTTACGAGACATGCCTCGGAACTCACACAAAAACCATACAAAAATTAAACAACATTCAAAGTTCAAAATGAGATAGTGAAGAGACATAGGCCACGCCTAAGGAGAAGTAAAGGGGCCTGGATTTATCAAGAGGCCTTGTGAAAGAGTGATAAGGCCTACCTCATTAAAAACCTTGTTTGGAAAACCCAATGGGACAAAACCAAACAAGGGAAAAAGAGTATAAGTCTTATCACCTCTCTTGATAAATGTTTAGGTGGCTTGTATCACAACCAGGGTAGTTGGATTAGCACACGCTAAACTGCCCTGAATGGTGCTGAGAAGAGATTGCAAAGTTGTGTTGAGCTCGGCTTGCTTGGACCTAGTAATAGGACCCGGAGAAATGTGTAAATCTTCATGTCCTTGATGCTCCGGTTCAAGCTGTTTCCCTTGATCCTCATTGTTATCCTTATGTTGCATTGGTTTATCCTCCTTGCTGGCCATGCTCTCATCATCTTCCCCTTCTTGAAAAAGATTTGACCTCAAATCTTCATCTGCAAAATAGGGAACCAAATCAGTAACATTAAAACTCGGACTTACATGGTACTTACCTTGGAGATCCAGCTGGTAGGCGTTGTTGTTGAGCTTCTTGATGACTTTGAATGGACCATCAATCCTGGGCATAAGCTTGGATTTTCTCTCGCTAGGGAACCTCTCTTTTCTCAAATGGATCCACACTAAATCTCCTTCTTCAAAGATCATCTCTTTGCGGTTTTTGTTTGCATGCTTCTCGTATAGTTTGGTCTTGCTCTCAATATTAATTCGTGCCTTCTCATGAATCTGTTTCACAAGCTCAGCCTTTTTCTTACCATCAAGACTTATCCTTTCATTCACGGGTAAAGGCATTAGATCCAAAGGTGAGATGGGATTGAACCCATAAACAATTTCAAATGGTGAATACTTAGATGCGGAATGTTTAGCATGATTATAAGCAAATTCGACATGAGGCAGACACTCTTCCCAGGTCCTAAGGTTCTTTTTAATTATGGCACGCAACAAGGTGGATAAGGTTCTATTGACTACCTCAGTTTGGCCATCGGATTGTGGGTGACATGTGGTGGAAAAACAAAGCTTGGTTCCTAGCTTAGACCAAAGGGTTTTCCAAAAATAACTAAGAAATTTGGTATCCCTATCCGATACAATAGTCCTAGGCATTCCATGCAACCTAACAACTTCTTTAAAGAACAAACCAGCTACATTAATGGCATCATCGGTTTTATGACAAGGTATGAAGTGAGCCATTTTAGAGAATCTATCAACTACCACAAATACCGAATCCTTTCCAGTCTTAGTCCTAGGTAATCCAACTACAAAGTCCATGGATAAGTCATGCCAAGGATGCACAGGAATAGGAAGAGGGGTATACAAACCGTGATTCTGGATTGTGGATTTAGCTCGCTTACACGTTACACATCTTTGACAGCATTTCTCGACGTCACTTTGCATGTGGGGCCAAAAGAAGTGTTCACGTAACACGCTGGATGTCTTTGCCACGCCAAAGTGTCCCATAAGACCACCTGCATGAGCTTCTTGGACAAACAAATCTCGCAAGGAGGAGTTAGGTACACAAAGGCGGTTATTATAGAATAAAAATCCATCACTCCTAAAATATTTTCCAACACCAAATTTCTCACAAGAAGCATAGGTTTCTTTGAAGTCAGCATCAGTAGCATATAGTTCCTTTATTTGCTCAAATCCTAGTAGCTTAACTTCAAGAGAATTCAAGAGAACGTACCTCCGAGAAAGAGCATCGGCTACTACATTCTCCTTACCCTTTTTGTACTTAATGACGTATGGAAAAGTTTCAATGAATTCAACCCACTTGGCGTGTTTCTTGTTCAGCTTTTGTTGTCCTTTGAGATGCTTGAGTGATTCGTGGTCAGTATGTATGACAAATTCTTTGGGCCAAAGGTAGTGTTGCCATGTTTGTAGAGCTCGAACGAGTGCATAAAGTTCTTTATCATATGTAGGGTAATTGAGTGTGGCGCCTCCAAGTTTTTCACTAAAGTAAGCTATGGGCTTCATTTCCTGCATAAGAACAGCACCAATACCAATTCCTGAGGCATCACATTCAATTTCAAAATTTTTATCGAAATTAGGAAGAGATAAAACCGGGGCATGTGTTAGCTTCTCTTTCAAGGTCTGAAAGGCATCTTCTTGAGCTTGTTCCCACTTGAATCCGACATTCTTCTTGATAACCTCAGTGAGTGGGGCGGCTAAAGTGCTGAAATCCTTAACAAACCTCCTATAGAACCCGGCTAAACCATGGAAGCTTCTTACTTCACTAATATTCTTTGGACTCGGCCAATCCTTTATAGCTTGTATCTTTTCTTCGTCAACCTTGATTCCATCTGTGCTCACAACAAAACCTAGAAAGACAAGGTGATCCACTCCAAAAGTACATTTCTTTAAGTTAGCATACAAGGTTTCCTTCCTAAGCACCTTTAAAACTTCCCTAAGGTGTTCCACATGCTCATCAAGGCTGCGGCTATAAACTAGGATATCATCAAAGTACACAACCACGAAATGACCTATGAATGTTCTAAGAACATGGTTCATTAATCTCATAAAAGTGCTAGGTGCGTTTGTTAACCCAAAAGGCATAACTAACCATTCGTACAACCCATGCTTAGTCTTAAAGGCAGTTTTCCATTCATCCCCTTCTTGCATTCTAATTTGATGGTAACCACTCCTAAGATCTATCTTAGAGAAAATACTAGACCCATGCAATTCATCAAGCAAATCATCAAGTCTAGGAATAGGATGGCGATACTTTACAGTGATATTGTTGATAGCACGGCAATCTACACACATCCTCCAACTACCATCTTTCTTTGGAACAAGTAGAACGGGTACAGCACAAGGACTTAAACTCTCACGAATATGTCCTTTCTTCATGAGCTCAGCTACTTGTTGTTGAAGCTCCTTGGTCTCTAGAGGATTAGTTCTGTAAGCGGGTTTGTTGGGAAGAGATGCTCCAGGCATAAAGTCGATTTGATGTTCTATTCCACGGATTGGTGGCAATCCTGTTGCAAGTTCCTCCGGGAAAACATCCTTAAATTCCTGCAAGAGAGAGTGAAGTTTGCTAGGCAAGTCCTGCGCGTAGGGGTTAATGCTATAGCACTCTTTAATCACAAAAAGTATGTGTGGTAATTGACTCCCTGGGTTAGGTGTGATCATGAGGTTGACCGGCTTTTTGTCTTTAGCTTTGGAAACTATCCGTCCCTTCTTCAAGGCCAATTGGTCAAGATGAACTTCATGGGGAGTGAGTGGAACCAAAATGTTCTTCGTGCCTTTGAACTCAAAAGAATATCTGTTGGTAAAACCATCATGCATTACTTTCCGATCAGATTGCCAAGGTCTTCCAAGCAAGATATGTCCGGCGTCCATGGGTAGAATGTCACACAACACTTCATCTTTGTATTCTCCAATGGATAGGGGAACTATGACCTGGTTCTCAACCTCTAATTCTCCTTCATCATTAAGCCATTGCAGCTTGTAAGGTTTAGCTCTCTTAGTGACTGTGAGTCCAAGCTTATCTACCATAGACTGGCTGGCGACGTTGGTACAGCTACCTCCGTCAATTACTAGGCTGCAAACTTTATTTTGAACAAGGCAACGCGTGTGGAAGAGATTTTCCCTTTGATCATTTTTCTCGGCCTGAGTGTGTAAGTTAAGGGTTCTTCTAGTGACCAAGAGTTGTCCGGTCACCGGCAGCCTAAGTGGCTCTTCTTCAGGTTCAGGTTCCGAATGATCGTCTTCTGATTCTATCTCGCCATTGGTTCTAATAACTATGGTTCTCTGATTGGAGCACGAATGGGAGTAGTGTCCAAAACCTTTGCACTTAAAACACTGAATTTCTCTAGCCTTGGTGCTTGATCCTTTATCAATTCCCTTGAGCGAAGATTCGTCTATCCTGGGTTTGGTAAGCGGTTTGTAATCCTTAGGCTTGTAATCTTTGCTGTACTTGGTAGGGTTGTATCCGGTTCTAGAACTCTTCTTCTTAAGTTGTTTTTCAAACATGATAGCCTTGTGGAGAAGCTCTTCTAGCTCGACATAATGTTGGACCTCCAGCCTTTCAACAATCTCTTTGTCAAGACCTCCCATGAATCTGGCCATAGTAGCTTCATTGTCTTCTTGAATATCGGCTCTAAGTAACAAGGTTTCCATTTCTTTGAAATAATCTTCAACGGATCTACTTCCTTGAGTCAAGTTCCGAAGCTTAAGGTGAAGCTCTCTGTGGTAATGACTGGGTACAAACCTTTTCCTCATAATGATCTTTATTTGGGTCCAAGTCTCAACAGGTACATCTCCAGCTCTTCTTCTAGACATAACCAACTGGTCCCACCAACTTAGAGCATAATCCTTGAATGCGGTCGGGGCAATTCGAATCTTAGTCTCCTGAGTAAACTCCCGGCAATTAAAGATAATTTCAACCCTCTTTTCCCACTCAAGATATTCTTCAGGATTACTGGTTCCATGAAAAAATGGAATCTCTATCTTCACACCGGCAAGAGGGTCTCGAATAGCGGTTTGGTTATTTCTAACGGTTCGGTCTTCTCTTGGCTGTCTTCTTCGAGAACGATTTGATCGAGAAGTCTGACTATAATAGTGCTCAGCATCAGAAAGTCGTAGGTTCCTTCTAAGTTGTTCTTCAATAATAGGTTGCTGTTGGTCTCGGAGTCGGTCGTTGATGGACCTTTCTAAGTCAGCTTTCATAGTGGCCATACTCTCAACCATCATAGCTTTGAAGGAGTCCATAAGTTGCTTGTTGGAGCCGGAAGATTCCTCTTCATCCTCATTGGTTCCCACCATGGTACCTGTTCAGATTCAAACAAGTAACAAGTAAAAATGCCCAAAGAAACACAACAAAGGAAAACTCAGCAAGCTTTCTAGAATCCAAAACGACTGTTTGACCTGATCGAACAGAATAAATTATCAAAACACGTTCAAAATTTTTAGAAACAATTTTCTAAACTACTAGACTCTTTTCAGAGACAGATCCAACCGATCTCACGATTTTTGCAATTAAAACGGATTTATGAAAATCAAAACACTGAAAAATCGCAGAAATCTTTTTTCTTGAAACACTTGAAGATGATCGGTCAGATTAAAATATCAAATCGTGTCCAAAAATTCCGAAATCAAATTTCACAGAAAGTAGACTCATAATAGGTTCTTTAGAAACTGATTTCAAGATTTTATCAATTACCAACTAATTATGTCAATTCTAGCAATCAACAGGCAAAACGATTCAAAAGTTCTGCAGAATATGAAAGGGTAAAATCGATTTGAAAAGACACAACCTGAGATGGAGTGAGCTCTGATACCACTTGATATGATCCTAGATGAGGATCAATGCCCCTGAACGTTCTCCACTGGTTGTTATGAACAGAGTGAGCGGATATGAGTGCGGAAGTGATGAAATGAAGTGAAAGTGATGATAGGGCTTGAATGAGTGATACTCCAAAGGTGATGAATAGCCTTTGAACACTCAGGGCTTGATCCACGAGTGGGTGAAAACCAAACTCGGCAAGAACAAGAGATGGATCGAAGTGAAACTTCTAAGGGGGGTGACGAGACCCTTAGACTTCGGCTCTTGAGTGAAATGGGATAATGATCCAAATTTCGGGTTCAAGAGGATGATCAAACGAGATTAAGAAAGACTTTGATATTAAAATGTTTGATAGATCGAAATGAAGTTCAGATGTAGAATATAAAGAGAAGAGAAGCTAAAGAAAACAATAAAAGAGTGTGGAGTTACGAGACATGCCTCGGAACTCACACAAAAACCATACAAAAATTAAACAACATTCAAAGTTCAAAATGAGATAGTGAAGAGACATAGGCCACGCCTAAGGAGAAGTAAAGGGGCCTGGATTTATCAAGAGGCCTTGTGAAAGAGTGATAAGGCCTACCTCATTAAAAACCTTGTTTGGAAAACCCAATGGGACAAAACCAAACAAGGGAAAAAGAGTATAAGTCTAATCACCTCTCTTGATAAATGTTTAGGTGGCTTGTATCACAACCAGGGTAGTTGGATTAGCACACGCTAAACTGCCCTGAATGGTGCTGAGAAGAGATTGCAAAGTTGTGTTGAGCTCGGCTTGCTTGGACCTAGTAATAGGACCCGGAGAAATGTGTAAATCTTCATGTCCTTGATGCTCCGGTTCAAGATGTTTCCCTTGATCCTCATTGTCATCCTTATGTTGCATTGGTTTATCCTCCTTGCTGGCCATGCTCTCATCAATTCCAAATATATGTAAATAACATATTCAAATCGCATATTACCATAATGTTCAAGGATGCATTATCGTGTCGATTCCAAGACATTCCTTGTAACTTAGGCTCCACTTTGACGCATACATGAGTCCCATCCATATCTCCAACGAATCCACTAAAATATGGCCAATATCTTCGATCTACTTGAAGTCTTTCAGGAATTCGATGTAGCTCTTCTCTTGTTGGAGTTCTAATATAATCACATGCCAGTAGTTCAGTCGCCGTAAGAACTTCAATAAATTTCCTTTGCACAGTCTCTTGATTTCGACCAAATCTCAAACCAACATCTCTTTGAACTTCATTGTGCCCACATATCCGTAGAAACATAGCCACACTTTCTTCAATACTTACATTTAATGTTGGTTGTAGACCGTAATTTGTTTGCAGCGTATCACACAATGTTGTGAAACATGGCAGTGACATTCATAGTAATTGAAGACAAGCAGCGTCATCTTGTTGTACTCGACACCAAATATTTCTCTATGCCAAACCTCCATCGGTTTGGACTGGTGCTCTTTCAAAATATCGATGATAGTAAGTCAATGTTGTTTGAATCATTAACTCTGCAAATTGCCCATTTTCTAAATTCCACAATTCAAGTCTCTCTTCGTAACTTAAGTTGTGGATGCCTTGTGATCGCAACTGACATATACGAAAAGCCTGAAATTTTAAACATAGATGAAACAAATCATAAGAAAATATAAACTTATATTAAAAAAATTAAAGAAAATACTAAAACAGATTAATCATTATATAAATTTTCTTATTATATAAACTAGAATACTGAAACAGAACTATTAGAAACTAATCTTCGTCTTCTGAATAACTTTGGTGACCTTCATTTATATTTGTAGATGTTCCTTGTGGAGTTCCCCAAATATTAAACAGACCTCCGTGTCTAGGTGTATGTGAAATGTGGCCAGCTTCAAAATAATTTGTGAAATCGAGACCACATGATGAAGTTTGGTGAACGTTTGGTGAAGCTTCTATAGCTCCACCATCTGAAATTTCTTGAGTATTCCTTACATTTTCTTCTTGACTTCCAACTGAAAATCCGTATTGAACATTAGTTGGAGTCATTCCCGATGAGTTGCCTTGTTGAAAATTTTGTGGCTGACGACCTTGGTGAAAGTTTGCTGGCGTAACCCAAAGTTGAAAGTTTGGTGAGAGCCCCCACTGTGAAGCATTTGATGGTGTGCCCCACTGTGAAATATTTGGTGGTGTACCCCATTGTTGAGCATTTGGTGGTAACCCCCATTGTTGAGCATTTGGTGGTGTCCCCCATTGTTGAGCATTTGGTGGTGTCCCCCATTGTTGAAAACCGGAGGCATTTAATCCTCTTGAATTTTGTCCTCCTATATTGTTACCCAACGAAGATGGACTGCCATATAATGGCGCACCTGAATATGGACTCCCAAATGATTGACCTGAACCTAACTGTTTTGGCACATATTGGTTGTTCCGTGAAACACCAGTCATAGCTTCTAACAATTGTAGCTTATCTTCATCGATGCTCCCAGCTATATCAATGAAATACTTGCGCCAAAATACTAACTCTTGAAGTGTATTAAGGCGCGCCCAATAAAATCTAGTACCCTTTGGAACTTCTAGAGCATGAAATATCGATTCTGCCTTTTTCCACTCATCATAGTTATCTTGGTCAAAAGCACCTGGAGGACGAAGTTGCTGCAAACTTTGTCGTTGAAACTCTGTATATCCAGCAATAGTGTCATGTATGGTTGTTTCAAAGGATTGTCTTCTTCGACCTCCTCGTGAACCACTCCCAATAGAAAGTCGTGAGCTTCCTCCTAATCTTTGTGAATTGCTCCCACGTCAAGCGCTTGACTGCAAATTTAGCCTCCCTCGTTGATGTCCTCTGCTAGTAGGATTTTGGACCGCTTCGTTAGTGAACTCATTTGAAGGGTATGTATCGTCATCAACAGAAACACGATAAACTTCTTCTTCTTGTGTCTCAGGAACTTGTGATTCTCGTATATCACCACTATCAGTGTCGGAGTCATTATGGCCATGTTCATTAACACCACGCTCATTGGTCAATTCTTCTCTTCTTTGACGTGAAGAATGTTGAGACTGTGATTGAACATCATGTAGTGCAAGACATCGTACCATCACATCCCAAAACACTAGCGGTTTTCGGTTCAAACTCTTTGTTAATTTGCATCCTTATAATTTAGCATCATCAGATTACTTGGTACTTATATATTGTTACATATTTTGATAAGTATAAGAAGTATGTGTACTTACGAACTCACGCTCTTTCCACCATGCATCCGATGCATATATCATGGATGTGTCAGAATCGACCGAGATACCAGTTGAATTCATTAGAGTTTTCCACCTCTTGTAATTTTTTTTGAATTCATCAAGCTTGTTTTTGAAGAAACCATAATTTATATTCATTTGAACGCATGGTTGAACTTTTCAACCATATATTCTCTACCAATGGCAGTAGGGTTCTTTAGAGTATAATTGTTCATGGCAATTGCTTCGTCGAACAATTCGATTAATATTTTTTCCATTATATACGACCATTTATATTTTTCTTTGTTCTACAAATTGTAAAATTACGACGTTAGTTATTTTATCAAATTTAATTAATATTTCTTTAAATTTAAAAATAAAAATAATTAATATGTTTACTCTTATGGTTGTTTCTGTTGGAGGAGTTGAAATTTCTATGGGAGTCGAGTCAGTTCGTTTAGAAGAATTCATGCTCCGTCGACGATTAGATGACATACCTAATTTTAATAAAAATATACAACAGATTTAGAATTTCTACAAACTAATAAAAATATATAAAATAAGTAAACCAATTTTCAGCTTTTATGTTTTATACCACCAATAATCGTTTTTAAATTAATTTTATTTACATATTATACATATGTCTAGAAATATATATATATATATATGTATCTAACTATAAATTTGTACTATAATATAAACATTCCTTAATAATATATGCCCTACATGTATACGTTATTAGTGAGTCTCAAATTTTAATCAATACCCATGTTTAACAAAGTTTAAATGTATTGAAAAATGCCTTGATTGGTTTGTCCCTAATATATGACGATTTGATTCTATGATTTAAGAAAATAATTAACCCAATTTTAAATATTCAAAACTACATTTAATTATATTAAATAATTATAGTATGGATAATTTAAAACGGATAATTGCAAATTGGGTAAGAGTACGAGGCATATAATTGGAAAATATCGGTCTAGAAATCCAACTTTAGGGATGACAGATTTTTTTAAAAGTAGAATAACAAACAAGTTGAAATAAATAACGGTGGAAAAGGTATAACAAATTATTTTTACCCTCTAATTGGCTCTATAGTGTGGAAGAGGAGAAAGGTATAATAAATTATTTTGTTTTACATAAAAAAAGGATAAAGCAACAAAGAAGAAAAAAGAAAAGAAAATATTAACAATGGTTATCAATATATTTTATTTTTGTCAATATGTCAAAATATATTGATGAGTCAATACAAAGATTCTATCAAATAGGATCTATTACGTAAATCCAGCCTAAACTATTTATTTAGTTTATCATTCAATGGTTAATTTACAAGTTATTTTGTAAATAACGTTAAAATCAAACAAATATTAACCTCACACAGTACTACTACAAAAGTAATAATTAAATTATAAACGATGTAACTTACGTTTATTTTATAGTGATAATAAAATACTCTATAGTGTTACTCTATAAATTAATAAATTTTAACTTTTTATTTGATTGAATGTGAAATTATTGATATAAACTGTTTATATACAAACAGATAACTATTGAAATTTATTTTAATTTTATATAGATGATACAGATAATTATTTATATATTTACAAGCTAATATATAAAGAAAACTTACTTGGTGGAAGAAAAAATTCTGACTTGGAGAAAAATTCAAATATTGTTTTCGTTGCTGCATGATTGATGTATGAGCATATGATCATATTTATAGGGGCTGAAGTTATTATTAAAGGAAATTAATTATTTTTGAAGAAAATAAAAACATAAACCAATGCGTATTTTATTGCACCGCTGGGTATTGTCCAGTGTGCGTTTTTAACCTGCGTTTTTTTATCTAACAAACAAAAACAGATGCATTAAAATCCGCACCCAGCTTTAATAGTGTTTTTTTGAAAAAAGGTAAATTTTTTTAAAAGTCTCGTGAATGGTGTTCAATTAGCGGTTTTGATAAAATCGCTTTGAATTACGCATTTTGATTGTTACCAATCAGATCCTATCTACATTGGTTATAATGTTACAACACCCACTTTTTATCTTTTAATACTTTACATCATTTTCTCTTTCTTACATATCACATTCTCTTTCTTCCACATTATAATTCAACACCCACTTAAATTTTATCTTCTACAATGGTTTTGTTTAATAAAATTACAATACTCTACTCTACCAATTTTATTTTTCATTTATATTTTACTTTTATGTTTTAGTTTTTGTGATTACATATTGTTAATAAAAATTATCGATTTAACTTAAATTAAAATATTTAAAATTTAAATAATTTTTATTGTCATTTGTTATTATATTAATTGAAAAATTTGTAAGTGATAAAAAAAATAATAATGATGGTATTTATATTATTAAAACACAATGAAAAAAACAGAAATGTAATACAATAAACTAAAAGCACATCAAACAACTAATAAAACACATATAACTTAATTAATATAATAAACTCAACTCACAAACTTAAAAATATAATTAACCACGAAACATTCCGAATTTTACCCATATGTGTTTGACTAGATCTGATTGCAATTCATGATGTACATTTGAATCACGCAACTCGGATCGAGCACGCACATGATTTGCAGATGCAGGTAGCACCTCCGTCGAGAATAGTTGCGGTGTACTAGATCCACTTGCCTCAGATTGATCATAATCATTCCAGTGTTGAGCATATGTATCTCGTTCATTGTCAACAATCATATTATGCAATATGATACATGTCCTCATGATGATAGCCAAATCGGCTATGTCCCACATGCGAGCTGGTTCACGAATGATTTTAAATCGAACATGCAATACTCCAAATGCACGTTCGATGTCCTTCCGACACCCCTCCTGGAGTTGTGCAAATAATTTGTCTGGTTCACTCTGAGGAAGCCTAATCAATTTGAAAAAAGTAGGATAAGAAGGATAGATACCGTCAGCTAGATAGTATGCCATATTATATGGACGTTGGTTCACAAAGAAGTTAACTTTTGGAGTACTTCCCTGTTCAACATCATCAAATACTGGTGAACGACCTAGAACGTTTATGTCGTTCAATGTACCTGGACATCCAAAAAAGCATGCCAGATCCATAGATAATGGGATGCAACTACTTCAAGGATAACAGTGGTAGTTCCCTTATCTCCTCGAGTAAATTGTCCTTCCCACGCTGTAGTACAATTTTTCTATTCCCAATGCATGCAATTAATACTCCCAATCATCCCCGCGAACCCTCGTATTTTACTAACCTATAGAATTCTATGCAAGTCATCTTCAGTTGGAGCTCTGAGATACACTTGCTCATACAGTTGTATGATTCTTTTACAGAATCTACGCAGGCACTCCAATGCCGCAGTACCTCCTATTTTGATGTATTCATCGACCGCATCAGCCGCCACACCATATGCTAACATTCGCATGCTCGTGGTACATTTTGCTAATGGAGATATACCGTCTTTATTGGCTGCATCAACTCTTTGAGTGAAGTAGTTGTACCTGCTTGATAGGTCCCCAACAATCCGAAGAAAAACATGTTTCCGCATCCGAAATCGCCGACGAAACATTGCATCATCATAATATGGTTGATTGGCAAAGTAGTCGTCAATCAGTCTTTGGTTTGCTGCTACATGATCTCTCTTGAAGTATTTTCTCTTGCTGTGAGGTGGATAGTCTTCCTCTATTTTGTTCCGACGTTCTCTAAACCGGTTGACGATATACCTCTCTTCAATTTTAGACTACCTTTTGTAAGCTTCAATATCAAAAATATATTCAGATGGATCCGTTTAGATTTTTAGTAAGGAGAGATTTTTTATATTGGTACATCAATGGAAGAGTGAGTCCCCCATTTATAAGATAATAGAACCAACAAGATGAGTGGTTGAAGGCTTGAATTCAAAATGAGTGGTTGAATTAATAGATGAGGATTGAATTCTCTCATTAAAAGCTAAAATTCACGAATTACATTATCGACAAAGTCACGGACGCTTGAAAATATTATTAAAGCATAACGTGATAGACAACATTATTTATAAGATAATATAACCAACAAGTTGAGTGGTTGGAGGTTTGGATTCAAAATGAGTGGTTGGATTAATAGGTAAGGATTGGATTCTCCCATTTAAAGCCAAAATTCACGGTTTGTATTATTGACAAAGTCACATGCACTTGACAATATTATTAGAGCATAACGTGACAGACAACATTATTAAATCAAAACGTGAAAACAAACATTATTAAAGCGGAACGTGACAAACAAGCATTATTAAAGCGAAAAGTGACAAACAAGCATTATTAAAGTAAAAAGTGACAAACATACATTAGTAAAACAGAACGAGACAAAGTACAAACAGACACATTATAATAATTAATTTCCAAATATATATTTTTCCAACTTCTCAAACAACTTTTTGCTCTAATCATCGAGACGCTCCTTTTCACTAAGCTTCATCCACATCTTCATCTTTTTAGCCTGAGTCTTTTTTCTTTCATAAATTGGTTTGCCTCCTCTTGCATCATGGCTATTTTGTCCAATCGCTCCAACTCTTGCGTCTTGCATTATTTAAATTCATTCCACTCTTCATTGACCGCTTCCAAGGCTACACCCTTACCTTTCTTTTTAGCTTTTTTCTTGGCGGCATCCCTCCCTATTGGACGAGCGCTAGATCCTACAGATTTCGAGTCACTAGCATTACTCTCATGCTCTCTCTTTGATCCACTGCTTCCAGAGCCAGTATTTCCTCCTACTTGGCTACCATAATGTGGTTGATCACGGACAGCGAGCCATTCTTTTATATATTTGAAATTTTCATTACCAACACTTGAATATAGTTCATGTGCTTTCGCCAATACATCATCCTCCGACCACCCGCTTTGTTGCATACATTTAGCATTATCGTAAGCGCCAACCTATTTGGCCAAGCTTTTTTCACGTAGTTATAGTAATTTCTGCATGATTCTCCATCACGTGGAGGATCATTGCTCATTACAGTATTCAAAAATTTTACCCCAATATGCATCACCTTTTTGGTTTCTACCAACAATGCTATTTGTTCCATATTTAATCCATCCACTCAGTAGCACCAAATTTTGCCCAGTGATCTACTTGGAGCTTCTTCGGCGAGTAGGATTTGAATCCTCTGCATCTGGAATGACTTCATGAACACCGCTCTTACCACCAAGAGCCATTTGTGTAGAAAATTTGAGAAATTCAGTTGCTCCAACATTCACATCAGTTTCAATACATGTTGGAGTAGAAGAATAAGGGGGTGTTTGAGATGAATATGATATCATCGATCCAAAATATGGACGATAGTTTGGACCAACTGACGGTATGAAGAAATTTGGTGGATAACCATAGTTTAGTATATTTTGGGGTTGGTTAGAAGTTTGATTTTGAAATTAATAATTGTTGAGATTTGGGTAGTTGAAAGGGTAATTAGAAGAATTTTGAGTGTTAAAAGGGTTGTTGTTGGGATCCATCTCACTAAACCAATGTTTAAAGCGAAAAACAAGAGTTTATTGGATGCTAACCGAAAAAAATTAGTAAAAAAGATGAGTTTTTTTTTTGTTCTGTGTCCAAAAAATGAAACAAGTCTCTATTTATAGAGTATGAAAATGATGGATTTTGATATAAAAATTATATATATAATTATAATTATTATGAAATAATTGATGTTAAATAATTGAGATAGAAAAAAATGTCAAAAATCTGTATATCCAATCAGGTAGCTTCATGTGTCATAATCTCTATCTTTATTCTACGCAGAAAATCTGAGTGACAATATCCAATTAAATCTTGACATGTCAGAGAAGAAGACCCCATACTTTTGTTTTCATGCTGTTGAATTTTATCATAACCCTAACTTGTCACCTCATTTTTATTGCTTTTTCAACATACTATTGCATGTAATTAAATAGTTGATAAATTTATCAACAGTTGAAAAAAAGCCATTGTACCTAGTCTTAAGGGTGTCAATTGACACTTCATTAAAAAAATTAATAACTTTTATTAGATTTTAGTGAAATCATATATATGAAAGTGCAATGCCACTCTCCCTCTGCTCGCCACGTCAGTATTTCATAAGCTGACACGTGTCCTCTGTTTTTATTTTTACTTTTAAAACAAAAAAAAAATTTAAGAAAAAATGGGAATTCATCTGCCATCGACTCCTCATATCACCTCCCAAATATCACCGTCTGTTTCTCTCCTCCGATCACCTCCTTTAAATCGTCAATCAAACCCTATGAAGCATAGACCTCATCTTTCCTAGCCTGATTCTTCATCACAAGGTTTACCACCTCCTCAGCTCCTGCAACATTAACGAAAAACCTAAATCAACGAATCCTCTTTAATTATTTGACCCTAAAGACAACTCTACGCCTTCTTCTACCTGCTTCTCTTATTATCCATCGGGTCAAAAAAAAAAAAATTAAAACCCTATGATCTGCGTAATTATCTCTCCTCCCTCATCTCGAAGTTTCATTAAAGAGCTCCAAAGCAAAGTGGAAAATTGTGGTGGGTCATCACGCTATGAGAAAGATTGGACGCCATGGAAACACTAAAGGGCGTCTTCCAATTCTCAAAGAGAATGGCGTTGATCTGTACATGAAAGGACACGATCATTGTCTTCAACATATCAGTGATGAAGACGATTTCTGCATATGAATCCTTGATCATCGTATTAGAATTTGACAGACTTGGGATTGTTGGTCATCGTAAAAGATGAGAGACTCTCTGCAACTTATTTTATGAGTGAGTTCAATTTAAGCCAATCAAACAAATTTTTTGCCATCTCTTCGTCTTCATTAAGGGACAACTCAGATCAAATCTGACCGTATGGGGCTGAACAAGGGGCATCATTGCCACCTTAATGCATTCTTCTTATCAATTAAGTATTATGTGTTTTCAAGTCCCTTTAATTTTATTATGGATAGTCTTGAAATGCTGCTAAATTCTGGACCTGTTTATATGTGTAACAATCTTATAGCTTAATTTGTTAAGCATTCAGACTCAACTTTGATTTTACACACTGAAACAGCCACTGAGAGCTGCCATTGCGAAAACATTATACGGTGACCTTGGCATAGGGGATGATGACATTTTTGTTTCTGATGGTGATATATCACGTCTCCAGGTTTGTTTTATTTCTGAACACTCATCCCTAATTGATACAATATTAGGACAGCTGAGCTGTTCTTTCTTGATTCCACTTCTTGCAGGTGATGTTTGGTTCCAATAGCCCTGTTACGGATACGGATATCCGGCTTTTTCAGGATATCCGTATCCGTATCCGTATTTTTTGTGTTTTTACTATCCGTATTCGTATCCGTAAATTACGGATATCCGGATTACGGATATCCGTAGAAAAACCGGATATCCGGCGGATATCCGTATCCGGATTTTTTTTTTTTTTTAATTTTTTTTTTTAATAAAAAAATTTAAAATAATGTTATTATAATCATAAAATAAGAATTTTCAAAAAAAAAAAATACAGACATAAAGTTTAAGTGTGATAAAAAATATGGGTTAAATTTAAAAGCCCAAAACAAAAAAAAATTAATTTTTAGAGGCCCAAAACAAAAAAAATTAAATATTAATTATAACCGGATACGGATATCCGTTCCAATATTTTTCCAATATCCGTATCCGTATCCGTATCCGGCGGATCCGGAAATTTACTATCCGTATCCGTATCCGTTTTCACCGGATATCCGTTTTTCGGATCCGAATCCGGATACGGAGCCGGATATCCGCCGGATACCGATATTTCTGCCCAGGGCTAGGTTCCAATGTTACAATTGCTGTTCAGGATCCTTCATATCCAGTAATTGGGTAGATACGAAACCAAATTGCAGTTATAGTCTTCTCTACTTTTGCTTCATTTTTACTTTGAACTATGCTGTTTTTTTTTTTTTGTGTTATGGATAAGAGCAGGTTCGTTTGTTATGAAAATTTATGAATTTGCTCATCTTTCTCATTTGATCTGTTTCATTCATTTACAAATTTTCCAAAAAAAAAAAGATATGCTTCTTTTTCACATTGTCTCTGTACTTCATTCGTTAATTTAAATGGTTATGATCGGATTGTTTATTGAAGGATCATTATGTGTTTGTTTTCCAATTTAAGAATTTATATTCTTCATGACCTGTTTGATGAAATGCTTCTGATATATATGTATGTCGATTCAACAGGGCGAGCTTTGGAAGAACTCAGAAGTTCTTTATACAATGAGCTTAAAACATCAGAAGGAGCTAAACGCCAACAACAGAGATTTTGTTGTCTCCTTCATAAAAAAAAAACACATTTCTCCCTCTCTTCTCTCGTGGAGTTGTAATGGCTTTTGCTTCCGGACTCGCTAATACCAGTCTCAAACATAACAGGTTTGTAGCTCAATCCGTAAATTTGTATCAACATTCATAGTTCAATCTGTATATTGATTCAGACTGAAAGATAAAGAGAGACTTTGCTCTGTTTCATCTTCTTATCACATACTTGAAATCTTAGTTTTTTTGGTCTTGATTATAGTGTCCCCATAGCTCTTATCTTAAAGTATATGATTCACCAGCTCTTATCTAATGAGATTCAATCCTCTTCGTTTGATCTGTTTTCAGATACCGGTCTAATCTATTCACAATAGATAGCGTGGATATTTTCAAATATCTGTACATAAATAGTAAGTTTATCATGCAATATTTGTCTTAAGCATGGATCTTATAATATTCATGCAATATTTGTCTAGCATTGTGAAATCCATGCTAGATCTTATAGATTCATGCTAGACAATCCTCACAATTTGTCTTTTAGATATTCTCCTATATCTGTATATTGATCCACGCTATCTATTCCCAAATCTTATTTTATTGTGTACATAAAAAGTTCCTTTTCAATATATAATCTAAAATATATTGTGTATAGAGATTTTTAAAAATATATTCTAAAATCTTATCTTTTTTTTTTACAATTTAGGAGGATAAATAGTCCGAAAACATGAGAAAGCAAAACAATAGAGCTCATCTCAACACAAAAAGAGTATTTCATCTTCAATATTTGACTGTAAGAAAGATAGTCCTCATAAAGCTTAATAGGATTAGAATTGTCTAACCTCTTATGGTTTATGATTAAGAATAAAATAACTAAAATACATGTTACTGTTAAAATATTAGTGATTATCCATCACTTAATATTTGTTTATTTGAGATATTTTTGCTCGCCGACATAACTAATACTAGTATAAATAGACAATGTTGGTCAGTGTAATAAATACATCAACATAATAAGAGATACACGTTTACACCTCTCTCACTTCCTCCTCTCTAAAAAGAAAACATTTATTTTCTACACCACTTTTGCTCTCTCTTTCACGTCAAGAAAAGGAGAAAGAACATATATACATATATATATATATATATATTATATATTATAATAATAGTTTTATAACACGTTATCAGCACGAGGAAGCTCTATATCTAGGCGAATTTATGTCCAAACAAATACTTGAGGTAATATTTAAAATTATGTTTAAATTCATTTAAATTTATTTATTTATAATATTTAAGAAATGGAAGGTTATACCTCCTACTTGATCGTATGGATGACTATGTCTCCTTAGATCATTTTTAAATGTCCTGAAGACATATATATTAAATGGTTCTAGAAGAACCATATAAAATAAAAATGTCCAGAAGACATTTAAAAAGTTCCAGTAGAACTATATGTCCAGAAGACATATATTTTTAAAGTGGATGTTTAAAACACCACTATTTATTTAATTTTACCGTAGGCGGTTTTTCGCCTCGGTATAAATTTATTGTGGATGCTTTTATGCACCATAATTATGGACGGCTCTGCCGCCATCATTTATTTTATTTTTCATATCGTGGATGACTATATCACCACGATTTATTTAATGCTCTTAATGATTCTATAAATATAATTATCAAATATATTTTTAAATCATGGTTATTATAAAAAAAAAAAATAGTTGATCACCGATAAATATAAATATTTTTCTGAAAATAAATTTTTACCAATTGATTATTATTTTTCACATTAATGATTAGATTTTAATAACCGATTATTTTTTTTTCAAATTGATTTTATGATTAATTTTTATTTCCAACGGTCGAATAATTTTAGATTGATTTTATGATTTAATTTATTTCTCAAACGGTCGGAAATTAAAAAAAAAAAAAAAAAAAAAAAATTCCAACGGCTAGTGAACAGTATTTTTCAATCTATAAAAACACTCATCATCACTAATTTATTCATCAAAATTTTTATCTCTCTTTTTTAAACTCTCTCCCCGAAATTAAAAAAAAAAGAAGAAGATTTTTTTTTATTTTTGAAAAATGTTTTGTTTTCTTTTAATTTTAAGTTTGTTTACAATTTTTGGTTCTATTTATGGTCTTTTCGTCGGAGAATTTACCCATGATGAATTTATCATAATTATCGCTTTACTATTTTATACAATATTTTTCTTTGTAATAGCTTGTCTTATCCATATTTATGGATTTTAAAATGTAATATCAAGTATTAATAAAAAATTTAATTAATTATATGCGTATAAGATTGTAGTTATGATTTTGTTAATTATCTAAATTATTATTATATTCATGGAATTGATAAATTTATATATTACTGATACAGTTATCATGTCAAACTTGGCAAATCTCGAGATCGCTGCACTTGACATCTCCGGAAAAAATTATATGAGATGGGCAATTGCAGCCAAGCTTCATCTAAAAGGAAAGGGGCTCCTTGATACCATTGACAAATCAAAAACGACTACAGAAGCACAAAAGGCTAATGCCACTATATTTTTATTCCACCATATCCATGATGGTTTAAAGGACGAATATATGACAAAAGAAGATCCAGCAGATCTCTGGCAATCACTCAAAGATAGGTTTGATCACCAGAAGTACGTGATCTTACCGAAAGCTAGACATGAGTGGTTGAACCTCCGGTTTCAAGATTACAAAAGTGTTGCTGAATATAATTCCGCTTTTTACGGAATTGTTTCCAGGATAACTTTGTGCGGAGAGACAATAACTGATTATGACATGATTGAAAAAACTCTCCAAACATTTCATCCTAGAAATGTACTTCTGCAGCAACAATACCGAGCAACTGGGTACACGAAGTACTCAGAATTAATGCACGTTCTGTTGGTAGCAGAACAAAATAATGAACTTGTTTTGTTAAACCATCAATCTCGTCCTACAGGATCAGCCCCATTCCCAGAAGCGAATGTGGCAACATCAAATTACAATAATTATGGACGAGAACGCGGTCGCGGATATAACCGTGGTCGAGGACGAGGAGGATATGGAAGTGGACGTGGACGAGGACGAGGTCAAATCAGAAACTATTGTCCCAATGAATATAACTCCAGAAGAGATAATAAGAAATTCAAAAGAAATAAGATTGGTCGTGCGTCTAATATGCAAAATGAGAACTCCTGCTATAGATGCGGTATGAAAGGACATTGGTCCCGTACCTGTCGTACGCTAAAACATTTAGCCGATCTGTATCAAAAATCTCAAAAAGGAAAAGAACGAGAAACCAATTTCATTTATGGCGAATCAGGGCCTTCTTTCGATGGAGTAAATGAAGATACACATCTCGACGTTGCCGATTTCCTCATCGATCCTGAAGCCATCGAAGAGAAACAAAACAATTAAAATCTTCCCGAAGAAGATATGACATGATATATTATTATAGTTGTGTGTGTGTTGTATTGTATGATTTGTAATGTTTGTGTATGTTTTTCTAAAATATTTTTATTGTAATATAAACTTTTTATTTTTAAATTAACGTATTTTTTTTTATGAATATTTTTCAATTCAGAAAATGTCAAAATTTGAGATGGAGGACGGAGATATATGTCTGGCAGACAGTGTTACAATGCACACGATTCTTAAAGATAAAAATATTTCTCTTCCCTTAAAATAAAAGATTCCGCTGGAAGCGTGAATACTATATCGGGTAGTGCAAATATTATTATGGGCTCTGGAAGAGCAAGTTTTTCGATGCCAAGGGGAACGAAATTCGAAATAAATGATGCGCTATATTCCCCTAAATCTTATAGAAATTTGTTAAGCTTCAGAGATATCCGCAGAAATGGATATCATATAGAAACTATGAATAAAAATGGTATCGAATATCTTTGCATTACATCAGTTATTTCAGAAAGAAAACGTATAATAGAAGAGCTACCAGCTCTATCTTCAGGAATATATTCCACAAAAATAAACATGACTGAATCATATGTTACTGTAAACCCGAAGTTTACAAGTACATTCAAAATCTGACATGAACGTTTAGGGCATCCTGGTTCAGTCATGATGCGAAAAATTGTGGAAAATTCTAATGGCCATCCGTTGAAAAACCAGAAAATTTTTCAATCAAGAGAATTTACATGCAATGCTTGTTCTCAAGGAAAATTAATAACTCGGCCATCACCAGCCAAAATCGGGAATGAATCTCCTACATTCTTAGAAAGAATACATGGTGATATATGTGGGCCTATTCACCCACAATGCGGGCCGTTTCGATATTTTATGGTATTAATTGATGCATCCAGTAGATGGTCACACGTGTGTCTATTGACGACACGAAATACGGCATTCGCAAGATTCATTGCCCAGATAATCAAGTTAAGAGCACAATTCCCTGATTACACAATAAAGAAAGTAAGACTTGATAACGCTGGTGAATTCACTTCACAAGCCTTTAATGACTTTTGTATGTCATTAGGAATTGAAGTTGAACATCCGGTCCCGCATGTTCATACACAGAATGGCTTGGCTGAGTCCTTAATCAAACGGCTACAACTTATTGCTAGGCCGTTAATAATGAGAACAAAGCTCCCAATTTCAGTATGGGGTCATGCAATATTGCATGCTGCTGTACTAATTCAAATACGACCAAGTGCATATCATAAATACTCCCCAATACAATTAACATCTGGCCGGGAGCCAGATATATCCCATCTCCGTATTTTTGGATGTGCGGTTTATGTTCCTATAACCCCACCACAAAAAAAACGAAAATGGGGCCGCAAAGGAGATTGGCCATATATATTGGGTATACATCACCAAGTATAATTCGGTATCTTGAACCGCAAACTGGTGATATGTTTACGGCACGTTTTGCCGATTGTCATTTTAATGAAGATGAATTTCCAGCGTTAGGAGGAGGAATTAAAGATGTTCCTAAAGATATTACATGGTGCACACCAACTGTGTTGCACTTTGATCCTCCTACGAAACAACGTGAACTAGAAGTTAAAAAATTATACATTTACAGAATATGGCAAATCAGCTACCAGATGAGTTTACAGATACAAAAAGAGTGACAAAATCATATATAGCCACTGCGAATGTTCCATCAAGAATTAATGTTCCGGAAAAACAAAATGATGGAAAAATAAATGAACCCAAAGTTTAGTTGAAAAGGGGGAGACCAATGGGATCAAAGGATAAAAATCCCCGAAAGAAAAAGAGATTGGGAGAACAAAATAATGAGGGTACTGAAGAACCAAATACAGAGAAAAATCTTGAAGACGGAAATAATATAGAAAAACATGAGATTTCCATTAACTATGCCCATGACGGAAAATTACGGGGTAGAAATGAAATAGAAGATGATGATAATGGAATTTTCTCATTCTCTGTATCAAAAGAAATTGAGTGTGAAAGTTATGATCCAGATCCAAGGTCCATATTGGAATGCCACAAAAGATCTGATTGGGAGAAATGGAAAATGGCCATGAAAACTGAGTTGACCTCCCTTAATAAAATAAATGTTTTTGGACCCATTGTCACAACACCAGAACATGTAAAACCCGTTGGGTATAAATGGGTTTTTGTTCGGAAAAGAAATGAGAAAAATGAGGTAACAAGATATAAAACCCGACTTGTTGCCCAAGGATTTTCTCAAAGACCGGGAATTAGTTATGAAGAAACGTATTCCCCGGTTATGGATGCCATTACATTCAGATATTTAATGAGCCTAGCGGCATCTAAAAACTTAGATATGTATCTAATGGATGTTGTGACAGCATATCTATATGGATCACTAGAAAATGATATATATATGAAAATCCCTGAAGGATTAAAAATGCCTGAAGCATTAAGTTCAAAATCTAGAGAAATATGTTCAGTCAAATTACAGCGATCACTTTACGGATTAAAACAATTCGGACGCATGTGGTACAATCGCTTAAGTTAATACCTATTGAAGAAAGGGTATGTAAATAATGAAATATGCCCTTGCGTCTTTATTAAGAAATCTCCATCGGGATTTGTGATCATTGCTGTATACGTTGATGACCTAAACATAATTGGAACTCAAAAAGAGATTGATGATGCAAGAACTCATATGAAAGAAGAGTTCGAGATGAAAGATCTTGGAAAGACAAAATTTTGTCTTGGGCTCCAGATAGAGCATTTCCAAGATGGAATATTTGTGCATCAGTCAAATTATATTCAAAGAATCTTAAAACGCTTTTACATGGATAAAGCGACTCCTTTGAGTACTCCAATGGTTAATAGATCTCTGAATGTTGAGAAAGATCCATTCAGGCCTTGTGAAGATAATGAAGAAATACTTGGTCCCGAAGTACCTTATATGAGCGCTATTGGAGGACTTATGTATCTCGCAAATTGTACTCAACCGGATATAGCATTCGCTACAAATTTACTGGCAAGATACAGTTCATCTCCTACACGCAGACACTGGAATGGAATAAAACATATATTTCGTTATCTTCAGGGAACAATTGACTTAGGATTATTTTATCCTAGAAAATCCGAGTTTGGTCTAGTTGGTTTTGCAGATGCAGGTTATTTGTCAAATCCGCATAAGGCTCGATCCCAAACCGGATATGTTTTCACAATTGGAGGAACTGCAATCTCATGGCGTTCACAGAAACAGACGTTAGTCGCTACGTCCTCAAACCATGCAGAAACCATTGCTTTCCATGAAGCATGCAGAGAATGTGTCTGGCTCAGATCTATGATCCGTCACATAAAAGAAGCAAGTGGAGTAACCAGCAATAAGGAGCCGACAATAATATATGAAGATAATGCTGCATGTGTTTCCCAAATTAAGGAAGGTTTCATCAAAAGTGACAGAACGAAGCATATTCCCCCAAGGTTTTTCTCATACACTCAAGAGCTGGAGAAGAATCAAGAAGTTAATATTCAATACGTTCGATCAAGCGACAACGCAGCAGATCTCTTTACAAAGGCGCTTCCTACTACAACATTCCGAAAACATATTCACAGCATCGGAATGCGTCATCTACGAGATCTATAAGGAAAAAACTATACTTATCTTTTCCAGGAGGAGATTACGTTACTGTACTCTTTTTCCCTTTTTCATGATTTTTATCCCACTGGGTTTTTCCATGATAAGGTTTTTAACGAGCCAGTACGTAATTTACTAATATTATGGATAATCAAGAGGGAGTGTTAGAATATTAATGATTATCCATCATTTAATATTTGTTTATTTGAGATATTTTTGCTCGCCGACATAACTAATACTAGTATAAATAGACAATGTTGGTCAGTGTAATAAATACATCAACATAATAAGAGATACACGTTTACACCTCTCTCACTTCCTCCCTCTATCAAAAGAAAACATTTATTTTCTACACCACTTTTGCTCTCTCTCTCACGTTAAGAAAAGGAAAAAGAATATGTATACATATATATATATTACATATTATAATAATAGTTTTATAACAGTTACTTTTTTTTTTGGAAATACAATATAATTTTTACCTATATTTTACAAAAGTATTTATGAACAATATTTTAGACAAACTACCTATAAAGAACATATAAAACACAATGGATATATAATATCAAATTCTGTAAAATTGAATTTTTTTAAAAAAACTATGTATAAATAATCCGCGCGTATGCGCGGGTACTATCCTAGTAGTAAGTTAAAACCATTCTGTCACCCTTTAAAATTTTTAAAATCACTCTTTGACTCCTCTAAAATTTTTAAATTTACACAATACATCCATTAAATGTAAAAAAAATTCATATTATGACCTCCTTAATTTTTTTTTCTGGGTCCGCTACTCTAAATTGTATGTACTAGCCACCGAAAGTTACTTATCATCAAGAATACAAGTTCAGTCTTAATTAGAGTTTACAATAATAGCTAACTTTTATGACTCAAGTACAAGGTAAAGGGTCACCAGCCAAAAGAAAACGTAATGATTTCATTATATTAATTTGAAATTGTTTGAATATTCTTCGAGTATTTGGGTTCTAAAGGTTTTTAAAAATCGAGTCTTATTAGAAAGCAAAAAAAAAAAAGATTGGGCCTTAAAAGGAACTCCAAAACTGTTTTGGGCCTTTCTTATAAAACAGCTCTCAAAAAAGATCACCGGAGACAATTTCGTCTTCTTCGTCCAGAAACCTCCTAATTCTCAATTCTCACGAACTCAGATCAATTTCACGACGCAAGCAAACTCAAAATGGAGCAATCAGTAACTCCACAACCTCCACCGATGCCGTTACCTTATCTTCAAAACTCCATCGAAACTTCTAGAGACCTTCAATGTATCGGAAAAATGGAGATCGTCCGGCCAAAACCACTCGGTTTTCTCTGTGGCTCCATCCCTGTTCTCGCCGATAACTCTTTTCCTTCTTTCACTTCAGCTCTCTTACCTTCTCAGGAAACGTTCGTTACAATCTCTCACTTCTTCTTTCATATTACGATTCTGCTTCTTCCGCTTTGTATATGAAGCTTTTATTTGTTTTTTGTTGTTGTTGCAGAGTCAGTGCTCCGAGGTATCGGAAGCTTCCGATGGAGACGGATCTTAATCGGCTTCCTCTTCTAACTGATTTTCCCGAGAAAGTTTTACCTCTCGCCGCCGTGAAGTCTAGGATCACCGGAGGTAAAAATTTTGAGTTACTCAGTTTCTCTGCAATTCTCAGCTGTTTGAAATTTTACAGTTAGTTGAACACTTTTTGAATATTGAACTGTGATCATATGAATGACTTATGGTGGTTTTGGTTATGGTGACAGATATATCTGAGGCTAATGTTATTGCTTCGAACCTTAGTAAGAAATGTGAAGCTCTTGCTGTATCGGGTTTAGTTGAATATGGAGATGAGATAGATGTGATTGCTCCGGTTGATATTCTTAAGCAAATCTTTAAGATACCTTACTCTAAAGCTCGAGTCTCTATAGCGGTTCAGCGGGTTGGACAGACTCTTGTTTTGAACCCTGGGTGCGTTCTTTTACTTATTCTGTGGTTTTTTTAAAAGAAAAATTGTGCAATTTTTATTGATGAGTCTTTTTGTTGTGATGCAGACCTGATGTTGAAGAGGGAGAGAAACTGATTAGGAGGCACAACAATCAACCGAAATGTACGAAAAACGTGGATGATTCTTTGTTTTTGAACTTTGCTATGCATTCAGTGAGGATGGAGGCATGTGATTGCCCTCCGACCCATCGTCCACATACAGAGGGACTGTCGAGTTCTTCTGCTCTCCCTGCGGGAGAGAACTCTAATGGGCTTCAACAGAATAGTGCTTCAGACGATAGACTTGACAGCCCTGGAGGGAGTGGTAAACAATTTAAACAGGATAGTTTTATTTGTGAGAAGAAGAAGAGCAAAAAAGACAAGGCACAGGAGCCGTTAAGTCAAAATACTCAAATCAGTGAAAAGATCAAGCCTTCTGGAGAGTCTGAGAAACACAGAAGAGGTGGGAACAATGAGTTTTTAAGAGTTCTATTTTGGCAGTTCCACAACTTCCGCATGCTTTTGGGCAGTGATCTTCTCCTTTTCAGCAATGAAAAATATGTGGCTGTAAGCTTGCACTTGTTGGATGTTAGCAAACAGGTTAGTGCTATGCTCTTTGAGTGGTTTTGCTTTTTCATCTTTCCAGTAGACTTTGTGTTAACTGTTCTCTTTTCCACGCAGGTCACACCTTTAAAATGGCTTGAAGCTTGGCTTGATAATGTAATGGCTAGTGTGCCCGAGTTAGCAATTTGCTACCATAAGAACGGTGTTGTCCAAAAATATGAGCTTTTGAAAACAGACGATATATTTCTACTAAAAGGCATCTCTGAGGATGGTACACCTGCCTTTCATCCTCATGTTGTTCAGCAAAATGGACTTGCTGTTTTGAGGTTTCTTCAGTCAAATTGCAAAGAGGATCCTGGAGCTTACTGGGTAATATTTAAATTCTCTGCCAAACTATTGTATCTTTTTCGTAATTATTTCTTGTTCATTTCATTACTTACTCTAGTTGATTTGACTATGTCCTCTTCAGCTCTACAAAAGCGCTGGTGAAGATGTGATTCAGCTTTTTGATCTTTCCATTATTTCAAAGAACCATTCTTCAAGCGATCACAGCGACAGCACAAGCCCATTACCATCTATGATTCACAGTGGGAGAAGCGACTCATTGTTTTCTTTAGGAAATCTTCTTTACCGTGTTGGCCATAGGCTTTCTTTGTCAGTGGTAAGGAGGCAGGGCATTAATTTGCATGTAACATCAATAATAACTTAGTTGCCGCTTTTTTGACACTTTGCATCTTTTGCAGGTTCCGAATGATAGGAATAAGTGTGCTAGGTTCCTCAGAAATTGTTTGAATTGCTTGGACGAGCCTGATCATCTGGTATTTTTCTTTACGATGACTTTTTGAAATCATTGAGCTGTTTTATTTTTAAACCTTTGGTGGGTACTCATTAGTGATACCATTATGGATAGGTTGTCCGGGCATATGCACACGAGCAGTTTGCAAGGCTCATTCTGAATAATGACGAGGAATTTGATTTGACTTTTGAGTCTAATAATGTGCAACGTGAAGTCAAAATAACAGAATTAGAGGAGGAATCACTTGATCCTATTACTGATGTTGACCATGAAAGTGAGGCTGTGATGTTCTCGGAGGATCAGTTCACTGAAGAGTACTCAGTTTCTAATATATCGCCTTTAATATCTGTGAGATCAAAGTTGGAAGCAAATGCGTCACCTTGCAAGGAAATCTTAGATTCAATTAGTCCAGATTCCCACGATACTGAAAGCTCTGAAGTAAAATCCAGTTCAGATACTAGTTTTGATGTTGGTCCGGTATGCCAAGCTACAACTAGTCCTATCTCATCGAAACTATCAGCTGTACACCATGTTTCTCAAGCTATAAAGTCTCTGAGGTGGACACGACAACTACAGTCTTCAGAACAAGAAGATGCGTTTCATGATATAGCTTCTGTCGATTTTTCCAAATGTGCATGTGGTGATCCTGATTGTATTGAGGTCTGTGATATCCGTAAGTGGCTTCCAACGTCTAAACTAGACAGAAAACTCTGGAACCTCGTTCTGCTTCTCGGTGAATCATATCTGTCTCTGGGGGAAGCTTACAAAGAGGATGGACAGTTGCACCAAGCTTTGAATACCGTGGAATTAGCTTGCTCCGTTTATGGATCAATGCCACAGAAGTTTGAGGAAACGTTGTTTGTTTCTTCGATGAACAAGTCTCTTTCACTGCGGTCCAAATCCCATGCAACAATGCAAATGGAAGATTTAGAAGCAAAATCAGGGCCATGCGACATTAGTGTTGGGGAACTTTCATCAACACGCCTCTTCTGGGCTAAAGTATGGATGTTGGTCGGCGACATATATGTTCAATTCCACGTACTCAAAGGTCAGGCGCTCTCCAGAAAAGCAAAGGAGACATCAACCAATAATTTAAGAATGCCATCTGAAGTAGTAAAGGAAGTACAGAGGCTTAAGAAGAAGTTAACTGAGTTCAGTCAAAACTGTACCTCATGTTCATTAGTAAATTGCAGCTGTAAGAGTGACAGAGCAAGCAGTGGAAGCAGCGCAAGTAGCAGCAGCAGCAGCAACGGAAGTAGTGCTCGTACTGTGCCTCATAGCAGGAAACAAAATAGAAAATTACTGTCCAAGAATGTCAACAGAAAGCTCCCACGAAATGTCGAAGATGAACGTGTTAATGTCACTGTTGAAAACAAGAGCCATAAAGAAGAAGATACATCAGTTGGAACTAAGGAAGCTGTTCCTCTGGAGCAGAATAAATTAAACTCTAAGGAAACCGCAGGAGCGAAAAAAGGTGGAATATTCAAATATCTTAAGGGTTATAAGGATGATGATGCAGAAAGCAATCTCTTGGCTGCCTTAAATTGTTATGAAGAAACTCGAAAAGCGTTACAGGAGCTTCCAAGCGGCTGTAATGAGTTTCAGTCTGTTATTAAGAAAAAAGGGTGGGTATGTAATGAACTTGGTCGGAACCGTCTCGGGAGCAAAGAGCTTAACAAAGCTGAAGACGCATTTGCTGATGCTATAGTGGCATTCAAGGAAGTTTGCGATTATACTAATGTTATATTAATCAACTGTAACTTAGGTCACGGGCGACGAGCTCTTGCTGAAGATATGGTTCCAAAGATGGAAGCTCTCAAACTACATCCCGCCTTTAAAAATGCTTACCAGCAAGCTCTGGGAACTGCAAAACTAGAGTATAGCAAGTCACTTAGGTACTACATAGCAGCAAAGATGGAACTCACTGTTGCCACTGAAGAGGCTGGTACGGTTCCAGAAAACCTGAAAGTTGAAGTCTACACACAGCTTGCTCATACATATCTCAGGTTCGGAATGCTTTTAGCAAACGAGGACACAACCGCTGCAGCTCGTGGACAGAAGAGCAATTCCGAAAACACTCATGATTCTTCTTCTGATGGAAAATCCAAAGGCTTGAGAAAACATGAAGTATTATCAGCTAGTGACGCTATAAGAGAAGCATTGGCTTTATATGAATCTCTCGGGGAAATACGCAAACAGGAAGCCGCGTATGCTTACCTTCAGCTAGCACGGTATCACAAAGACTGTTGCTTACGGTTTTTGGAGACAGAGCGTCAAGGAAGTCCTCCTAAACCCGAGACTAATGTCATCCAAAGAGCTAAGCAGTACGCTTTGTTAGCAGATAGGAATTGGCAGAAGTCAATAGACTTTTATGGCCCCGAGAATCATCCTTCCATGTTCCTTACAATACTGATAGAGCGATCCGCACTTTCCTTTAACCTTTCAAACTTCTGGCAATCAAACACTGTAAGTATATACTTGATTCCCTCTGTTCTCACCGTATTATATTCCCTTTTAACTTATATTGTTTATGCTTCAGATGCTTGAGTCCGCTTTGTCTCGCTTGCTCGAAGGCCGTCACATTTCCAAAACATACGCGGAAACATTAAAAACCGAGGACTCGGAGCTTTACTCGAAATTCTGGGCGCAATTGCAGATGGTTCTAAAGCGAATGCTGGCCTTATCTTTACCAGCAGAAGGAGCAAACAAATCTCAAACCTCTGGAAGATGCGGAGACTCTGGAAAACTAAGAGAACTATATAAAACATCACTCAAGTCAACAAGTCTTAGTGACTTGAATGCTATGCATGTCTTGTGGACATCATCATCTTAAAGTATGTTCTCTTCTCTGCTTCTGATCGACTTGAGTGCATATTCTTGTGGATATTATCATCATATATTTATGGAATATTGTGGATTGTTTATAATTGGTGTTTTTTACGAACTTGTGCTATGATATGAGTATGGTCGTCATGTGATATGTAGTTTGTATGTTGTTGATGATACATCCAACAAAAGACGAATGTACCTGTTATTTTGCTTGGATGCCTATTTCTTTATACTTTTTTTCCTAGATTTCTATTTCTCTCCATTAATTTTTTTTTTCCAGTTTTAATAATTTCCAAGAAAGTGAGAATGTAATTAACAATTTTTACAAACTTTTGTGATCTTTTTGTTTACAAACTCGGTAAAAACATGGTTTCGTAGTCAACAAATTCCACAATTTGACTCCATAACCGCTTGCAAGTTCTGTTTCTACAATAATTATATCATTTAATTAAAAAAAAAACATCCTATAAGATGAGATGAGTGTTATAATCACTCATATACATATCTTGATTTATTTATTTATATAAAATATATTAATATATGTGTTATATGTATATGGAATAAATAAAGGGTAATAGCAAAAATAACTATGAAACAACAATTAATTAAGAAAAGAATTTCCAATGAATATGACATGTCATATGGTAGGTATGACCAAAATTCAACAGTAACCGTATCTTTCATCGTAACAAATAACAATTCCGTTTTGAATTGTAAGCAGATCGTAATTGTATTAAATAGTTATTAACGGTAAACATTAGCCGTAAAAATATATTAGTTATTGTTAAAACAATTTATTTAATTGTAACCGTATAAAACCGTTGGTTAACCGCATGGTGTAATTTTAAAATTATAATCGTAAATGTGTTATAAATTGACAAAATATACATATATTCAATTATAGTAATAAGTATTAGTTGAAATATCATCATCTAGTTCTTTTAATAGAGATTATTTTTTTTTAATTAAAAATGTCACTGATATTATTAATCTTTATCATGATCATTAAATATGAAATGTATTTAACCATATATAATCGTAACCGTTTTCAATCGTAATCGTTTTAACCAAATATTAAATGGTTAAAGTTAAGGTTAAACAAAAATTATAAGCATAACCGGTGGTTAACTAACAGTAACTGTGATAACCTAAACCGTGGCCATGCCTATCCGAGGGGTTGTTGAAATAACACTGGAGTCATTAACCTTATCACACATCACTCAACTTCATTTCACACTAATTTTTTTAAAAAAACCTTGTTATTTCCGTTTTCCTTCTTTTTTAAATTTATGTTGGACTTCTCTGTTTTTGTTATGATATATTCTTCTCGAGATAACATGATCTTTCAATATGGCATGCTATTATTTCTTGAAACATGCTATTTTCAAAAACTATAATAGATTTTTCCAAATTTCCAACTATTTTTTCACATGCCGCATTTTTTTGGTTCATGCTATTTAAAAATATAATCATGGTTGCATAAACTTTGGCAAAATCAATTAAAAGGATGCTTTTGTCATTGTCATTTTATTGTAAACGTGCGCCCATAGTTTTTTACCTAAATAAATTTCACCAAAATTATTTTCCTAAACAGAATCCAGAGTTAAGCTACTGTACAAAATATCTCATATATGAATGAGAGATAAGAGAGAGCTTGAGAGAAACATAGAAAGAGGAGGGAGAATAAGAGAAACCCAATTCACTTCTTATTTATAGTGAAAACAGATAAAGAAAATAACATATGGCATGATGATAAGGGAGAATGATAACTTTAAAGGAGAATAAGACAAGTCCATGAGAATAGAAAGAACGACAAGTGTTCTATGAGCTGGCACTTGATGGATAATCACCTTTTTTTTTTAACACTCCCCCTTGAGTATCCATCATAAAAATGTTGGGTGTTGCCTCATTAAAAAATTTACTATGAAAAAATTTAATAAAACAAAACCATGATAAGAGAAAAATAGTAAAACAACACAAACTCCTCTGTAAATGATGGATATATTATTTCCTTTATATATCTTATTATATGATAATGACTTTGGAAGAGTGAGAAACTTTTATGATAACACAACATTTTGATGTATATCGTTTATGTGTTATTTGCTGACTCGTTAAAAACTATCATAAAAACTAATGGGAGGAAAATCATGATAAGAAAAAAGAGTGCAGCCACGCACATTATCATATATCTCCCCCTAGAAGCATCATCTTTAGGAGATGTATTTCAATGATCTGAATCTTCTTTTTAAATGTTAGAGTAGGAATAACCTTTTGTGAATAAATTTTGAAAGAATATGTTTTGCCATGCCACTCTTGATATCTCCTTGTTTGATTTGGGCGACACATAATTTAACATAATGATTTTGGAATTATTTGGAAAACTGGCGACTAAAGTATGTTTTTATGAATGCCACAAGATTGCAGTTCTTCTAGTGGTAATATATATATCCAATTTGGGATCTAGCTTTATGCGGATCCGATAAGTATCTTGCATCTGCAAAACCAAATAAACCAAACTCGAAGATTCTAGAATAAAATAATTATAAGTCAATCGTACCTTGAAGATAACGAATCCTACGTTTTATTTATTTCAATGTCTTCACGTCGGGGATGAGTTATATCATGCAAGTAAATGAGTAGAAAATAATATTTATTGTTCAATACAATTTGCAAGATATAGAAGTCCACTGATAGTACTCATATAAGATACTTCGGGACTACATACTTCCTTATTAGCTTGAGAAAGTATGAATATATAATTTTCAACATTCAGCGATCTACTGAGTATTGGAGTACTCAAAGGAGTCGGTTTATCCATATATATCATTTTAGGATATTTTTAGTCTGATGTGATTGATTCAAAAATATTCCATCTTGGAGATGCTCTATCTAGAATCTGAGGCAAAATTTTGTTTGTCCAAGATTTTGAATTATTTTTCATATGAGTTTTTGCATCATCAATCTTCTTTTGAGTTTCAATTATATTTAGGTCATTAATATATGCACCAATGATCATGAATCCATGTGAATATTTCTTTATAAGAACGCAAGGGTAAATTTTATTATTTATGAATCTTTTCATTAATAAATATTTGCTAAAGTGATTTAGCGTCTGCATATTTTAATCCATAAAATGATTGATGTAATCTGACTCCACATATTCTCTTTAAAAGTGTTTAATATAAAATCTCTTTGCTAGATGTTCAATTGAAATACATGAATACATTATTCTCAAGAATTTCAATGATGGAGACGCTAGAAGAATTCTAAAGATAAAAACGTCTCCGAGGTTACAAGATACTTTTGTATGGAGTATGTTTAAAACTGGTTGTTACAACTCTCAAAGTGCGTACCAGTTAGCAGTCACTCTCGAGGAAACCACAGGAGGGGATGCTCTGCTTATAACTTTGTATGAGAAGAGACTATGGAACTGCATATGGAACTTCAAAACATCTCCTAAGATCAGACACTTCTTGTGGAGGGTGCTCGCTGGAGCAATTGCTGTTGCAGATCGACTTTGATCCCGATGGGTACATGAAGACTCTTTATGCTCCTCATGCAGATTGAATACTGAAACTGTGTGCCACTTGCTGTTAAATTTTCCAATGGCAAGAGAGATTTGGAACCTCTCTCCAATCTCTCTTACTATCTCTAGCTTTTCTGCCTGGTCGATTGCTTGGAACCTATCTTATTTGGTCTCGATTTACAAGGATAAGAGCATTGCGGAAAGTGATAGGATGCGTTTACCTTTGTTAATGTGGCATAAATGGAAGAGAAATCCATTTGTCTTTGAGAGAAAAAGGATAGATGGACAGAAACTGTTTTTGATAATGCTTGTGAAGATGTTGATTGTTACTTGCTCAACACTTGTATTAGACCGATTCGATGAACATTTATCCTATACCATATGTTTCCCAGCCTTAGAGCCTTCCTCATAGGGATTTGACAAAATGCAACAGTGGATCTTCGTGGGTCTCCTCCTGGTGTAATTCTGGTGCTGCTTGGATCCTCCGCGATAACAAAGGTGTCTTGCTTCACAACACAACATACGATCTTACTCACATTCAGCTAGTCCCTTAGAAGCAGAGTTGTTGAGTTTATTATGGGCTTTGGAAAGTATAAGTAATCTCAGACAGACATGTGTGTTGTTTGAAGTTTCATCCTCTGAGCTTATTGGAGATGTTGAGTCACCTATGACATTTCCTATATTCCACCATTCTCTAGCTGCGATCGAGGGATTTCTCAATAGGTTATGTGAGTAGAAAGTTACTTTCACTCAAGCTTCTTGCAATAAAGTTTCTCTAACAATGGCCAAAAGTGTAACTTCTGAGCATATATACCAATCATTCATCTTTATGTTTATATTTATTCATTCGATGATCGATAATGATATATCATTTCATGAAATCGTACCCATAAGTTGTTTATTTCATAAATGCTTCTCGTATTTTATTTGCAATGTGTTTAATGTATTTGAATAATGATCCTTTGAACTTTTGGATTTCAGGTCCACATTCATTTGTTCAAGGATTTAAACTATTAAACTCTCCATAATGATGAGAGTTTATCATCAAAACGGTGATATGCAAATTTTTTAATAAGCATATCTCTTAGTGATGGCTCATCAATGAAGCAGGGATTTATCTCCAGCAATATATATATTTCATTTTTTTTAAAATGTTACTTTTATGCGGTGTGATGGAGCATTCAAAATATATATATCGCACAACCATAAAATTTCATAAGAAAAATATCTGATCTCCAATAATAAATCGTTTACATAAGAGAAATATTTTTTTATAATTTGTTGGTTTTAAACATAAAATCATACATGCCAACAAATGAAAATTGAATTTCACCATAAGTAGTTTTACAATCCATTGAATTTTCTTTATAAATTTTTTATTAAACTCATTTTAAATGTAGACATCGTCTTATGAATATTACACCTTATTTGAGTCGAAATATAATGTGAACTTACAATCCGAAGCGACCTTCCTAGGAGTAATTTTATTCTTTTGAAAAGGTCAAGATTCAGAGCCTTCTTTTAATTCATGAATTGGGTTTGAGCAATAATGCTAATTTCTCCGTTTCAAAACGTGTCACTAAATTTTTCTAATCATATTGTTTCTCTGATTTTAAATTAAGTAGACTATAGTAATGTTAGGATGTAAGCTTTACTAGCTTTCTAATAAGTAATAATTTATTGGACCATTATAAGTTAGGTAAAAATAATACAACTGGATTCAGAATCATAACAAGTCTCCATAATAATCTTTTACCAAAAAAAAAAAAAGTCTCCATAAATAACAAATGAGACGTGCAGATAAAGTGGGTCCAAGTCATGTAAACGTGTTCTCAATTATCCACCAATCTTCTCGTCGTTTGACCCAATCCACTTAAAGCCTAGACCAATCAAATAAATAATATTAGTCAGACGAGCTTACGCTAAATTGCTAATGGCTAGTTAAATATATTTTTAAAATTTCGAAGGCGAATTAGTTTCTTCATTCTTTTTGTTTTTTGGCCTACGAACAATATGTTATTATTATTCTCTTTGGTTGCATATTCTCTTTGGTTGCATATGACATTTATTTGGTTATTTATTACTATTTACTTTATTTGTACTTTCCGCCGCCTCAAACGGTGGTGGTCTAATGGTTCTCACTTGAACAAGAGATTGTCCTGTTGGTCTAGGTCAGGGATCGATTCTCTTCAAGCGCGGAATTATCTAAATCATTCTATTTGGCCAGTCGAAATGGTGTCACTGGCCTGGACAAAATATCCGAACCCGAAATATTAAAATACCCGAACGGGTACTAAACTTCAAAACCCGAAAACCCGAACCCGAATCCGATCCGAACCGAAACCCGAACATGTACCGAACATACCCGAAATATATGTACATACTAATATATTATTAGTAATAATTATACTTGTAATAAGACAAATGCTTAAATATTCATGATTTTGGATATTTTAGATTTATTTTGAGTATATTTAGTTGTTTTTTGGTAGATTTGGGTAATAATACTTGTATTTTTTTTAGAATTTTGGATATTTTCAAGTAATTTAGTAGATTTACATTCAATTTTTTTTGTTTTTTGGATATTCGGGTAAACCCGAACTGAACCCGATCCGAATTTTTCTAATACCCGAACGGGTAAGGAATTTGTAAACCCGAACCCGAAAAATTCGACCCGAATCCGACCCGAATATCCGAACGCCCAGGCCTAGGTGTCACGCTTTAGGTTCATTAGAAAACCCGATGAATAGACTACTCGACGGCTACACTCATCTTGGGGGATTAGTCGAGTGGTAAAAAGTTTGGAGCCTTATGATTTACATGAACAACATAATCACACAAACATTCTGTTTTTTGAGGTTTAGTTCAGATCCTACGTGCAGAAGTTAACCAAATCCATGTTTGGAAAACGATTTAATTATAAACGAAATGGTTAATGGATTATCTAATTTACTGAATGTTTTAAATGAAGAGGAATAATCAAGGATGGACGTAAATTTCCAAACTGAAGTTTGACTAATTCGGTTCGAATTTGTTTTACATGGTAAAATGGAGTGACATATTTGGATTTAATTTTGGTAACCAGTTGAATTCGGCCGAAATTTCAACTGAAAATTTCACAAATTTATTATAAGTTTTTAAATTCTTCTTTGATTATATCAATTTTAATATTTAACTCGAATTTCAAAATTCCAGACTTACCAAAATTATCTAATGTACCAATTTCATCTAAATATATTGATTTTTTTTTTTAATCAAATTTTCTTTTTAAAAGAATCCAAGCCAAACTTATAATTTTAATTACTCTAAACCAAACCAAATTTTATCATAATCCAAACCGAACCAAATCAAATTTTTGTAAAAAGGAATTCCATACAAAAAAAAAAAAATCAAATTTGCCTCACAAATTTTACCATAAAACAAACTAAACAAAACCAAATTTTATAATTTAAATTAGCATAAAGAAAATTCCAATCCAATACTAAACAAAATCAAATTTTTATAATTTAAATAAGCATAAAGAAAATTCCAATCCAATACTAAACAAAATCAAATTTTTATAATTTAAATCACCATAAAGAAATTCCAATACAAAAAAAAAAAAAAAACTAAAATTCCAAAATTCCCAACTCTAACCAAACCGATTAACCCAACACATGATGCTTATTGGGGGAATCTCATAAATACCATTATGAGAGGTACCATTTTTATAAATGCCACATTCTTTTTAACATTTTTATAAATACCATTTTAGGTATGTATTTTGACTTAATTATCCTAAATGAATATAAAAATTAATTATTTTTAATTAAAATTACATAACTAATTTTTAGTGGAAATTACACAATACTTTTGGCGGAAAAATTGCGAAATAATTTTTTGGCGGAAAAATTATGAAATCAAGTTTTTGGCGGGAAAAACTACAGAATTAAATTTTTAGCAAGAAAATTGCGTAATAAATTTTTTGGCGGAAAAATTATGAAATCAAGTTTTTGGCGGAAAAAAATTACGGAAAAATTTTTTTGGCCGAAAAATTACGGATCCGTTTTTGGCGGAAAAATTACGTATCCGTAATTTTTAGGGTTTATGATTTAGGGTTTAAGGTTTAGACTAAAGCCTAAATCTTATCCCCTACCCCCTAAAAACTATACCCTAAACCCTAAATTACGGATCCGTTTTTGGCAGAAAAATTACGTCTCCGTAATTTTTAGGGTTAAGGATTTAGGGTTTAGGGTTTAGAAAACTCTAAACCCTAAGCACTAAACCCTAAATCTTATCCCCTACCCCCTAAAAACTATACCATAAACCCTAAATTACGGATCCGTTTTTGGCGGGAAAATTAGGTATCCGTAATTTTTAGGGTTTAGGATTTAGGGTTTTCTAAACCCTAAACCCTAAATCTTATCTCCTACCCCTAAAAACTATACCCTAAATACTAATATAGTTAATCCAAATAAAAAATTTTAAACCCTAAATCTTATCCCCTGCCCACTTAAAACAATACCCTAAATACTAATATAGTTAATCCAAATAAAAAAAATTAAATAAACAATATATATCATGGCATGAATTAAATGTGAAGGAGATGGAGTTAGGTTAAAAATTCATTAAAGGTATTTATGTCAATTAGCAAACCCAATGATGGTATTTATAAAAAATGGCCACAAATAGATGATATTTATACAAAGTGGTAGTGGGAGAATGACATATGTAGCAATTCCGCATGATTATTAATATAATTAACAAACAAAAAAATAAAAAAATAAAAAAAAATTAGAAAATAAAGAAATGTGATAGAATATTGACAAAAATGATATAAGAGTGAGTCAAAAAATTGGAGCAGAGGGAAGCAAATCAAGGAGCCTTTGGTTCTTAGAAAACAAAGAAAAAGTCCGTTAGCATCAAATCATCTTCTTCATCTTCCTCAAATCGAGATCCAAAAAAATGGAATCGAAACCAAACCCTAGACGTCCATCAAACACAGTGCTCCCATATCAAACACCACGATTAAGAGATCACTACCTCCTCGGCAAAAAGCTAGGCCAAGGCCAATTCGGAACAACCTATCTCTGCACAGAGAAATCAACCTCCGCTAATTACGCCTGCAAATCAATCCCTAAGCGAAAGCTCGTTTGCCGCGAAGATTACGAAGATGTATGGCGCGAGATTCAGATCATGCATCATCTCTCTGAGCATCCAAACGTTGTTAGGATCAAGGGCACTTATGAGGATTCGGTTTTTGTTCATATTGTTATGGAGGTTTGTGAAGGTGGTGAGCTTTTTGATCGGATTGTTTCTAAAGGACATTTCAGTGAACGTGAAGCTGTGAAGCTTATTAAGACGATTCTTGGTGTTGTCGAGGCTTGTCATTCTCTTGGTGTTATGCATAGAGATCTCAAACCTGAGAATTTCTTGTTTGATAGTCCTAAAGAAGATGCTAAACTTAAGGCTACAGATTTTGGTTTGTCTGTCTTCTACAAGCCAGGTTCGATTTTTGTTTCTTGGTTGAATCAAGATCTTTTGTTTTCTTGAGAGGAATATGTTCGATTCTTGAATTGGTTTTTGAAGTTTAAAGGTTTTGGATTTGTTTCGTTGAATTCAAATTTTGATTCTTGTGCATTGTTGTTAAAGAAATGGCATATTCAATACATTGTCAATTCATGTTTGTTTGGTTTCTTGATAGAAATAAGGTTTTGGGTATGTGTAGCCTTGATGATCTGATTCGTTGAATCCTAATTCATATTCAAATTTTTCTGCTTGAGCGTTGTTTCTTTGTTTAGAAGAACTTTGTTTTGTATAGATGTTCTTCATTGAGTTTCATCGTTTGTGTCTAGCTTGGATCTGGTATGGGAAATTTGTTCTGTTTCTTTTTCCGTCTCTAAATTTGAAATAAGGCTTTGGGTATGTGTAAGCCTTCATGATCTGATTCTCTGAATGAAAGAATTTTTGCTGCTTGAGCATTGCTTTGTATAGATGGTCTTCATTGAGTCTCTGAAGCTTCATTTGTTGATTGGAATTATTCTGCATTTGTGTGTATTCTCTCAAAGCTATATGGATATGGCCAATGCGGGTTCATCGTCTAATTGGTTTTTGTTTGCTTCTTCAGGACAATATCTATATGACGTAGTTGGAAGTCCATACTATGTTGCACCAGAGGTGCTAAAGAAGTGTTATGGACCTGAAATTGATGTGTGGAGTGCTGGTGTTATCCTCTACATCTTACTTAGCGGTGTTCCTCCCTTCTGGGCAGGTTAGTCTACAAAAGCTACAGCCTTTTCTACTTTCAAGTTTTTGTTTTCGAGTTTTTTTGTTTGAATGATGCATTTCTCTTCTCTTGGTGCTTGTAGAAACCGAGTCTGGAATCTTTAGACAGATATTGCAAGGGAAGTTAGATTTCAAATCTGACCCGTGGCCTAGTATCTCTGAAGCTGCTAAAGATTTAATCTACAAAATGCTCGAAAGGAGCCCCAAGAAACGCATCACTGCCCATGAAGCCTTGTGTAAGTTTAGTTTTGGTTAATCAACTGTTCGTAATTGTTTCTTGGTAAGTAATGGGTATTGAGGTTTTTCTGAATGTTTATAGGTCACCCATGGATTGTGGATGAACAAGCGGCACCAGACAAGCCTCTCGATCCAGCAGTCTTATCCCGTCTAAAGCAGTTTTCACAAATGAATAAGATTAAGAAAATGGCTTTACGGGTACGAATTCGAGTAACATACATTCACCTTTTTCTTTTTGTTCAATCCATTTGATTTCTCTCAACAAATGCGGCTTTTTTTCTCGCAGGTGATCGCTGAGAGACTTTCAGAGGAAGAAATCGGAGGTCTAAAGGAACTATTCAAAATGATAGACACAGACAATAGTGGAACGATTACATTCGAAGAGCTCAAAGCTGGTTTAAAGAGAGTCGGATCTGAACTGATGGAATCAGAAATCAAGTCTCTTATGGATGCGGTATGAAAGAAACTCTCTTTCTCTTTTCCTAGTTTCGTTTTCTTAAAACAATCCTCCATGTGTATTTTGGTAACAGGCGGATATCGACAACAGCGGAACAATAGACTACGGAGAATTCTTAGCTGCAACGTTACACATGAACAAGATGGAGAGAGAAGAGAATCTGGTAGCTGCATTTTCATACTTTGACAAAGACGGAAGCGGATATATCACCATTGATGAGCTTCAATCAGCTTGCACAGAGTTTGGTCTATGTGATACACCTCTTGATGACATGATCAAAGAGATTGATCTTGACAATGTAAAACAGCTCACTCTTCTTCTTATCTTTGTGTTTTATTCCTTCAATAAAACTGTATTATAAACCGAGCTTTCGCGTGAATTTTTGGTAGGACGGGAAGATCGATTTCTCGGAGTTTACGGCAATGATGAGGAAAGGAGATGGAGTTGGGAGAAGCAGGACTATGATGAAAAACTTGAACTTCAACATAGCTGATGCTTTTGGAGTTGATGGTAAAAAATCTGATGACTGACAAATCATCCCATTCACAATTTCAGTTCTTTTTTTTTTTTTTCCATTTCTTCTTTATATATATTTTGAAACAAAGAATATAGAAATATATTCTGTTTTGTTTTCTGCTTTCCTTGTTATTTTTGTAGATGAGCAATCAACTTTCTAAATCTTTGTCCTTTTTATGGATAATTTTGCTTCATATAATTTATTTTGAATCACAAAGAAATTATTAGGGGTGGAGTATAAAAAACCAAACCAATCGGAAATAATCAATACAAATAAAATTGTATTATTACCCAAACAATATTTTTTTTTTATACCTGATTAAATATATAAAAATGTGCTAAATATTAACTAAAACAATTAAATTTTTATAGTTATTCTCTTTAGGGGAGTTTAATTCGGATTTCAGTTTGGTTTTGTTTGAGGTTTCGGTTGATGAAAAACGGATGGATTGGTATTGCAGCGGATTCGGCTTTTTAGTCAAATATATCATTACTTTTTGAAGAAATTTTAATTTAAATCGGGTTTTTTTGGTTCGTTTCAGATTCGGTTTTTCACATATAGAAAAATGATTCCAATTAAACCATATTAAAAATACAACTTGGTTTTCAGATCGAATATGTTAATTGTTTACTCGGAATAAATACCCTTAATTTTCTTTGTTCAACATCAAACCAAACCGGAAATTTTTCAAACATAACCGAATTGATATATACTTAAATTTCCATTTAGGAGTCTTGTATATTTTCTAAACCTCAAAATAAATTCAAAACCGAAAAGCTCAAACCGGAAAATCAAATGCTAAAATACCAAATTGAAGAGAAGGGCAAATTGGTATTTTAACGGTTAAGTGGATAGGATAACTCTGTGAATTTATTCTCCGTCGAGCTTCAAAGTTTTCGAGCAGCTTAGAGCTCTCTCTCTCGGAGAAACGAAAACAATGGCGTCTTCTTCAGCGTCACTCTCTCTTTGCTCAACTTTCTCATCTCATTGCAATGTCAATTCTCACCGTTCGAGTCCTACCTTTGCTTCTCTCTCGAAACCTTCGCTTAATTTGACTAAACCTGTGATTCGCTTTCTTTCTCCTTCCACCACTACGTCATCGTCTCGAGTCACATTCCCAATCGCTCCGAAATTCGCTGAATCAGCCGTCGCTGAACCGGAGACTACAGATATCGAAGCTGTGGTGGTTTCCGATGTCGCAGAGGTCACTGAAGATAAACCTAAACGAGAAGAGATTTTCGCCGTTGTTATGGTGAGCTTATGAATCAAACGAAAAATAACAAAAATTATCAATTTCAATACTGTTTTGGATTTTGCAAACTAATTTTGAATTAATTTAGAGTTTTTTTTGTAGCTTATAATCTTAAGAAATTAGGTTTTGGACTAATGAAATGTTGACTTCTTAGTGAGAGCTTCAGAATAAAATGAGAAATAATTTCTCAATTTTGATTTAATATTTGTGTTTTTGTGGCTTATACTCTTTAAGAGTTAAGTTTAGTATACATCTTAGTGAGAGCTTATCAATTAAGATTATTAGTTACAATATTATGAATGATGCTTCTTTGATTTAGTTTAAGTGTTGTTCTCTTTTGGTTAATTAGGTTGGTGGACGCCAATACATTGTATTTCCAGGGAGATATCTCTACACTTCGAGGCTTAAAGATGCAAATGTCGATGATAAGGTATTTCACAATCTCCTTTCAAGGATTTGAAAATTCTTCTATGTGATGATGGGTTTCTCTTTTTGTAAAATTCCGTGTAACCAAAATGATATATCTATGAAATGTTGGTGTAACCATTGGAAGATAGAGTAAAGCTTTGTTTCGTGTGTTTTTGCCATTCGAAAACGAAAGAACATAATTTGCGTTCTATAGAAGTTTTGTTTTTGTCTATTTGTTAGCAATGTTAAGTTGTTTCTTTGTTGGGTTTTTGGTGAGTTTCTTGAAGTTTTCATCTTTTGTGCAGATTGTTCTGAACAAAGTGTTACTTGTGGGAACAAAGACGCATACTTACATCGGCAAACCGGTTGTGAACAATGCTACTGTACATGCTGTAGTGGAATCTCAAGTAAAAAATGCTTCTGATTTGTATGTTTCGACTTTGTGGTTCTTAACTTGGAATAACGGTAATATCTTTTGTTGTTGCAGGGTCTTGATGATAAAGTGGTTGTCTTCAAGTACAAGCCTAAGAAGAAGTACCGTAGAAATATTGGCCATCGACAGGTACTCCCATTGTCGATAAATCCGCTTTCTATTGAACTAATGTAGACTTGTAATTGCGCCCAATGAATCTGCAAAACACGGTAAATAACTAGACTTACATTGTGTTTTCTGTGTTGGTTATGGTAGCCAAATACGAGGATTAGGATTACAGGAATCACAGGGTATGAAGAGTATCCAGCGTCGCCCAATGTTGCGGTTTAATCTGTGTTGAGAGAAGTATAGGATCTTTGACAAATGTTATGCTTCTTGAATGTTAAAATTTTTCTAATCTTCTCTATGTAATATTTTTGTAAAACAAGATCTTTTCATTTCTGCTGAGATCCGTTTTATTATTATGTACCAGCTTTTGCCATTCTTTTGTTCACAAAACTGAAAATTATAAGTTAGTGAATCAAAACTTCAGCATTGCTTATCAAATTCATCAAAATGTACTAGATAAAGTTTATAGAATAGTATTTTTTGAGTTGTGTTGATATGAAAATCTGAACATAGCTTATATATAAGGGAAGTTTACTTAAATAGTACAAAAATTAGGTGAAATGATTAGAATGGGTGAAATGTTTTTTTTTTTTAATTACTTTAATGTTTTTTATTCCAAGTGTCATTTTAAGTATTTGATAACAAAACGTTATTACAAAAATGCTATTATTATTTATTTTCACATAAGCCGAAAAATAGATGTCCCGCATACGTGGCACAGAAACTGCCTACGTGTATTATGTATTATGAAAGTCTGCCGTAATTATTTTTTTGCCTTAATGACTGCAGACTTATTAGAAGAGTGACCGATTTAAGTGAACGGCTGATTTATTAGCATGTCGACTGATTATAATACCTTAATCAATCTGAAGTCACATCACACTTATATATACACGACACGGCTGACTTATTAGAATTTTTACTGACTTATGAGATATTGACTGATTTACTGACTTATGACTTATATATTTTTACTGACTTATATATATACAACACTGCTGAGTTTTATTAAAACGACCGAGTTATGAAAATGTTGGCTGACTTATAGCTTTGACATGGCTAACTTATATTTGGCTGACTGATTTATCGATAATTCAACTGACTTATTTGGCTGATTTATATTTAAACGACAAACTTATGCGGACGTATTGTGGCTTACTTACTGTAAATCTGCCATTAATAGGCAGATTAACTTAAAAGTCGGATTAATTACGGCTGACTAAGTAGTTGAGAAGTAATTACTATACTTCCTCTGTATCACAAACATTGATTTTCTGAGGTTTTATTCTTGTATCAAAAAGATTGATTTTCTCTAATAGATTTAATGCATTTATATTTTCAAAATCAATTAATTACTTAATATATTAATATTTAGTGTAATTATAGTTACTAAAAAAATATAAATAGGGTAAAAAACAACCTGAGATTAACTTTTTGCTATTTTCCAGGAACATTTATTATTTTTCTTAATCTTGGTGAAAACCTAAGAAAATCAATATTTCTGATACAGAGGGAGTAATATAATGGTTTTGACGAGAGGTTTACTCGATATAGTTGCCGACTTAATTCTTTCACCTGATTTATGTGTGTTCAGTGGCTGATTTTATAAGCAATTTGGTATCAAGGTATTATTTCCTACAATGCGGCTGATTTATTTGACTTATATGAATTATACGACCGATTTATTTCTACGATTGCGGCTGATTTATTTAATGAAATTAATAGATGGATTACTAGAAGGTCCATAGGACATTAAGATTTGCAAGGGAGATCAATATGGGAAGTCTTGAGAAGGGGTATGAAGAATTACCTTCTTATCTACAATAAGAAGGACAAATTGTGGTACAATAACTCGTCTTAAGATAGATGAATGCGGGAGATTCAAGTATCTATTTATTGCATTTGGTGCGAGCATCAGTGGCTTTCCTTTTATGCCCAAAGTAGTCAACGTGGATGGTATATTTCTCCATGGAAAATACAAATGGACGCTTCTTACAACATTAGCTCAAGATGGTAACTTTCATATCTTTCTATTAGCGTTTGGTGTGGTTGACATTGAAAATGATGATTTTTGGTAATGGTTTTTTACGCAATGGAAACTTGTGGTTCCTGACGATAAAGGTCTTGCAATCATCTCAGATAGGTAATTGGAAATGTTTTTCCATTGGCCACTCGTGGGATTTGCACGTATCATTTATATAAGAATATCTTGGTACAGTTAAGAGGGGAAATTTGTTTCGTTTGGTGAATAGAGCTGCAAATTATTATAGAATGGATGAATTTGAATTCGTCTTCAATGAGATTGGAGCGCTGAACCCTGAACTTCATGGTTACCTCCAAAGAGCGGATGTACGAATGTGGGCACGTGTTCATTTCCCGGGCGATAGATATAATCTAACTACAACAAATATAACAGAATCGATAAACAAGGTACTCTCTAAATCAAGAAGTTTTCCAATCGTTCGAATATTAGAATCGATTAGGTTAATGATGAAGAGATGGTTTAATGAGCGGCGAGAAATTGTTGGAGGTGATATTTATATTTCATAAATCGGCCATATAATTTTATAAGTCAGCCACATAATTTCATAACTCAGCCATATATTCTCAACATCTAATAATTTTTTGGATTACCAGGACCGTGTGAGTGGTGCCAAAGTTGCGACGGTACAAACGATTGATGCTTACCATGTATAAGTTAATAGTGGAACATCTTTGCATGTTATGAATTTGGATTCGAGGAGATGCACTTGCCATCGTTTTGACATTGATAAGTTACCATGCGTACATGCAATTGCTGCTGCCGAACACAAGAATGTTTGCCGTATCTCATTATGTGACCCATATTATTACAGTATGGATTTGGTTAACGCATATGGTGGTTAAGTTATGCCTATAGATTCGGCGCTCTTCGTTCCAGACCACATAGCGGAACAAGTATGCATCCCCCAATTGCTCGTAATCAACCTGGAAGACCTAAGAATCGTAGGATTAAATCTTGTTTAGAAGTGGCAAGTGGGAAGAAACTCCCAAGATAGCAACACACTTGGTCTATGTGTAAACAGGTTGGACATAATGTGAAAACTTGTAAACTTTAATTGATTTAAGAGAGTGTGTATTTTGTTGTTGATAAAAAAAAAAAAGAATGTGTATTTTGTAAAACTGGTGTTTTTTGTGGTATTCTTTTGTTGTTTATATACTTAGACTTTCAAGACATGTTCTATGTTTATATACTTATATTTTCAAGACATGTTTTACCATAATAAATCAGCCATAATATAGAAATAAATCAGCCGTATTGTGGCCACGTCTGAATCATAAATCAACCAACATAACAGTCAATAAATCAGCCACAATATAGACATAATCAGTACTATAACATTTAAGGAGTACATTTAAGAAGTAAATCGAAATTAACCATCTATTTACACCAATTGCCACTCAATTAGTTACTTTCTAAAATGATTTCTCAAATCGGGGAGGGTAAATTAGTCTTAAAAAGATGCCACGGTAATTAATTTCGATATGTTTCGACTAATCCTTAGGGAATAGTCCATTCAAAGTTAATTACAATTAAAACTCTTAAAACATAACAAGATCTGCGTCTTTAACCATGGACAGTCGGATCTCGGGTGGGTGGGGTTTTGAATATCCAACGAATTAAAAACATATTCTCTAAATATTGGATGAATGCAAGATTTCCTAAACAAAATTATCGGAAATCTTCAATCATATAGAAGCTGTTTTTATTCTCACAATCAATTAGTTTTAAATATGATATATGATTGGAATATTTTAAAATTTTCCTTTGAATCATAAATGGATTAAATCTGGTTTAAATATTATCAACTGATTTATTGGAAAGTAATATCTGATTTCAAAATTATGAAACAAATTAACGGAGATTTAGACATATCTAATATATATGATTTCCTAATACGAAATTTCAATGGAATATTCAAAATAATTTAAATCTCGATTTATGCAAATATAATAAATAACATAGAAAATTTCAGAGTAAGCTAAAAAATCTTTTCCTTACCTAATTAAATAGTTAGTAATTAAAATTTTCCACATAAGATCATAACAATCAACGTAATCTTTGCTATTTCACTAGTTTCTAAGCGATCTTTCATCCATTTGATTTCATTCTCCAACAACATGATTTTATCTTCAACATCACTTATTCTATGGTCATACTTTCCATCAAGTTTAGTTTCAACCTTGTTTTCTATGCCTCCAACTATTCCGCTGATTTTGTTCTTCATCACATCAAATCTTGTGTACAGGTTCTCCACCAGCCGCACAAAGCCAGAGACATACACATTTCTCTCATAATCTTCAATGTCTGATACGTCAACATTCTTTTCTTTGTGTTTCTTCCTTGGTGATTCAACTTGCTTGACATTTTCAGATTCTTGATCACTCTCACATGGTCTTCTCCCATTATCATTTCTTTTCTTTTTCTTCTTCGGTTGCTCTGATACTTCGACATTCTTTCCTTTGTGTTTCATTTCCACAAACTTTCCTTTGTGTTTCTTCCTAGGTGATTGTTGGTACCGGATCCTGAACCGAGGATCCGTGAAGGAAAGGAACATGCACACGACAACCACACACCCGGGGCGCGAGTAGGACTCGAAGGGGGAACTTCCCGAGAAGAGTGGAAGGGAGTCCAGAATAATGGGCCGAAGCCCATCTGAGGCCCAGGAAGGAAAAATCAAAAATATAAAGACGTTGCCACTTTCAAGAGCAGAATCAAAACGAACGTATTAAAAGAGAATCAAGTGATTAATTAGGAGCATTTAACACTCATCATTGTATAGATATAGACCCCATAGCTCAGAAAAGGGGACAAAACTTTTGGCAATTTGAGCATAATAAACAATTTACTTTTTCATAAGCAATAAGATATATTCTTTAAGTATTTTTACGTAGTGTTGGATCTGGTATCCACAGTGATTCAACTCGCTTGATATCCAAATAACTTTTAACAAACTTATTTTCAATAATGTCAGAAATAAGGTTATGAAGTTCTGTGTCTTCATTTTTATCACCCCAAGTAGGATATACCTCATCTACAGACTTCATAATCATCCTCCTAACACGCACATATGTTAATAATGTGGCACAACACAAGAACACATCATTATATAATTAGTTAGCCGCAATACAACACAAATATCATTATGACAGGTACAACTGTAACAAACGATTTAAATTAAATCATAAGTCAGTTATAATCGGTGCTGTGAAAATATTACCTCACCATGCTTTGATATCTCCTGACTAATAACCTTATCTAAATCCTCCTGTGTACGATTTCCACCCCATCGAAGAAATGGAATTTTATTCGGTTGTAATATTCTCCCAAAACGCTCTCTGAACACCCTAATTGATTCATACCCCCAAAAGAGCAACACATGCACGCAGCCGTTGACGGTATACGAATTTTCTTCATATTGAACAATCTTAAGACCATTTATAAGACTTTTAAATGCCACCCGACCCCATGGATTAATCATCAATGTATTCATCTTTGAAGACTTTTTTTTGCAGTTTCTAGAGATATTCTAGAGTTATGATGTAAACCATGAATACCCATGTGTAGAATACATAACAACCCCAACATCTTCCGTTCTGGTAAATCCCATCAACGACATTTACCAAATGCTTCAGCCAATTCATCATACTTTGGTCCAACTCCATACGGAACACCTAAATCTGTCCAGAAACTAGTGTGGTCAGCTTCACAACTTTCATGTGGCATTGCATCTGTCTTTAGCCCCGTAATCTCAGCAAATTCGTATAAGCTAAACCTGATTGGTTGACCACCGATCAATACCCAAATCTCATTCTCATTATGTATTGCTAACTGACGGGTGAGTAGATAATGTACAGTCTTAGCATACCACACGTAATCGCTATCAACTAGCTTAGGAATGAGTCCAAGAGATGATTTCTTAATTTCTTCCCATGCATCTCTTCCAATTGCTTCTCTAACGCGTGAAAATTTTTCCAACTGACAGTTGTGATTCATGCTTCTATTCTGCAATGGAGATTTCCCTTCTTCGTAAAGTCTAAGCGGGTACTTGTTTGCTTATTTAGAAGAATTCATCTGCCAGTAAATCATAAATTAACCAGCAAACACATAAATCAGCCATTAAGTACTTTGTGAATCAGCCACCAAAACACAAAAATCAGCCATGATAAACACATAAATCAGTTATTAAGTACTTCGTAATTCAGCCACCAAAACACAAAAATCACCATTACAAAGCATAAACGGATAAATCAGCTATCATATACACATATATATACACTTAAAACTTAAATAAGCCATTAGATAAACACATTGTTCTATAAAATCAGCCATTACATAACATATTAATCCACTAAATCAGCCATTATATGAAATATTAATCCGACATTATTATTGTAAATCAGCCAGCAGTCCGCGCCAAAGTTTTTTAAATAATTAAATAGCCCGGGATATGGCCGGAATATGGCTGGAAAATTGAATGTACAACTTCAGAATATCGTATACATACCATAGTTATCTTCAACATTTGAAACAAACAATGAAAATCCTTCAAACATATAGAAATGTGCGTTACTAGTTTTTTTAAGAATCGATATCAAATCTTAACATAATAACTTCGGAGTAGCTAAAACACAAACATTTATAGTTTTTGAATGTCGAAATTCAGTTTCCCTTGCCAAAATTCAATTTCCCTTGGCGAAATTCAAGATCCCTTGCCGAAACTTTGGTAGATGAATGCGACTGGAGATGCGGATAGGAGAAGATGCGACTGTAGAGATACGGAGGAGATTTTAGGGTTTCGATTTTCGCCGCAGATGAGAGAGGTTGATGCCAGTTTTTTTTTCTGAATGGGTTTGAGAAAACTGAAACGTTTTTAATTTTAATTTCAATTTTAAGGAGGCAAAACTGTTTTAATTTTTTTTATTAAACGTAGAATATGATTTAAAATAAATCAAAATGGCATAATCGTTTATTAAATTTTTAATTTTTTTTTTAATAGAAATTTTCTTAATCATTTTGATATTTAATTAATTTTCAAAAAGATATTAATTATGGTAATCATTTAACAACGTTTCTATGCTATGCTATGCTATTTAAGTAAATAACACTAAAAATTAAGCTTGGTAAATCTTAAGCCACCCAACTAATCTTGCAAATGTCCGGTTTGGAGTATCACCAGAACCTTGTGAGGGAGGATTGGATTAAGTGGAAAATTTGAAGCACGACATATCATACAAAGAAAGAGTGGTTAAAACGGCTTAGAGAAGCACTTTTTTACCTGCTCCGGATAGAAACTGATTAGACCAAGATATTATTCTTTGTCTATTTTATCAAATATGCAGGTGAAAATATCTTTTTTTTGCTTTCCAAAATGTCCATATATGCTAAAGTATTTTTCTACTCCACCCTTGGTCTTCACTTCCATTGGCGTCCACTTAGAGAAAGTGAAAGAGGTTTTGCTTCCATTTATTCGTTGATTGTAAGCTTCCTCATAATGTTTAAGGGTGAAAAGCTTCACAACTCGTGACACTTTTTCTACTAAAGAACATAGTATTAATTTCTCATTTTCCATGTTTATACTCTTAGCTCTTTACTGATAATGACACCACCAAAATGATTTGGTGAAATGGTTTTTAGCCCTACTCATGGTGAGAGTATCAAAAGATCTCAAGGTCTAACTTCTTCTGGAAACGACTCTCAGAAGAAGGTGATGTTTTTTTTTTTTTTTTTTTTTTTTTTTAACATTTAAGAAGAAGGTGATGTTACTATATATCTTTAATTAATGGATCAATAAAGATATACTCACGTTTTTTTTTTTTTTTTTTGAACAGTGGCTTCACGTTTACATGGATGGGCATTAAGAGCTCTAAGCCGGTGAGTTTATTATTTGTTAGGCACTGTGCATTATATATATATATGGCCGTGTCCATTAGGTTCTTGCAAATATTAATATACTAGTTTAGGAAGTACAGATTCTGGATGACTTCTAAATGTTTTTGTTATTGTTCTAGATTAGCTTGTTGAATTTCATCATATATAGTACTCGTTTATTTTGCAGGATCTAAGTAGTTTAAAATCAGCTCAAATTTTGATTTAACTTATCCGTATAGATAGGATTTTTTTATCTTCATTTGTTCTCTTTAAGGATCCATGATCTGTGTTGAGTCATCGTCATGTGATTGTGTTTATGTGTCCTTTATTTATGAAAAAGTGATTTTACTTTCCTTTTTTTTTGTGTGGTTGTACTGAATGTAGCAAATGCATAGGGGTATTGACATATGACTTATACTGAAGAGCTATGAGTTTATTAATCTTTTTGCTGAACAAGATATGTCTACGGATTTGTGTCTTTATGAATGTGTAAAGAGTATACCTCCAAAAGATCATGACAAAACAACCCTGCTAATGGTCCAGATTCGAAGGTGAATTCCCTTGTTATCATTTCAGTACAATAATGGGAAGACTCATGTTTTTTTTTTCTTATAACAGTGGGATAATTCTAATCGAAAAGCCAATGATATTTACTCTAAAAACTTGGCTGAATTGGAATCTGGACACTCTCGAGCCAAAAATTGTCATTCGACTGAAGGCTTAGGTGAAAAGGTGAAGATGGATATTTAATTATTTTCTTACATTTAAGCCTAGTTTGACCAATCAACAAATGAAGAAGATTCATGCCACTACAAGAAAGCAGCCGGAAAACCGACGGACCCATGTCCGTCGGAAAATTCCGACGGTAAAACGACGGATTTCCGACGAAATTGCATTTTTTTAAGTCGTCGGAAATCTGTCGGATATCCGTCAGAAAATTCCGACGGATTTCCGACGGATAGCACCACCGCCATTTCCGACGGATTTCCGACGGAATAGTCGGCGATCCGTCGGAAATCCGTCGGAAAATATGAACGTTAAAAGAGCAGTTGGTATCGCAGGTTACCGTTGTATGGTGCCGTTGCATTCTGACGGATTTCCGACGGATTTCCGACGGATGCGAGTTTATAAATATGTTTCCACACTCTTCATTTCATTTTACTCCAATTTCATCTCTCTCTCTATTTTCTTATGATATTCATGCGATTATAAACAAAAAAAAGTGGAGAGATATGTCTAGATATTTTCGATCATGGATGGACGAACCAATGATGAATTCGGAGACGAACCTCTTAAACGAGGAATATGCACGAGGCATAGTCGAGTTCATGAAATTGGCTGGAAATCAACCGCGTGTACTTAAATCAGGTAAGTTGAAATATCCATGTTCAATTTGTAGAAATTCTCGTAATGTTGCGGTAGAGATAGTTTGGCATCACTTGTATACCAATGGATTTACGCCGGGTTATAAGATTTGGTATCTACATGGGGAAACAAATTATGATCATGGTAGTAGTAGTAGTGGACCAACAGTCTCAGAATTTGTAGGAGATAGAACGGAAGTAGATGTAGGTGTAGGCACCGTTGAGATGGTAAATGATGCGTTTAGAGAGAATGTACAGTATGGCAGTGAAGAGAGAGATAGGTTTGAAGAACCTAATTTAGAAGCAGGAAGATTTTTTGGTATGTTAGACGCATCAAAGCAGCCACTTTATAAGGGGTGTAGAGAAGGTCATTCGCCTTTATCATCTGCCACTAGATTGATGACGATTAAGACGGACCACAATTTGTCAGAGGAGTGTGTTGATGCGATAACAGACTGGGCGAAAGATTTATTGCCTGAAGATAATCTTTTACCCGCATCGTACTACGAGGTACAGAAACTTGTAGCTGGTCTTGGTTTGCCGTATAAGGTGATAGATGTGTGCATCGACAATTGTATGCTATATTGGAGAGAAGATGAACACTGTAACAGCTGTCGATTTTGTCGCAAACCGCGGTATCAGGAAACGAGTGGTCGAGTTCCAATTCCATATAAACGTATGTGGTATTTACCAATAACAGATAGATTGAAGAGGTTATATACATCTCAGCGTACGGCAGAGGCAATGAGATGGCATGGAGAGCATCGTCAAGATGGAGATATTACACATCCTTCAGACGCAGAGGCGTGGAAACATTTTCAGTCTACCTATCCGGATTTTGCGTACGAGCGCCGGAATGTGTACCTCGTGTTATGCACAGATGGTTTTAACCCATTTGGAAAGCATGGAAGGAAGTATTCGTTGTGGCCTGTAATTGTAACTCCTTACAATTTGCCTCCATCTCTGTGTATGCGTCGAGAGTTTTTGTTTCTCTCCATTCTTGTTCCTGGCCCAGATCATCCGAAGAGATCACTCGATGTATTCCTCCAGCCATTGATTTATGAGTTACAAATGCTATGGGAGCATGGTGCTGAAGCCTACGATGTTTCATGCTAACAAAATTTTAACATGCGTGCGGTTCTTATGTGGACCATAAGCGATTTTCCAGCATATGGTATGTTATCTGGATGGACAACTCATGGGAGATTATCATGCCCGTATTGCCAAGACAACACTGATGCATTCCAACTTAGGAACGGAAGAAAGAGTTGTTGGTTTGATTGTCATAGAAGGTTTCTACCGAGTGATCATCCGTATCGTCGGTCTAGAACATTGTTTACAAAGTCTAAGAAAGTGTTTGATGCGCCACCTCCTGAGATAGACGGATATACTTTATTAGAACAATTGAGAGATTTTGGTGCTGATAGGACTCCTGACTGTGGGGGTAATGGACATGAAGTTGTGTACGGTGCCGGTGAAGTTCATAACTGGCACAAGAAGAGTATTTTTTGGGATCTGCCTTACTGGAAGACCCATTTATTGCGGCACAATCTAGATGTGATGCACGTTGAGAAAAACTTCTTTGAGAACATCATGAACACTGTCTTAAACGTCAAAGGGAAGACGAAAGACAATATCAAATCTAGATTAGACTTGGCCGATATTTGCGATAGGGCTTTTTTTGAAGTTCAGCCGGATGGTAAATACATATTTCCTCCGTACGGGTTGCAAGGAGATAAGAAAAGGGAATTTTTTGATTGGATTCGCGATGATGTCAAATTCACTGATGGGTACGCATCAAATCTACGTAATTGCATAGATTATGGAGAAGGGAAATTTACAGGAATGAAGAGTCATGATTGTCATGTTGTGATGCAGCGGCTTCTTCCTTTCGCTTTTGCCCATCTTGTTGATCCAGATGTCTACCAAGCAATTGCAGGAGTTGGTTCTTTCTTTCGAGATTTATGCACAAGAACACTTACTGTTGACGGAATCCGAAACTTAGAGGTCAATATCCCCGTGATCCTTTGTAACCTTGAAAAGATATTTCCGCCATCTTTCTTTGATGTGATGGAACATCTTCCTATCCACCTCCCACGAGAAGTTGCACTAGGAGGTCCAGTTCAATACCGTTGGATGTATCCTTTTGAGCGGTATATGTTTCATCTGAAGAAAAAGGTTAAAAATTTAAGTAAAGTAGAGGGATCTATTGTCGCACAGAGCCTCAACGAAGAAGCGTCACAGTTTGCTGAATATTACTTCCCATCCGAAGTTCGTACAAAGAGTAGACGTCCTGGTCGCCATGATGATCGTAATGAGAGAGCGATTTATCCCATCGTAGTTCCTGAGTTGTTTTCCCAAGTTGGTCGAGTGAGTGGAAAAAGCAAGACACGCACATTATCACAACAAGAGTTTAAACACTTGCATACGTATATCCTAACAAATTGTGAGGAAATTGCGGAATATGAAAGGTAAAAAACTTTATTTATGACAATGTATATATATATATTCAAATATATTATATTTAATTTATTAACTTTCATACAAATGTGGTTTTCGTACAGGATTTACATGGCATTAATACGCGGGTGGTTTGTGGATAAGTCAGAAGAAGAGCTTCAACAACATAAGGAGGAAGATTTTATGACTTGGTTTAGGGAATTTTACGTAAGATTTAACAAAACTCTATTATTTTCAAATAAGTGTCAATGTTATTTATGTTAATTGCGGTTAATTTTTTTCGTAGATTCCTGAAGGAATAAAGAGCGGAGCCACATTTCCCACATGGTTAATGGAATTTGTTAGTGGTCCAATCTACCGTGCAAAGTCTTATCCTAGGTATTGCAGTCGGGGATATGGGTTTAGGATTCATGACGAAAGAAGGACAAGACCATCTGCAGATTATGGTGTTTCTGTGAAGTCTGGTAATGATGTTTACTACGGCATTCTTCAGGAAATATTGGAAGTTAAGTACCCAGGAATGTTAGACTTGAGGTGCATTGTTTTTAAGTGTGATTGGTATGATCCATTACTTGGTCGTGGTGTTGTCGTGGACCAATTTGGTGTTACTTCTGTTAACACAAATCGGAGACTACAACATTATGATCCATTCATTCTAGCATCACAAGCAGATCAGGTTTGGTTCAATTAAATGTTGTGTTTTTACTAATTTTTATGTTTATTTCGGCGTTTACTTACAAAAATTTCTGTATTTCTTTATAGGTGTGCTACATTCGTTACCCTCGCATAACACGGCGGTCAGATCCTTGGGTCACAGTTACTGCAATAAGTCCTAGAGGAAGAATTTATGGAGTTTCTCAACACGATGCCATGCAGCCAAGCATAAGTACTCCAATGGATCCAGTTGCGGCCTCTACTGGTGTCGATCTTGTGGTTGATTTCACACAAATCGGTATAGTTCATTCCGAGTCAGAAGAAGAACAAGGAGAATTTTATGACGATACAGACTCAATTACATCTGAAGGATCAACATCATCAGAGGAAGACGAACAAGGAGAATAACAAGGAGAATAAAAAAATATCTTGCAAAAGTAATAAATTTGTACAATGAACTACGGTTTGGCTTGATCCCGATATGGGTACGTAGGCAGCTCTAATCGAGCGCAGCTATTTAACAAAAATAATTTATTCATTTTTAACAATATTCAAATACAAAATAAATATTATAAAATAAATATGTATCAATTTAAAAACATGTTTTAAATCATATAATGTGAATATTTTAACAATAATGTGAATGTAAATTTAAAAACATATTTTAAATCATATAATGTAAAAACATGTTTAAAAACATGTTTTAAATCATATAATGTAAATTTAAAAACATATAATGTGAATGTTTTAAATCATATAATGTAAATCATATAATGTAAATCATATAATGTGAATGTTTTAAATCATATAATGTAAATCATATAATGTGAATGTTTTAAATCATATAATTATATTTTAAATCATATAATGTGAATGTTTTAAATCATATAATTTAAAAACATGTTTTAAATCATATAATGTAAATTTTTTATAATGTGAATGTTTTAACAATAAATATTGACTTTTTTGGATTCAAATAAATATGTTGATTATAGGATTTATTTTGGATTTGAACATATATATATATATATATATATATATCTTTTGATATTTAACCAATTACTAAACATGGCTCAATGGTTTAAACTGTATAAATTATCCTAGAGGGCTGCAGTTCGACCCTCAGGAGCTCCAAAATAAATAAACTTTTTTCCGACGGATTTCAATATTTTGTTTTTTCTATTAAAATTGAATTTAAATTTTTTAAATTATTCAAATTCATCTTATTTTTAATTTGCAGCAAGAATTCAGGTGGGACAGTCACTTAACCGCTTCGGTTAGACGCGAATTCGATAAAAAATGTGCACGGGCGTATTCATGGAAGATAAACGAGTGGAAAGAAAAGTGGAAGCAGAATGATGTGCCAAGGGACTTGGTTTCGAACCCGGATCTATTTAACGGGTTCATCGCTTACTGGAATGAAGAGGCTACCAAAGAATCCGCCGCAAAACATTCTGCATCCCGGAACAGCGATCGCAAAGGAAAGGGCAAAGCGACGCACAATCTAGGTGCGAAGAGCAAGGCGACGAAGGCAAAAGAACTAGTAATTTTCATTCATACTAAAATGAATCATTAATTTTTTTTAAGTTTAAGATTCACAAATTTTACTCAATTACTTTTTTTTGCATACAGTTTCGGGAAGATGGTGTCGAACCATCTAATTTGAGATTGCTCCAAGCTGTCCACACCGGCAAGGATGGTGTAATCCACGATCAGGTCACTCTGGATATCGTCGAGAACGTCAATAGGATGCGTGAGAGTTCCTACTTTCTCAACCAATCATTAAAGGAACCCCTCCCCTAACCGAAGTTCCTTTGGAGAAGAAAAACGAGTTCGTATTTGAGGTAAGTTAAATTTTTATTTTTATTCAAGTTTTAATTCATTTTCAATTTTTAGTCAACTTTTTAATTGGTTCCACAGGCTATTCCGAGGTCTAAAGGCCGGTATTATGGTCTTCCCGACGATACTTCATCCTCCATTACGTCACGCTATTACGGAGGTTCTCACGGCCCACGTTTAGAAGATAAAGTGGAGGAACTCGAGACTACGGTGCAACGCCTCACAGAGGAAAACCAAGCGATGGCGGCTAGGATGGAAGCATTCATGGCTCAATACCCACCACCACCACCTTAGATCTTGTTTATGTTTTTTTAAATTATTTGTTAGAAACCACTTTATGTTTAATATTTTCTGTTGTTTTAATTTTTATTTCGAATAATTTAATATTAAAGTTTTATGTTTTTTTTTATTTTAAAAACAATTAGAATTTTATTATTTTTCAAGTATGTGAATTTTTAAATTATTATAAATATTAATTAAATACCGGTTCTTAAGTGACAATCGATATTTTGATTAATATATTCTAAACTTATCATTCAAACCAATATTAAAAAAACATAACTTGAAAACAATTCAATTTAAACGGTTAAAAAAAAAAACCATGAAACACCAAACCGTCGGAATTCCGTCGGAAATTTCCGACGGATTTCCGACAGATTTGGGCAAACCGTCGGAAATCCGTCGGAAATTTCCGACGGAATTCCGACGGTTTGGTGTTTCATGGCTTTTTTGACAAATTTTACACAATAAACCTCAAACAACTAATTATATTATAAGATTATTAGATATAACACAATTTAAACTTAGTATTTAGGTTAAATTATTTTTTTCAAGATTTTGGAATGATTTACACTTAAGTTCTACATAATAAAATGTATACTTTAACTTGCATGTTTACTAATTCCTAAGTATAAATCTTAATTTTGATAAATTCTTATAAACGGAGGTGAATATTGTAAACTTATCATTGAAATCATTAATAAACCACACTACAAACACATTCCAATTGAAACGAATCGAAAAAAACTCACGAAACCACAAACTGTCGGAAATCCGTCGGAAATTTCCGACGGATTTCCGACGGGTTTAGGGAAACACGTGTTAGTTTTTAAGGTTTGTCTGACAAAAGGAATAACATATATTTTTCTCAAGTCCGTCGGAAATCCGTCGGAAATTTTCGACGGATTTCCGACGGACAGTGAAATTTTGGCAAAATCAAACATTTTCGTGTCCCGCGTTAGTTGAATTTTACGAAATAATTTCGAAAGTCCGTCGGAAATCCGTCGGAAGTTCCGACGGATTTCCGATGGACAGTGAAATTTTCGCAAAATCAAACGTTCTCGTGTCCCGCGTTAGTTGAATTTTACGAAATAATTTCAAACATTCCGACGGATTTCCGACGGACATTCCGTCGGAAAAATCTGTTTATAAGCGCAACCTCACTCGAAAAATCAGATTGAATGAGAGTGAATGTTAGATTTAGGTGAAGTTATAGGTTTTCAAAGTTAGATTTAGGTTTGGAATGTTAGATTTAAGTTTGGAATGTTAGATTTATGTTTTAAATGTTAGTTTTAAGTTATAAATGTTAGTTTTAGGTTTGGAATGTTAGTTTTAAGTTTTGGAATGTTAGATTTAGTTATTGTGAACTTAGAGATGGGATTTGAATCTTAGTTTTAGGTTTGGAATCTTATATTTAGATTTTAGAGTGTTTGATTTAGGTTTTCAAAGTTAGATTTTAGGTTTGAATGTTAGTTTTAGGATAAAAATGTTATATTTAGATTTTGCAATGTTAGATTTAGGCCATTAATGGTTGTAGATTTTGAAGTGGTTTTTAGTTTTAGTTTTTCATAAAATCTACTTTATAGCCAATCATGATTATGAGAAAAGTGGTTTTCCCAAAAAATAGGGAATCCAGATTTTGTTAGTTTTTGTCAATTTTCAAAGAAAATCCAAAATCTATGTTTGAGTAGTTTTTCATTTTTTAACGTGACTTGACTTATTTATTTGTATTTTTAGTTTTTAATTTTATTTTTAATACAAATCTAAAAACCATAATCCAGAATCCAAAAACTAAAAACCAAAAACTATAATCCAAAAACCAATGAAAAACTTGCAAACATTCATGACCTTAAGGTTTTCAATGTTAGATTTAGGTTTATAATATTAGTTTTAGGATAAAATTGTTAGATTTATATTTTGGAATGTTTAGATTTAGGTTTTCAATTAACATATTTAGGTTTGGAATGTTAGATTTAAGTTTTGAATGTTAGATTTAGGTTTGGAATTGTAGTTTTAGGATAATAATGTTAGATTTAGGTTTTGTAATTAGATTTAGGTTTGAAATGTTTCTTTTAGGTTTCTAATTTTTTAGTTTTAGGTTTGGAATGTTTGATTTAGATTTTGGTTTTAAATGTTAGTTTAAGGTTTATAATGTTAGTTTTAGGATAAAATTGGTAGATTTATATTTTGGAATGTTAGATTTAAGTTTTCAATTAACATATTTAGGTTTGGAATTTTAGTTTTAGGATAATAATGTTATATTAAGATTTTCGAATGTTAGATTTAAGTTTTGAATGTTAGATTTAGGTTTGGAATTTTAGTTTTAGGATAATTATGTTAGATTTAGGTTTTGTAATTAGATTTAGGTTTGAAATGTTTCTTTTAGGTTTCTAATGTTTAGTTTTAGGTTTGGAATGTTAGATTTAGATTTTGGTTTTTAATGTTAGTTTAAGGTTTATAATGTTAGTTTTAGGATAAAATTGTTAGATTTATATTTTGGAATGTTAGATTTAGGTTTTCAATTAACATATTTAGGTTTGGAATTTTAGTTTTATGATAATAATGTTATATTAAGATTTTCGAATGTTAGATTTAAGTTTTGAATGTTAGATTTAAGTTTGGAATTTTAGTTTTAGGATAATAATGTTAGATTTAGGTTTTGTAATTATATTTAGGTTTGAAATGTTTCTTTTAGGTTTCTATAATGTTTAGTTTTACGTTTGGAAAGTTAGATTTAGATTTTGGTTTTTAATGTTAGTTTAAGGTTTGAAATCTTATATTTAGATTTTCGATTGTTAGATTTAAACTTTGATTTGTATATTTTATATAGGATAATTTGTAAATTTATATTTCTTTTTGTTTTTCAATATTTGAGAATTAATTTTTTAATTTTTGAATTTTTAATTATATAAAATATGAATTTTGTAATTGTTTTAAATTATTATTATTAATATTTTGGATTTTAAATAAATTTTTTTGAATTAATATTCGGAATATATAATTATTTATTAAATAATTTTTTTTATTATAATTTAGCCAATCCGTCGGAAATCCGTCGGAATATTTCCGACGGATTTCCGACGGCTTATATTCCGACGGATTTCCGACGGCTTATATTCCGACGGATTTCCGACGGAATGATGAAACGAGTAAACCGACGGATTTCCGACGGCTTGATGGAACCGGCAAACCGACGGATTCCCGACGGCTCGCCGGAACACGTAAACCGACGGATTTCCGACGGCTCGCCGGAACACGTAAACCGACGGATTACCGACGGCTTGCCGGAACCGGAAAACCGACGGATTTCCGACAGATTTCTGATTCATATTTTCCGTCGGAAATCCGTCGGAAATACCGACGGTTTTCCGACGAATTTTCCATTTCCGACGAGATAGAAGCGACGGACGAATCCGTCGGAAATCCGTCGGGATTGGCCAATTCCGACGGATTCCCGACGGATTTGGCCGTCAGTTTCGCGCCAGTTTTCTTGTAGTGTGCTGTTTTTTTTATACGATTTTTACTAATTCCATTCAGGTAGAGCAAAGCAAATCCTAATGTTAGCTTTGACTCCAAACCATGCAACGCTATTCCTGCAGAGAATAAGAAACATGAAATAGGCAATGTAAGTTCCTTATTATACTACAATTTAGTTTGTTCAATAATAGGAATTAGGAAGAGTCATGAAGAGTCATGGCTTTTTTTTTCTTGAACATAATGATGATATTACAAGAGAGGAATTGAATCATTTGGCTAGTTCACTCTACCACTAAACACTGCTCCTCCAAGACAAAAGGACCATAGCCCATCTCTAGACATATTTGAAGATAGAAAGGTGAGTTTGTGCTCCCTTTTCATGTTGTTACTATTACAGTTACAATAGTCATGTGTTTTTTTTTTTTTTTTTTTTTTCTGAACAGGGTTATTCTGGCGAGAAGTCGAAGTGAAAGTGAAGTGAGATAGTTGGATCTTCGAGGGAGGGTGAAGCGACCTGATGACCCAACCTAGGCCACTTCGATCCTCCTTTGATTGCCAAGTGGCATCCGTATAGCAATGAGAGTGATCCACTATATTTGATTGAGGCAAAGGAAGAGAGCATGCTTTCCTGGGCGAAATCTTGAGGTCATGAGCTTCCTACCAGGTTTGGGCTAATACGATCGCGTGGGAGATGCACTCTTTGGCTACCATGACTTTATATTCGAAAATAAAGCGATTCCGAGCTTTCCACATGGCCCAAAGAAGCCACATAATAAGAGGGGAATAACTTATTCCTAATGGTGGGAGAGGAATCATGGACTTTGCTGAGTGGAGGAGCTATTTCATGGTGAGATGAATATTTGGTTTTTTTGATCCGGTTGAGAGGTATCAGAGCCCACACTCGTCTCACAAAGGAACATTTGAGGAAGAGAAGGGTAGTCGACTCTTCTTCACCACAACTCTTATACTTTGAGGCTTCAAGGAGACCTCTGATAGCTAGAGAAGTACCTAAAGGGAGAGCATTCGATACAAGCTTCGATTGAAAGTTTTTTTTACCTTTTGGGGAGATATTGATGGACCAAATGTCATGTTGCTTCTCCATCCATGGGAGACCAAATAAGTGTTTAGAGCATCCATGAAAGAGTATACTTTCCCACTAGGACATGTGCAAGGAGAGATTCCGGGTTTCTCATGATCCGCCACCTTTTAATGAAAAGTGGAGCATCATTAGAGTTTTTTACATCCCAAAATTCAAGTTCTCCATAAAATTTCACTACATGAAAAATGTAGCATTTCGACCACCATTTCCGACCAAGAAATAATAGTCGGAAATTTCCGTCCGGTTTCCGACCAATTTCCGACCACCGTTGATACGATTCTGGATGGAGAATCATGTCCCAATCTCTCACTGGGAAGTTAAAGTGACAAGTTTAGATTCCAGGCTTGAGCAGCAAGCTGATCTAGAGTTGGATGGAAGGATAGACGCCACGAGAGGATGCGGAAGGCCTCTTGATAAGTCTGGTTCAAACAATCTAATCACTAGAATTGTTCTTGGGTTTCTAATTCGAATCACTCGAAAGAGAAAAAGAGAAAAGATAATTTTATTAAAAAGATGGTTAAGAAAAATACAAAAGAGTCTCAGAGGATATAAAGAAGAGAGGAGACGAAGAGGAGAAGAGAGGAAGAGCGCATGGAGTTAATGCTCGGTGAGTTTCGAGACATGCCTCGGAAACTCACCAAAGACCAACTCAAAATAAACACACAACACAAATAAAACTCTCAGACATAATTTAAAATTCAAATAACTAAAATAGAAAAAGATAGAAAGAAAAGAGGATAACGGTCCGCGCCAAACAATCTCGAGACGGCCGGACTAGGTCGGATCAATGCCAAGCAAAGATGAACCTATGGACCACGAACCTCATTAAAAACCTTCCTTTGGAAAACCACTTGGGAAAAACCAAAGGCAAGGGAAAAAGAGTGTAAGTGAGCCATAGGGCTTGATACTAATCATCCCGGACATGAACCATGACCAGCGTGGCCGCGGTATCATTAGCGTCCGAGTGATCCCTTTGAACCAAAGCTTGTCGTAGCAAGGCTCCAAATGTATGATTGAGTTCCTTAGTCCTAGAACGAATCTTAGAACCAACTAGCACTTCCTTGGTCGAACAAGATCGCGTCCTAGCTCCACATGGATCATCCGGAGCTTCCTTCTCGACCAGTTCCAACGACTCCTCGACCAGCTCCAGCGTTCTCTCGACCGGGTCCAGCATTTCCTCGGCCATCAGCGTTCCATCCTGGACGCTATCCATTCTCGTATCATGCTCCCCTAGTTGAAAAGGATTTGTCCTCAAATCCGGAATACCTACCAAGAACAACGCCAAGTTAGTTTTCCAAAAGAGTAGAAAGCGGATAAAACCAAACCAATATTTAAAAATAAGAGAAAGGTAAGGAGGAAGCTTAGGGAGTGGTTCGGCATAAGGGCGGTAGGTGAGTGGAGAACATGGTTCACGTCCTTGAGTTCCAGAGGAGCTGATCACTTTCCAAAGATCTCCCTTGATTCCAAGCTTTGTATCACGGAAGTAGTCTAGAACAAAGACTCAGTGACGTGTGGTTTTGTTAGTTGAGTTTCTGTTCTTCTTTTCAAACGTCTGTTCCTTGCAAGCCTTAGCTCTGTCCTTTGATCATGTCATGTCACAGTAGTAAGTAAAATCTTGATTAGGAGATAGGAAATCTACAACAGGACCGGGTTGTACTATCATCAATTGAAAGCCATTAGAAACTATTTTAAAGAGTTTAAGAAATCCTGTTAAGTCCGGAATGTCCGTGGACTGGACTTGGATGGTTGCACGGGTCTGGCTCTCTTCCTTGACTTGAAAAATGTATAGAGTCTTCTCGCCATCATAAGCAAAGTATTTGGCACTCAAATCGGAGGGATACTCCTTGAAGACTTCATTTTGTTCCGTTGGTGCTTCCTTGTCTTGGTCAGATGGTGGAGCTTTGTTTGGTCCTAGAGACACACTGTAAGGGTAGAAATGATCCTCCTGTTTCGATCCATCACCTATAACCTGCAAAGATTCAAAATCACTCGGTAGCACCGGTGTAATGTTAAACGAACAAGAAAAATCATCATTAAGTCCAAAATAGTTTGGTTCAGCCCATGGTTTGTTTCTTTCACTTATCCTAGCCATAGCAAAATGATTGGCTTCCTTGCTTGGTTCCTGTTTGCCTTGTAGTCGAACTTGATCAAGATAAACTTCATGTGGTGACATCGGCACTAGAGTGGTCTTCCTTCCCTTGAACTCGAACGTATGCCGGTTGGTGAAGCCATCATGAACTACCTTCCTGTCTGATTGCCACGGTCTCCCAAGCAGAATATGTCCAGCTTCCATAGGTAGTACATCACACAAAATTTCATCTTCATATTTGCCGATGACTATAGGAACCTCCACTTGATGCTTTACTTTCATTTCTCCATCCTTGCTAAGCCACTGAAGATCATACGGTTTTGGATGCTTCTTAATTTCCAATCCCAGCTTCTTAACCATTGTTTCACTTGCCACATTAGTACAACTACCACCGTCAATGATAAGGCTGCACACTTTTCCTTTAACAAAGCATCGCGTGTGAAACAAGTTAGCTCGCTGTTCTTGTTCTTCGGACTTAGACTGTATGCTGAGCGTCCTCACTGCTACTAGCAACTCTCCCTTAGCTGGTAATTCAACATTCTCATCTTCAGGTTTCTCCACTTCTGGTTGCTCATCTTCGGATTCATACTCGCCATTATCCTTTAGAACCATTATCCTTTTATTGGTACACTCGCTCGCATAGTGTCCCATTCCTTGACACTTGTAGCACTTGATTCTGCTGGTTCTGGATTCAGTCTTTCCTTTATCTCCATAAGTCTTTGCTTCAGAGTTTGAAATAGCCGGTTGCTTGCTTTCACTTGGTACCCTCGGCTTCTCTTCTCTCGGATAACCTCTTGTGTAACTAGTGTTTCCGGTTCCAAAATGAGTCCGTATAGGACCTCTCCTCTTAAGCTGCTGCTCTATCAGTATAGCTTGGTGTAGCATTTCCTGTAGGTCAACATGAGGCTGCATCTCCAACCTATCTTGAATGTCACGCTGCAAACCTCCTAGAAACCTCGACATCGTAGCCTCTCGATCCTCTTGAACATCAGCTTGTATCAACAAGGTTTCCATCTCCTGGTAGTAATCCTCAACACTCCTACTACCTTGTACAAGTCTCCTAAGCTGATTATGCAACTCACGGTAGTAGTAGCTAGGCACAAAACGTTTCCTCATGATAGTTTTCATTTCATTCCAAGTAGAAACCGGATACTCTTGATTTCTTCTTCTAGACGTAACCAACTGATCCCACCAACTCAAAGCATAGTCAGTGAACTCAGTAGCTGCAACTTTAACTCGGTTCACCTCAGTGTAATGTTGACAATCAAACACCAACTCAATCTTCTTTTCCCACTCCAAGTAAGCACTCAGATCATTTTTCCCTTGAAAAGAAGGTATACTTGAGTCCTCCAAAACCATCCTGGGGCTGGTTCCTCTCATGTCTCATGTGCCTTTGCCTTCTATGACTGCCACGAGAAGAGCCACTGTAATATTTCTCTGCTTCAAAATCTCCAGGTTCTCTTGGAAGCGGTCTTTGATTAATTTCCCGGGGTTCCCTTAGAACTTCATCTTGTTGCCTTGCTTGGTGAACGTTTCCCTCATCATTTCTTGCTGTATTAGTTCCTTGAGATCCTCTAGCATCACGAATCATCTCTGGAATAATTTGCTCTTGCAGAACATTGAATCTTTCATCCATCATTCGAGCCATTTTTGCCGTAAGAGCATCGATCAGTAGTTGATTGTTGTTGCGGCTGGTTCCACTGTGATCATACATCCTTTTCCTGAAACAACACACAAGAATACACCAGTAAAGAGTCCTTTTGATAATCAAATCGGTCCTAATACTGAAAAACACGAAAACGACTCTTGGTATTCAATTTCATCGGATGAACACTGTCAACTACTGTTTTCAGAAAACGATCTCGGAAAATTATCAAAACATAACCAAAAATTCCCAAACAAATTTTAACAAATACTAGACTCAAAATCGGTTCCGATCCAATTGATTTCACGATTTTATCACAAGCCAATATTTAAATAAAATTCGAACAAGTTGGGGCGAAAACCACTTAACTTCTCAATGTTGCTCTGATATCACTTGATACGATTCTGGATGGAGAATCGTGTCCCAATCTCTCACTGCGAAGTTAAGGTGACAAGTTTAGACTCCAGGCTTGAGCAGCAAGCTGATCTAGAGTTGGATGGAAGGATAGACGCCACGAGAGGATGCGGAAGGCCTCTTGATAAGTCTGGTTCGAACAATCTAATCACTAGAATTGTTCTTGGGTTTCTAATTCGAATCACTCGAAAGAGAAAAAGAGAAAAGATAATTTTATTAAAAAGATGGTTAAGAAAAATACAAAAGAGTCTCAGAGGATATAAAGAAGAGAGGAGACGAAGAGGAGAAGAGAGGAAGAGCGCATGGAGTTAATGCTCGGTGAGTTTCGAGACATGCCTCGGAAACTCACCAAAGACCAACTCAAAATAAACACACAACACAAATAAAACTCTCAGACATAGTTTAAAATTCAAATAACTAAAATAGAAAAAGATAGAAAGAAAAGAGGATAACGGTCCGCGCCAAACAATCTCGAGACGGCCGGACTAGGTCGGATCAATGCCAAGCAAAGATGAACCTATGGACCACGAACCTCATTAAAAACCTTCCTTTGGAAAACCACTTGGGAAAAACCAAAGGCAAGGGAAAAAGAGTGTAAGTGAGCCATAGGGCTTGACACTAATCATCCCGGACATGAACCATGACCAGCGTGGCCGCGGTATCATTAGCGTCCGAGTGACCCCTTTGAACCAAAGCTTGTCGTAGCAAGGCTCCAAATGTATGATTGAGTTCCTTAGTCCTAGAACGAATCTTAGAACCAACTAGCACTTCCTTGGTCGAACAAGATCGCGTCCTAGCTCCACATGGATCATCCGGAGCTTCCTTCTCGACCAGTTCCAGCGACTCCTCGACCAGCTCCAGCGTTCTCTCGACCGGGTCCAGCATTTCCTCGGCCATCAGCGTTCCATCCTGGACGCTATCCATTCTCGTATCATGCTCCCCTAGTTGAAAAGGATTTGTCCTCAAATCCGGAATACCTACCAAGAACAACGCCAAGTTATTTAACTCATAAATAAAATAATTTCGCATAACTCCTTAAACAATAAAAATACGAATACAGAAACACCAAAGTTAACTGTAAGAAATTATTCAACTTTAAAATAAAACACGTAAACAAACAACGAGTCCTTAGATCAACCCCTCTTCCTCGCCTCGATTCCACAGTCACAACTTTTCTTTCTCTGCATCAAACAAAAGAGATGCATAAGTATTTCAATAAATACTTAGTGAGGCAATCCTCCCATCTACAAGCTATACACACAAACGATTTAAATAATTTAACATAGATAAACACGAAATACCGAATCAACCATCTCACGAAAACTCGATCTAGATCACCCGAGATCAAACACGGCCTATTCCATGAAACCACGTCAAACAATTAAACCGCTTAGATAAGCTTATGGTCATGCACTCACCTTTAGCCACGCACGAAAATTCCTAAAACTTCCCGGAATGAATAGACTTCACTTCCTCAAACGCGTGCCTAACAAAAATCAAATAACGAAACTTAAGACACAAGAAACCAAAATACAAACAATTTGGCCGACCAGAACGACCAGATCGATCGATCCTGGTCAGGATCGATCGATCCCACCTTGCCGTGAACTTCAGAGAACGATCGATCCTGGCCGGATCGATCGATCCCAACCAGATCGATCGATCTCGACTGGATCGATCGATCCTGGCCGGCCGTGAGCTTACCAGATCGATCGTCCACCCCCAGATCGATCGATCCTGGTTCAGATCGATCGATCTAGCCCTGGATCGATCGATCCAAGTGCAAACGCCAACACCGACTTGCACCACTCACACCAACTTGGCCACGCGATCGAACTCCAACTCCTCAACCACAAACCACCACCATGGAGTCATGCTCAAGAACACTCCGCAACCAACACCGCTCACAACTCGTGACCACAAACACCGCCACACCAACACGAAACCATCACCGACAACCTTAACAACCGGCTCCGTTGTCACCACGCTCAAACCGAACCTCACCAACGCCACCACCGTGACTCACACCCTCTGATCCTCACACTAAACCAACAAGAATCACATGATAAAAACAACGAAAGAGCAGAACCTTACCCTTTCTAACGGTGATGACAAATGGTGCGAGAGAGCTTCGAAGCTTCACCGTCACAGCAACCTCTGTCTCCTTCACCTTGTGTTTCTCACGCCAACACACAGACAGCCACCAAGCTCTCCTTCTTTGGCTCTCCACGCCCACACACACAGCTCACAAGCCTAAGCCCCACTTGTTCTCCACACCTCACACAGCTCACACTCTCCTTCTCTCCTTCTCTAAAATTCTGATCAAAGCCACACTTCTCACACTTCTTCTCTCTCTTTTTCTCAGCCAAACTCTCTTTCTCTCTGCAGGTGGAAGTGTCGGAAATGTCAAGAAGAAAGGAGAAAGTGGCTGCATAAGAAGGTGGAGAGGTGGGGGACTCTACAAGGCTAGGGGAATAGGTGCATAGGTGGGTGACCCTAGTGGAGAAAAATGGGCAAGGCTGCGGTGGAGAGGAAGGTGGAAAAGGTTGGTAAAAATCTGATTAATCAGATTAAATCTTATTTAGAGTCTAGTCCCTGAACTTCCCAAAAGTTCACAAACTGACCCCAAACTTCCAAATCGATCCCGAATACCCCTACGGAAAAAAATGCGGTGTAACTTCCAATTACTCCAAAAATTCCTGGAAATATTTTCCAGAATTTCTACGCATAAATCCCGAATATAATTCCGAAATTTCCATTTTTCGGAACACGGGCGTTACAATTCTCCCCTACTAACATAGATACGTCCTCGAATCTAATGGCACAGTTCATCCCCAATGAACTCAACCACACATCCCATAACATAGTGGTCAAACTGGTCACACCACCAGTCACGAGATCAAACACTATTGACCTCTGAGGTCTACATTCAGTCACTAGCTTAAGACTCTGGTCATAGATCATTGCTCACAACTCAACTCATACCTCTACACTCTAAGACAATGAGTCCTACGAGTTCTAGGTATCAATACCACTCCGCTCTCAGGCCACTAAGTCCTTATGAGCTCTCGGTATCAAACTCGTACCACTCCACTCTAGAAGATATAACTTTACGGGTTCTCGATATCACATAACGCTCCACCCTGGGCTATATTCCTTATGAGTTCTAGGTATCACACTCATACCACTCAACTCTGGGTAGTATAACCTTACGAGTTCTTGGTAATCACATACCACTCTACTCTGGGCTATATACCTTGCGAGTTCCGGATATCACGCTCATACCTCTCAACTCTGGAAAGTATAACCTTACGGGTTCTCGTTATCTCATACCACGCCACCCTGAGCTATATACCCTTCGAGTTCTGGATATCAGAGGAGCTATCCATCCTCCTTAGAGTTGTACAGGACCAACCGTCCCTTGAGCAACATGACCCAACATACATCTATAAGCACTCCCGACTGAAACTACCTCTCGTGATCCGCATACGACTTACAAGGTAATACCGGCATCACACACATTCCAACCCGGAATATCATCTTTTCCATAACCACTACTCAGATTATTCCACAACATACCCCGTCACTTAGGGTACCCACATAATCTTTTCCGATTATAACTCAAGTTCTTAAATCCACATAAAAACTCTTTTCAGAACCTCATGTTCAGTTAAAACTCATGGCAACACTGACCATCAACAATAAGAACTACTTATCTTATTAATGAAAGGAAACATAATGTATTTATTCGTTTACAACACCAAAACGAATACATAATGTCTAACAAAAATTACTCGAAACTGGAAACCATCGATGAAAGCTCAAGTCTCTGATTGTTTCTCAAACCACTTCTTGAACCTTGCTTTCATCTTCGCCTCTGGTTCCCACGTCTCCTCCTCAACCCCGTCACAATCCCACAAGACCTTGATCATTGGAACTTTCTTCCTACGATCCTGCTTGATACTCTTATCGAGGATCCTTATCGGTCTTGCCTCTAAGGTCATATTAAGCTGAAGATCTGACGGAATCCCAGCTACAACCTCATCCTCCTTATGCAAGCACTTCTTCAGCATTGACACATGGAAAACCTTGTGAAATGCTTGCATAACCTCAGGTAACTCCAACCGATACGCAACCGGTCCAACCCGCTCAACAATCCTGAACGGTCCCATATACCTCGGACTCAACTTAGTCTCCGTAATGGACCTATTAGGGCCGCAACATAGTCATCTTGAGATACACCTATCTCCCACCTTAAACTCGAGGTCTTTCCTCCTCTTATCGGCATAACTCTTTTGCCGATCTTACGCTTCTTTCATGTTCAGCTTCAAAACCCGGATCTTCTCCGTAGTTTCCTGAACAAAATTTGCACCAAACATGCTCCTCTCCCCCACTTGGGTCCAGCACAATGGTGTACGACATGGCCTCCCATACAGCGCCTCATATGGAGCCATCCCGATACTCGCTTGGTAGCTATTATTATAGGCAAACTCTACCAAGTTCAGGTGATCCACCCAATGACCTCCCCAGTCGAGCACGCACAACCTTAGCAAATCCTCGAGAGTCTGGATGGTCCTCTCGGATTGTCCATCTGTCTGCGGGTGATAGGCCGTACTCAGGTGTACCTTAGTGCCCATCTCAGCCTTAAAGGCCTTCAAGAACACCGAAGTGAACTTGGAATCACGGTCTGAGACTATACTCACAGGTACCCCATGAAGCCTCACAATCTCATTGACATACTTTTTAGCCAACACCGCAGCTCCATCGGTCTTCTTGATGGCCAGAAAATGTGCTGACTTGGTCAAACGATCAACAATGACCCAAATAGCATCCTTTGTCCGCGAAACGGGCAAGCCAACCACGAAATCCATCGTAATCATATCCCACTTCCACTCTGGAATGGGTAAACTTCGCAACAACCCGCTCGGAACCTGATGCTCAGCCTTCACTAACTGGCATACATCACAAGCCGCAACCCAGTTAGCCACATCTTTCTTCATCCCAACCCAATGATAATACCTTTTTAAGTCCCGGTACATCTTGGTCGCCCCTGGATGAATCGAAAACATACTCGCATGAGCCTCACTCAGGATTTCTCGCCTCAACTCCTCATCCTTGGGTACACATACCCTCCCATGCACCAGAATAGTCCCATTCGCAGAGACCTGATATTCTGATCCCACATCACCCGAAGCCTTAATCAGACCTTCATCTTTTTCCTGAGCCATACGAACCCTACTCAAAAGATCCGCCTGATTCGCTGCTTCCAAGCCTAACGGTTCCTGAGATATAGCACACAACCTCAACGTGCTAACCTCACTCACCAAGGACTCCATGTCCCGCTCACTAGCCGAAGCTACCCACTTGCGACTCAACGCATCTGCAACCAAATTTGCCTTTCCGGGATGGTAGGCTATCTCCAGATCATAATCTGCCACTAACTCCATCCAACGCCTCTGCCTTAAATTCAACTCTGGCTGCGTAAAGATGTATTTCAGGCTTTTATGATCTGTAAATACCTGCACCTTCCCGCCATAGTGATAAGATCTCCAAATCTTCAAGGCAAAAATCACTGCAGCCATCTCGAGATCATGGGTAGGATAGTTGTTCTCGTGCTTCCTCAACTAACGGGAAGCATAAGCAATAACCTTCCCTTGTTGCATCAACACGCAACCAAGACCCAATCTCGAAGTGTCTGTGTACACCACAAAAGGCTTACTCGGCTCCGGTAAAGCCAAAACTAGTGTACTCGTCAACATTGACTTCAAGTTCGCAAAACTCTCCTCACACTCTGGAGACCACACGAACGGAAAATCTTTTCCGGTCAACTTTGTCATAGACCGAGCCATACTCGCGAACCTGATATGCTCAAATTTACCCTGAGCTACTCTCTCAAATTAAGAGATCACTGTAGTACTTAGGGATCGAATCCACAAGGACTATGAAATACTCAATAAATCCCAGTAAAAGTATTATGCTAAATAAGTAATATGTAATGAAATTGCAGTGCAAATAATTAAACAAATGTAAATCAATGGAGAAAAGCGCTAGGCATAGGGAAATCTCAGGAATCTTCAGAACTGTGAATTAATTAAAGCATCAGGATTATAACTAAGAACCGTTCTAGAACTCAAACATAATTGTAAAACCTACCAGCTTTCGCTGCGTAAACTATCTATCCCTGAATCTAGAATTCCAAATTCGTTTGCTAAATTCTAAGATCCAGACAAGCAGTAATGATCAGGTTCAATTTGTTCACAAAATCCCTAAATCAAATTCCTTTGCAGATAGTTATTTTGCTCACCTAAGATAGATCTGGCAATCAATTACACTTTCATGTCAATTAACAACCCTAAATCAGATTCTAGGTCGCGAATCTAGAATAAGCAATAAGTTCAATCTTAGATGAAGAACTCTATCAATTAACCCTAAATAATCACTGGTTCAACAATTCTTCAGAAACCTTTGAAAACCCATAGCCTAACAAGGGAACTACTCAGACATGGTGAAAGAAACAATCATCATGATATGAATAGAAATCACTGTATAATAGAAAATAAAAGTAGAGAACAAAGAGTATCAGAGATTAGAGAAAGATGATACAAGCTTGAGATAGAAAGAGGGTCTGCTGATTGATAATCCCTAAAACTCTGATCTAAAACACAATATATAGCTAAAAACTCGTACAAGGACTAATGATGAAATATTAGAAACTTCTGGGCAAAATTGTAAATCTTCCAAAATCTTCCAAAGTTGTCCGCCTGTGGTGTCGATCGACACAAAGACTTGGTGTCGATCGACACCAAGTAATCCATCGCCTCAAAACATGATCCTTCTACGCAACTTCTTGGTCTTTGCTCCAAAATCTCCCATATTCTTCACATTAGTCCTAAATGCATACCTGAAGACAAAAGACTCTAAAAGACTCTAAAAACACCAAAAAGACTCGATTAGAGACTCTAATATCATGGTTAAAACCCATAAAAACCATGATATATCAGAACCCATTGACAAATCTCCGATAATAGCCCGCTAGACCAAGAAAACTCCTGATCTCAGTGGCATTCATCGGCCTTGGCCATTCTCTGATAGCCTTAATCTTTTCTGGATCAACAGAAACCCCCTTCTCGGAGACAATATGACCCAAGAATCCAATCTCTCGTTGCCAGAAACTGCACTTGCTCAACTTAGCGAACAGTTTCTGTTCCCGCAACTTCTCCAGAACATTCCTCAAATGGACCTTATGCTCCTCAGGACTCTTTGAATACACCAAAATATCATCTATAAAAATGATCACGGACTCATCGAGATACTCTTGGAACATTCTGTTCATCAATCTCATGAACGCCGCTGGTGCATTCGTCAACCCAAATGGCATCACCACAAACTCGTAGTGCCCATATCTTGTCCTGAAAGCCGTCTTCCGGATATCCACCTCATCAATAGGAATTTGATGATATCCTGACGCCAAGTCAATCTTGGAGAACCAAGTAGCCCCTCTCAGCTGATCCAACAGCTCATCGATCCGCGGAAGAGGATACCGATTCTTCACTGTGACTCGGTTAAGCCCTCGGTAATCGATACATAACCGGAAACTCCCATCCTTTTTCTTCACAAACAGCACCGGCGCTCCCCACGGTGAACTGCTCGCACGGATGAAACCCTTAACCAACAACTCTTCCAGCTGCTTCTTCAGCTCCGCCATCTCTGCTGGAGCCATCCGGTACGGAGCCTTGGATATCGGCATCGTACCTGGTTCCAGCTCAATCGTGAAAGGATCAGACCGAGACGGTGGTAACCCCAGCAACAACTGAAAGACATCCTCGAACTCCTGCACAACAGGAAAATCCCGAACCGTAGCCTCTCCAACAGTCTCTGGGGTGATAATAGTCGCCAGATAAGCTTCACAACCTCGCTCGATCATTTTCTCAGCTTGCATTGCCGAGATCACGAGACTCCCGGTTGTAGGTCTCACTCCCTGGTAGACCAACCTGCCTCTTTCTCTTTCGAACATGACACGTCCCCGGTGGCAATCCAGATGCGCTCTGAACTTTCCCAGCCAATCCATACCCAAGATGACATCATACAGCTCTACGGAGCAGATGATCAAATCTGCTGGCAAAGACTCCTCGGCCACCTGAACATCCACGTTCTTAACCCGTCCAAGACTACTCAAAAACTTCCCTCCAGCGACCTTAACAAACCCCACGTGCTCACCCGGATTGCTCCGGATGCCGCACCTCTCCGCCAATTCTGGAGTAACGAAACAATGCGATGCTCCAGAATCAAACAAAACGTGAGATTCAATTCCTCCCACGATTAAGGTCCCTACATAACTTTCATATGCTAAGAACCCTAACACAAACTTTCAAGGCAAAAACTTTTAACAAACAAGAATTTAACTCGAGTAAGTTTAAAATTTTTACCAGTGATCGGTTTGGAGCTCGGCTCTCCCGACTCCACCATGGTGTAAACCCTCGGTGTCACTGCAGCTCTCCTATCTGACGGTGCCGCCGCTACCACTTCCTGCTGCAACCTGGGACATTTAGGCTTGATATGCCCTGGCTCATGACAGTGGTAACACACCCGAGTATCCCCGATCGATCTGCCTTTCTGAGGGCAATTCGCAACCCTATGGTCCTTGCTTCCGCATCCGAAGCATCCCTGACCACCTAGGTTACCCTTAGAAGGGCCCTCCCACTTCCGCTTCTGTCCTTGCATCGGCTTATCGCCCTTGCTAGGACCGGACTGATGTGGAGGCTTCCTTGCCTGAGGAATTGGGCTGACTACCGCCCCCACGTCTCTCAGACTCTCCTCAAGCAACGCGGCCTTCTCTACCAGATCCACAACTGTGACAAACGATCTCATCAGGCACTGGTTCCTCAACTCGGCCCGAAGACCCATCAGAAACCGCCTCACCTGGGCCTGCTCATCATCCAGGATATGACCCCCATACACTCTGAGACGGTTGAACTCCGCCTCATAATCCCGAACCGACCGGTTCCCTTGAGTCATCCCAAGAAACCGTCTCTCCATCCGGTCCAATGCCTCTTGGGGAAAATATTTGGAGTTAAACTCCACTATAAAATCCTCCCAAGACATCTCTGCCTGGACCCTCCGGGCCGCAACACCTCTCCACCAGAGATGTGCGTCACCCTCCAGATAGTGGACGGCGAGATCCACTTGGTATCCCTCTGGACACCGAATCGAACGGAAATTCCGTTCCATCCTCATCCTCCACTCATCTGCCTCCTCAGGTTTGGCACCACCCTGAAAGAATCTCGTGCCAATCCTCTGCAGCTGCTCCATCACTTTGAGATATGATGGGCGCTCTTCCGCAACCACAACCCTTGGTTGCACCTCAACTACCGGTGGTACCATTGGAGCCTGCGCTGGTACCCTCTCCGGTAACCGCTCCAACAGCAAAGCCAAGAAATTCGCGATAGGATCACCTTGGGCCGGAGCTACCCCTGCTGCCACACCCGCAGCACCCGCTGGAACTCCAGCAACACCGGCACCAACACCGGCCACACCCTCCGTCCCAACTCGATCCGTAAGCGAGTTCCCGACCTGCTCAACCGTAACACTCGGTGTCACGCTCTCCTCAACCACCGGAGCCCTCGCGTTCCTCCGACCGCGACCTCTACCCCCGCCGATACCACGACCACGACCTCTACCTCTTCTAGCCATCTATACTTTCACCACAAACAGTTAAGTAACACAAACAACTTAACAGGAGAAAATAGAACAACTTACCGTGAAATCTCATCAAAGGCTCGGAGAGGATGATCTATAACTCCATACTCAAACAATTGACTAACTCACATAATCAATTCAATAACGGTTTTCTCATGCTTCTCAAAGCAACAAAAATTAAATCAAAACCAATTTAATTTTTTTTCTAAACCATCCTAGAACCGTAATCGCTCTGATACCAAACTGAAACGACCGCACTCGTATTTTTTTTTTTTTTTAAATAAACAATTAATTATTATTCCCATAAATAATAATTAATTTCCCCCACTCCAACAATAAAATACAAACACACAAACACCGAAAAGATATTTGATCGATTGATCTTTCCAGAATACGACGACTTGACTTGAGAGTCGAAGTTGGTCTGTATAGCCACCTTGGCTTTCATAGACAATTTCTGTTGTCTATAACGGTTCTCGATAAACGAAAAACCGGACTCGAGGTCGTTCGATCATTTATCCTTCGGATTACTTAAACACACGAAATAAGTTATTTAACTCATAAATAAAATACTTTCGCATAACTCCTTAAACAATAAAAATACGAATACAGAAACACCAAAGTTAACTGTAAGAAATTATTCAACTTTAAAATAAAATACGTAAACAAACAACGAGTCCTTAGATCAACCCCTCTTCCTCGCCTCGATTCCACAGTCACAACTTTTCTTTCTCTGCATCAAACAAAAGAGATGCATAAGTATTTCAATAAATACTTAGTGAGGCAATCCTCCCATCTACAAGCTATACACACAAACGATTTAAATCATTTAACATAGATAAACACGAAATATCGAATCAACCATCTCACGAAAACTCGATCTAGATCACCCGAGATCAAACACGGCCTATTCCATGAAACCACGTCAAACAATTAAACCGCTTAGATAAGCTTATGGTCATGCACTCACCTTTAGCCACGCACGAAAATTCCTAAAACTTCCCGGAATGAATAGACTTCACTTCCTCAAACGCGTGCCTAACAAAAATCAAATAAAGAAACTTAAGACACAAGAAACCAAAATACAAACAATTTGGCCGACCAGAACGACCAGATCGATCGATCCTGGTCAGGATCGATCGATCCCACCTTGCCGTGAACTTCAGAGAACGATCGATCCTGGCCGGATCGATCGATCCCAACCAGATCGATCGATCTCGACTGGATCGATCGATCCTGGCCGGCCGTGAGCTTACCAGATCGATCGTCCACCCCCAGATCGATCGATCCTGGTTCAGATCGATCGATCTAGCCCTGGATCGATCGATCCAAGTGCAAACGCCAACACCGACTTGCACCACTCACACCAACTTGGCCACGCGATCGAACTCCAACTCCTCAACCACAAACCACCACCATGGAGTCATGCTCAAGAACACTCCGCAACCAACACCGCTCACAACTCGTGGCCACAAACACCGCCACATCAACACGAAACCATCACCGACAACTTTAACAACCGGCTCCGTTGTCACCACGCTCAAACCGAACCTCACCAATGCCACCACCGTGACTCACACCCTCTGATCCTCACACTAAACCAACAAGAATCACATGATAAAAACAACGAAAGAGCAGAACCTTACCCTTTCTAACGGTGATGACAAATGGTGCGAGAGAGCTTTGAAGCTTCACCGTCACAGCAACCTCTGTCTCTTTCACCTTGTGTTTCTCACGCCAACACACAGACAGCCACCAAGCTCTCCTTCTTTGGCTCTCCACGCCCACACACACAGCTCACAAGCCTAAGCCCCACTTGTTCTCCACACCTCACACAGCTCACAAACTCTCCTTCTCTCCTTCTCTAAAATTCTGATCAAAACCACACTTCTCACACTTCTTCTCTCTCTTTTTCTCAGCCAAACTCTCTTTCTCTCTGCAGGTGGAAGTGTCGGAAATGTCAAGAAGAAAGGAGAAAGTGGATGCATAAGAAGGTGGAGAGGTGGGGGACTCTACAAGGCTAGGGGAATAGGTGCATAGGTGGGTGACCCTAGTGGAGAAAAATGGGCAAGGCTGCGGTGGAGAGGAAGGTGGAAAAGGTTGGTAAAAATCTGATTAATCAGATTAAATCTTATTTAGAGTCTAGTCCCTGAACTTCCTAAAAGTTCACAAACTGACCCCAAACTTCCAAATCGATCCCGAACACCCCTACGGGAAAAAATGCGGTGTAACTTCCAATTACTCCAAAAATTCCCGGAAATATTTTCCAGAATTTCTACGCATAAATCCCGAATATAATTCCGAAATTTCCATTTTTTCGGAACACGGGCGTTACAGTAAACGTCATAACATGGTAAAATTTTCAATATTTTTCAATAAATAAAAAACAAAATAATACAAACTATTTCATATATTAACTATTTTTTTCCTTTTATTGCACAGCGTAATCCCGAGACAGGTGAACTACCTGATATGGTTGCTTTTATGGAAGCAACACATACGCGGAAGGATGGCACATTCGTCGATAAAAAAACAGAGGCTATCGTCCGCAAATGCAGAGAACAGGAGCAAGAGATGGTTACTCAATTATCCCAAGAATCCGAAAATCCTGAGAATGTTTCGCTTACACAAGCTCAGAAAAACTCTATTTTCAACGAGATAAAAACATTTCTTATATTTTTAATATTATATTTTTAAATTAAATTTAATATCTTATTCAATATATTTATCTAATGCATGAAATTCCCAAAACCAAGGGTTATTTGTACGGATATGGGTCTATTCCATATTCCAAAGACGATACCCTGTTCAACTACAAATCAACAACGATAATGAACTTGGAAAAAGAGTTGGAAATCTCAAGGAAGGAACGAGCAGAACAACAAAAGTTGTTGAATAATTTACAACAATCTCAAGCGGATAGCAAATTTTGGAGTGATATGCTGCAAACTATATATCCTAACAAAACTCCACCATCTCGAAGAGCTAGAAATGAAGACGGTTCGGCCAATCCTAACGTACGAACTGATCTGATTCCAGATGTGAATATTGATGATGCTTTTAATTTAAATGATTAGAATTTTATGTTTCAAATTAGTATTATTGTAAAACTTTTTAATATTTTTATTTAAAATAAAATCTTTTTTAAAAAAGTTTTTTTTTCAGATTTTGCGACCAAATACCGACCACCGTTGTATTTGGTCGGTATGTCATCGGAATTTCGTCGGAATTTTCCGACTGATTACCGACCACCGTCTTACCCTGGTCGGTAATTAGTCGGAAATTTCTGACCGATTTCCGACCATCTTCTTCTGTTGGTCGGAAATTGGTCAGAAATTTCTGACCAATTACCGACCATTTTCTTCTTCTGGTCAGAAATTGGTCAGAAATTTCCAACCAATTTTTGACTAAACACATTCTCCAACAGTTTGTTTTGCTTGAAATTTGGCCGGAATCCAGTCGGAAAATACTCCGATGATTTTCCGACTATGTTCCGACTTCGTTTTTCCGATCAAACTCCGACTAAATTCTGACCAGTTTCCGACAACTGCCTTTCGAACTATTGCTGACCGTCATTTTTCGACTAATTTCCGACCGACTGGAATTGGCAACCAGAGTATTCCGACCGACAAGCTGTGGTCGGAATTCGGTCGGAAAATTAAAATTCCGACCAAATGCCGACTGATACGGTGGTCGGAATACTGATATATTCTTGTAGTGTTTAGGCTTGGTGAATTTACCCCAAGTCACCCAACTAATCTTGCAAATGTCTGGTTGGAGTCTCACCAAAGCCTTGTGAGGGCGGATTTGATTAAGCGGGAAGTTTGAGGCACAACATAGCATACAAGGAAAGGGTGGTTAAAACTTAAAACAGCTTTGAGAAGCACTTTGTCTAGTTTTATCAACTATGCCGGTGAAAATATATTTTTTTTGCCTTTCTGAAATGTCTGGGTAAGCCAAATTATTTTCCTACTCCACCCTCATTTTCAATACCAATCAAGTGTTTTACTTGGATCTTCATTTCCATTGGCTTCCGCTTAAAGAAAGTGATGGAGGTTTTGCTTCCATTTATTCGTTGAGCGTAAGCTTCTTCATTATGTTTAAGGGTCATAACCAAAACTTCAGGCATACCAACGGTCATATTTTTTTTAGGGTGCAAGATCTTTTGTCAGATTTCAAAAGAACTCCTTACTAGTGTATTTTTGTGTCATTTTGCAGGGAGAGATGTCCGATCATAGTGAATCAAGCAGCAACAACAACAGACTTCTCATCGAAGCACTTTCAGCATAGTTTGAGTGTATGATAGATGAGAAAATCAATTCCTTACGAGATCATGTTATCCGAGAGATGGTTCGTGATATCAGGGATCGACCAAGGGTTGAGTTATTGAGAAATGAAGAAATGAACATAGAGCAAGTAAGGCGATTTCGAGGCTAAGGATTACTATAGTGGCTCTTCTCGTAGCAGTCATAGGAAACACAAGCTGTTAGGGATGAGATGATCCAATCACAAGACAGCCTTGGAGGACTCAAATTTCGAATACCAATATTTCAAGGAAAGAACGATCCCGATGCCTACTTGGAATGGGAAAAGAAAATTGAAATGGTGTTTGAGTGTCAACAATATAATGTGCTTAATCGTGTGAAGGTTGCAGCTACTGAGTTTTGTGATCCAAACGTAATCATGTTCTGTTAGTGAACTTGCCTTTGTTATTTAATTTGAAAATCAACAAAAGTTTGGGATTTAAATGATATTTTGTAAGTTTTTGATTAAAATGTCTACTTTTTAAAAGTTCATTCTTTTTTTTTAGCTTTTTTTTATTGAAAAAAAATTATGTCGTTTTGACATAACAGAGATGTTAACTGTAAGTTAACCCCGTCATCTTGTTCTGTTAATGAATTTAACGGCGTGCCTCATTCGTCGGAGTCAACAAAATTTTATTTTTATTTTTAAAGTCAACAAAAAATTTGGGATTTAAATGGTATTTTGTAAATTCATGATTAAAATATCTATTTTTTGAAAGATTATGTTTTCTAAATCATATTTATCTTTTTATTTATGATTATTTATTACAGGTGTACTCAGTCTAGCTTGTTTTATTTTCTGAACATTACACATGATTACTTATTACAAATCTCACCGAGATTTTATTTCTTAAGAGTCAACCCAGGCGACAAGCATTAAAGCATTCTGGAGAGGATTAGGGGCAACAATGCACCAAGTGCATGCACTGTTAGTAATTACGGCACTTATCTAAACATGCTTCAATCATTTCAGGGTAAGGCCTAAGATAGCACGACATGCATGCTACTTCTTGCCCCCAATCCATTTTACCTTCTTGTGCAGTCGACCCACTGTCACGAAGGCACGCACTGAAACACTGTCCAGCCTGAGGGCGAGGGAGAACACTACACCTAGAGCATGCAACGTCTTTCCAATCATTCTTACCTTCTTTTCTACTAACTTCCCTCGTAGCACTTGAGAGTGTTGAACCTTCGTATACCAACACTGTGCATATTAGCAGCATCACTAACCATGGTCTTGTCATAGTTGATTGCAAAATACTTATCTAATTACCTTTCTTGTGTTATGTTATAGTTTATCTCATATGCAATGTATTTATATAGGCAGATTCATGAAAGGGAGAAGACGAGGGTAAGGTGCTATAAGGCTTCTATAGACATGCGAGAAGCCATGTTTCTTTACGTTTTGGTCTCTCTTGAAGAATACTGCACGATGTCTCATATATTACAAACATGCACAACATGCACGTTGTGGGTACGTGTACGTCAGGATTCTTTTACCATCCACTTGTACTCTATGCTTTGCCTATATATGCATATGTGTGCCCAAATCCAACATAATAAAACAAAATCAAAAGAGAGATAATACAAATCTCGTTTTCTTCTTTATTCTTTAGTTCTAAATTTAAATAAAAAGATGGATATATTTCACACACAATAGATTATTGTTTTGCAAGGTGTATATGTATATTCTAAAATGTATAATATTAGGAAAGTGCATATTAGGCAAGAATGCAAAACCGTGCCCACTCCATAATATATTTATTTCTTGTATAACGTTGAAAGACAATATCTGGTATGTTTTTGAATTAGTTTGAAGTTTTTAATGATCAACATTCAAGATTAACGTTCATCTCATTTAAATATTCAAAAAAAAAAAAGACCAAACAATATTCTACTTAGATCGAATCAACTAGAAACTGAAAAGAATGATTCAATCGGGTATGGAGAATGAAACCTATCAATAAACTTCCAGGTACATCGCAAACCTATACACCAGTTTACGAGAAAGAAATTAAAGGTCTGCAAAACATATACAGAAATATTGTCGGACCATGAAAATTAGTACGTAAACAAGATATCGCAACAATTCTAAATAAAGAGTCTTAAATTAAAAACGATTTAAGTTTTATTTTTATTTATGATTATTATTTATTACACATGTACTCATGCATGCTAGCTTGTTTTATTTTCTTAACATTACACCTCATTATTACATATGACAAATCTCACCGAGATTTTATTTCTTAAGAGTCAACCCAGGCAGCGACCTATAACAGACATCAAAGCAATCATAAGGATTAGGGGAAGCAGAGCACCAACTGCAGGCACTTTCTTTCCAATCCCAATTAGCTTCTTTTGGAGTCGGCCAAAGCATGTAACTACGGCACTTATCTAAACATGCTTCAACCATTTCAGGGTAAGGCCTAAGATAGCACGACATGCATGCTGCCTCTTGCCACCCATCCCAGTTACCTTCTTTTCTTCTAATATCCCTCGTGGCACTTGAGAGTGTTGCAACTTCGCACACCAACACAGTGCAAATAAGCAGCATCACTAACCATGGTCTTGTCATGATTGATTGTAAATTCTTTACTAGTTATATTTCTTGTGTTATATTGTAGTTTATGTGATATATGTAAATCTATTTATATAGGCAGATTCATGAGAGGGAGAAGACGAGTGTAAGGTGCTAAGGCTTCTATAAACATGCGAGAAGCCATGTTTCTTTACATTTTCTGCTTACCACCCACCTGTTCTACATCATCTTTGTCATTTTCTCTCTGCATATTTTCTTGTTTATAAAAATGTTTGTTATGTTGGTTTATATGATGATATTTAGTTTTTCTTTGATCTTGTAACATGTGATTGTCTTTGTCTTTTTTCTTTTTATCAATTTTTTTAATTCATTAGTTAACTTAGTTGAGATTCTAGTTCTTGCGTAGAAGACACATGTGAAGATGGAATGAGTATATATGAAGTGCCATATACAACACATCAACAAAACAAAAAAAGAACGAAAAATCCATAAAAATATTGATCACATTTACCTTGTTAGCAAGCTTCTTGACAAAAAGCTAAAACGCCTAGACGATAATTTATGTGGTTTCAAATAATTCAAGTGTTTAATAGCGCTCAAGCGGTCATTAACCACCTAACCCGATTCTAGGTAGAATCTTGAATTTAAAATAAATATACAGTTTCATAATTATATATATATATATATATATATATGTAAAATATAATTTAATATAATTTAAAATAATACTTATTTTGATTTTATAATTTTACTAAATTCTATTCATTTGGTAATTTTTTTTTTCTCGACTAGAAAAATAATGTTTAAACACTATACATTTATCTAATTTTACATCTTTTTGAAAGAATACATTTAATTGATTTGTTGTTTAAAAAAAAAATCATTTTCTATATCTAAAAATATATTAAACTTAATGTTTAAGATTTAATTATACTGTTTTTCGAAAACCTATATATATATATGTATATAGTAGTCTTAGAGCATCTATATCGGTTAAGATAATGTTTTATCTAGAAATCATCGGTTCTTAATCGAGAAACCCTCTCAATTTCGCTTCCTTATTTTTTTTTTAATTTTTTTTTATTATTTTAATGAGGTATTTAGTTTAGATATCGCCAATGAAACTGCTCCTATACGTCTAGGCATCCGCTTGTACGATTTGGTGTTAGACACTCAGACACTATCTAGCAAATGTTTAGCACATTTTCAAACACTCCTTGTGTTGCTCCATTTTAGCGACAAGCTCGAAATGCAAAAGATCATTTGCTTCCCTAGATACTATTTTCTTCTGAGACGGTACGCCTTCAACAACGTCTTTATTAAGCTATGCAAATGCTAAGGCCTCATACATTATACATGTATATAACCTGATATAGTTATCTCGTCCTTAGATTGGCCTATAAGTACAAGTTAAGTTCTAAGACTTGTTTAAGGTTATAAGTAGTTTACATTTGTCCCTTCTAGCTCCTATCCAAGGGTAAAAACGTCTTGTAGAGTGCTAATTTGTTATTCTCTATCGACAATATATAGATACTTAACTATTTTCACTTCTTTGGGCATAAGAGCACCCCCATTGGTTAAAAGGAGGGGGTGTCTTTAAATATAAAATTAATAAAATTTGTATAAAAAGAGGAGTGTCTTTGAATAGTAGTTATGTGTCTTGCCATAGACATTTTAGACATGGTATCTTAAAAATTTAATATTAGTTTATCTTAAAGACACTCATATGAGTATGACCATTAAAGATGGTCTAAGTGTCTGCAAATTGTCTTTTGTTGTTGTGTTACGTACAAAAATGATATGTAATATGCAAGAATGAACCTATTATGCCATGGACAATGAATTGATTTGTTTTATTTTCCTTAGTATGATCTGATTTCTCAATCGGCTTTTGTGTAACGGGAGTTGAGCATGGAGGATGAAACCTATCACTCAATAACGAGCCTAGAAACCACTTTAATTTATACTACTAAGAAAAGTTGTTCCAAATCATGGGATGCAAAAATACATCTCAAGTAAACTTGAATGTAACTTATGAAAAATGCACACAATACTTGGATTTGTTGTTATTAATTACTGCTCTATCATCTTTTGTCAAATTTGGAGTTCTATTATCTATTTTTGTTAATTGTTTATGTGTTTATGTATGTTATTTTGTATTTTTTTTCGAGCAATTGGGTTACATTACGATTTTTTCGCATCAGTGCACCTACTGGCTTACAGCATGTCGTGTCTTTCCAATCCCAATTAGCTTTCTGTGCAGTTGACCAAGGCAGGTCACGAAGGCACGCACTGAAACACTCTCCAGCCTTAGGGCAAGGGAAAGCACTGCACCAAGAGCATGCAACGTCTTTCCAGTCATTCTTACTTTCTTGTGTAGTAGAATCAGGCAGCATATAACGGCACCCTTGGATACATTCTTGATCAGCACCGCAAAACAAAGAACATAAATTATTCTTACCTTCTTGTCTACTAATCATCACCATCCTCATTGCACTTGAGAGTGTTGTACCTTCGCACACCAAAACAGTTTATCAGCAGCATCACTAACCATGGTCTTGTCATAGTTGATTGCAAATTCTTAACTAATTACTTTTGTTGTGTTATATTATAGTTTATGTCATATATAATGTATTTTTATAGGCAGATTCATGAGAGAGAGAAGACGAGTGTGAGGTGCTAAGGCTTCTATAGACATGGCATGGGAGAAGCCATGTTTCTTTACATTTTCTGCTTACCATCCACTTGTTCTACATCATCTTTTTTCCTATCTACATCTCTTGTCTTCACCCTTTTCTCTGCAGCCATGTTGATTATTATAGGTTTATTTGATATATATTTTTCCAGTTGGTTTTGCTTTGACTCTACGCTTATGGCAACATGTTATTGACTACAACACGAATCGGGTCATAAAGATCAACGGGTCAGTAAAATTTTAAAGTGGGTCTGTAGCAATAACTTCTTTTTTTGCTGAATATATCCCGAGACCTTTTAGTGTCTCTAATTCAAATCATAATATTTTTTTATAAAAACGGTTAAGGTTAGTTGAAAAATATTACATCAACGATAATAAATTAACAATATTTATAATAGTTTGATTCATAAATTTATTTTATAAAATATTATATATATATATATATCATGCTTTACAATTGTAAGAAACTAAAACTTAAAAAGAAATCAGTAATAAAAACAAAAGTTGATTATTCCATGTGTTGGAACCCATTTTATGACAAATGGAACCAAACAATTTTCTGATAACTTTTCCGGTGACAAACGATCGCCGAATTGATCGGAAAATAAATAAGTTGGATTCCTTGAAATAAACATTATAACTTAGTGTATTCATTTGTCAAAATTGGATTAAGATTGAATAAGAAATGAGGATTTAAAGTGGGTAGCTTTAAAGCTTAAAAGTCAATTCGGGTTGACCAAATGACATTTATATTTATTTGTTCCACAAAAATATATATGAGATATAATGGACCACACACCCAATTAACTTTTTATTTGGGCTGAATTTTACATAAATAATTTGGGCTAAATTCAATTTCATTGAGTATTATTTAAATTTACTCAAATATTATGATATTATTAAACCAAATATTTGTGCAGATTTGATGGGTATTACTAATGTAAATCATAATTAGTTATGACGTTATCAACCTCAACTAGTTATGCTGATCAAAACATTATTGTATTATCTCCAGCTATTATTAGTCCATTTTCAACATATACAAACGTTCAAAAAGATTCTCCACTTACTGCGTCAATTATGAGTCAAAGATCAATGCATATACACGTTCAAATCTTGACCAATAAAGCACAAGCAGATTTTGTGGAATCTCATTCACGAGACTTTGAGTATAAATATAAGTAATTGTCTTTTCTTTTTCATTCAGTTTTTTTGTGAAATACTTTCCAAAGCAAAAGAAAAATCCAGCACTCTCTCATCCACTTTCTCTCTTTAATTTGTAAGTGTCTCGAGAGTATAGTGTTTTATTTTTGTCCGCATATTCCGTAATTCTAGTGTAGAGAATACGGTCTCCTAGTGGTTATATCCTTAGATTCTGAATTATATCAAAACCGTCACACTACGGCTGATTTTAAAAATTAAGAAAAGAGATCAAATCTCGATTTCACTTCTTTCGATTTTCTAAAATCGTTTTTATCTCATTTCTTTCGTAATTCTGTTTTTTATTCGCAGTTTTCTATATCTGGATTTTTCGGTCCTAACGTTCTTAATTCTTAAAATCCGCTTTCTGCTTATCGCTTAAAACGGATTGAGAATTACGAAAAATTCTGGGTTTACGAATTTTTTTCATTTAAAAACGTTTTAATTCTCTAACGGATCTTATAAACGTTTTTTACATTTATTTACGGTTTTATTCGATTTATCTACGGATTTCAAAACGTTTCTGTGATTTATTTTAATTATATATTAATTTAAAATCCCTAAACGATTTTTATTCGGATTTTAAATCGATCTAAACGCTTATGCGGTTGCTTTTTAGCGATTTGACGGAACGTGATAAATCAATCATACACGCTTTTTTTATTTTGACGAAACGGTTTACGCGGTCCCGCGAAATGACTTCTCAAAATCGGATCTTAATTACGCTTAATTACGAATTCTATAAAAACGTTATTTATTTATTTTTCGGGAAGAAATAATTGTTTGAATTCCGCTTAATTGCGAATTCTTAAAAACATTATTTATAGACTTTCTCGGACACAAATAAATAAATAAAAATATTCGTTTGAATAGCGCTTAATTGCATATTCTAAAAACGTTATTTGTTTATTTTTTGGGAAAATACAACGGTTTTAAACGCTTTTATTAGTGTTTTAAATATACGTTTTTCGAAAAATAAAATATTAATTAAAAACTTTTGAAAACGCACATTAGCGATTCATAAACAGTTTTTTTTTTAATATTTATTTTAGCGGTTTAATATTTTAAACGCTATTGTTTATACATTTCTGTTATCAATATCTTACACTCGTTTGTGTTTTTTGTGAAACAGAAAAATAAAGATGACTAACGGTATTGTTGATCCGACTAACGGAGGCTCAAATGACGGGCAAAACAGTGGGACTACGCCTCCAATTGGGACCGGTCCAGTTGTCACGTCTGATATCCCCAATGTCTCGAGTTCCATTGTGATACCGGACAAATTTAATGACTCCAACTTCAAGTCGTGGCAGCAAAAGATGCATTTCTTTCTGACTACACTTAAATTGGAGAAGTATCTCACCGAAGTCAAACCATCTGTGGCTCCCGACGAAAATGATGTTTGCGCAAGGGCTTGTGCCGAGTCGTGGATCCATGGGGACTATCTGTGCAGAGGTTACATTCAAGCTCGCCTGGCTGATCAGCTGTTCAACGTGTACAGTGAGGTCAAAACTTCCAAGGAACTTTGGGACCTTTTGGAAAGAAAGTACAAGTCTTTCAATGTAGGCTCGGGAAAACTCACTACGGCGAAACTTCTGAACTTCAAAATGGTGGACTCAAAACGCATCATGGCGCAAGTGCACGAGCTACAATTGATACTCCAAGAGATAGCTGATGAGGGAATGAAGCTCTGTGAAACGTTCCACGTGAATTGTCTCATCGAAAAGCTACCTCCGGGCTGGGATGATTTCAAAAATTATCTCGCTTACAAGCAAAAGGCTTTGACTATGACGAATATCGTCACCAGGCTTCAAAATGAGTCATTTAAACGAAAGAACGAACCGGCTTTGTTGAGAATGCGAATGTGGCTGAGTACAAGAAGAAGGGCAAAGGAAAATTTGTGCCTAATTCTAACAAAGGGGCGCCTTACAAGGTTGCAACTCAAGCCTCCACTAGCTTCAAGAAGCAAGGTGCGCCTAATAAGTTCATTGGGAAGTGTTCTTATTGCCACATAAGGGGTCACAAGGTCGAAGATTGTCGCCAAAGGGCCAGCACACTCACTCAAGCCAATTTGACAGAAAATGACCTCTGTGTGGTGGTTACGGAAGCAAATATGGTTGATGAAGAGACTAAAGGGTGGATCTATGATACCGGTGCAACTGCTCACATCTGCTTTGATAGGGAGATGTTTAGCACCTATCAAAAGAACAAGTCTGATGCCCGTATGAAGATGGGTAACAAGTCCGTCTCCAAGATTGAAGGCACTGGAAAAGTGGTGCTGAAGTTCACATCTGGACATGCGGTAACTCTCACAAACGTGAGGCACATGCCTTATATGAGGAAGAATCTTATCTCCGGAACTCTGATGAGCAAGCATGGCTTCGCCACAAGTTTTGAGTCCGATCAGCTGACTCTTAGGAAGAATGGGGTGTTTCTGGGTAAGGGATATGTTAAGGAAGGACTTGTGAAAATGTCATGTAACACAATCCTTAAGAACTCTGATGTATCTGTTTCTGATGTTTCAGTGAATAAGAAACCAGTTGCTTACTTGGTCGAGTCTTTTAATATTTGGCATGAACGTTTAGGACATGTGAATTATAAATCTTTACAAAGATTAATTAATTTGAACTTAATTCCGTAATGCAAATTTATTAAAGATAAATATGAAGTATGCGTTCAAGCAAAACTCACAAAAACACCTTCTCCTCAAGTCAAAAGAACAACCGAACCTCTCGGATTAATCCACACAGATTTGTGCGATTTAAAGTTCGTACAATCTAGAGGCGGTAAAAAGTATTTTGTAACTTTCATAGACGATTGTACAAGATACTGCTATGTATATTTATTACATAGTAAAGACGAAGTCTTGGAAAAATTCAGACTATATAAACTCGAAGTCGAAAATTAACTTCAGAAAACTATTAAAATAGTTCGAAGTGATAGAGGAGGCGAGTATGATGGTCCGTTTAATGCTTTTTGTCAAGAACAAGGCATTATACATCAAACAACCGCTCCTTATTCACCAGAATCTAACGGAGTTTCGGAACAGAAAAACCAAACTCTAAAAGAAATGATGAATGCAATGTTGCAGGAATCTGGGTTACCCCAGAACATGTGGGGGGGGGAGCTCTCCTTACCACAAATTATATCCTCAACAAAATACCGCACAAAGTAACTGGCAAAACACAATATGAACTCTGGACGGGTAAAGTATCTTCGTACAAATACCTGAAAGTGTGGGGGTGCCTCGCAAAAGTCGTAGCGCCGCCTCCTAAAAAGGTTTCAATAGGACTTAAAACCGTAGATTGTGTTTTCATCAGATATGCACACAATAGCAGTGCTTACCGGTTTCTAGTTCATAAATCAGATATACCAAATATTCATGTAAATACAATTATGGAATCCAGAAATGTATATTTCTTCGAAAACGTGTTTCCGTGTAAGGATAAACAAAATCTAAAAAGAACTCGTGAGGAGAGAGATACATACCTCAACAAATGAGGCAAGCACTTCTGGTACTTCATTTAATGAATCAGAAGAGGTTGAAGATGAACCGCGACGGAACATAAGAGCTCGGAAAGAAAAAACTTATAACGGTATTTCTCGCAGAGAATGAGCCAAAAAGTTCACTGAAGCCATGTGTACACCAGACGCATCTTGATAAATGGCTTTTTACACCGGTCTATCAAGTAAACCTTTTGTGCGTAGCACTTAAGGGTCGATTCCACGGAGAAACAAGAATAGCACACCAAAAATACAAGCTTCAATTCAATCTAAGCACATAGAAATCAAGGATTTAAGTAGCAATAATCAAAATAAAATAATTAGATAAACGAGAAAACAATTAAAATGATTTGAAACTTTAGATAATGAAAACAAGCTTTCGGGATAGAGGGATTTAACTTAGGGTGACTAATTGTGAACTAGTGGAGAATCTAACAACTTAAACAAGCTGATCCTTAGGCCTTAAACACTAAATTTGATTAGTTCATTTCCATGACATTAATCACTACTCTAATCACACAATCATCAATAACTTCCGTTAGTAATTATGCAACCAAAGAGCATTAATAACAAGTCTAACTAACCACCTAACATCTTAATAAATCATTCCCATGAGCTAAGCATGCTAAGTACTTATTAAGATCAATCAAGCATTTTGTCGAACATCTTGTGGGCGTGAAAATGCCAATCTTCTAAATCAACTTGATCAATGCTAATCTAGCATTAGGAACTCCTAATAAGCAAGGATCTATCATAAACTAAACCTATACTCCACTAATCCACTCTCAATCACCCTAAATCTTCCTCAACCCTCAAGCTCTAAAAGACTACTCACTCTTAGCCATGAAAACACAAAAGAAATAGATTGTTCTTTGCATAATCATAACTATAAGATGAATAATTGAAAGATTTAAGGAAGAAAAGAAGGTTTGATACTTGAAAATCCCCAATTCATACAAAGAGCCTTAGCAAAAGCTTAAAGGGGCTAAGAGAGATCTAAGAGAAAAACAAGCATAACCTTCTCCCTAATTAGGTTTAGAGTATTTATAGGGAGAGCTCTTAAACTGGTTCAACACATAACCAACATTGAATCAAATCTGATTTAAAACGAAAATAGAGTACTCAGGTCCGGTTCACCGGGTGCTCCAAGCCGCTGGTTCATCTCGCTGGAACTTCACGGGCACACGATCCCGCTGGTTTTGGCCGCTGGCTGGTCTCGGGCACACAATCCCGCTGCTTCATCTCGCCAGGATGCCAGGAGGTTTTGTCGAAACTTCAGCGGGCACGCGATCTCGTGGAAGCATCCCGCTGGACTGTACCGGTCTTCACTAAATTTGATGTATCTCCCTAACCATTGACTCAATTGTCTATAACTTTCATTAAGGACTCTAGATCTGAATCTCAATGGAAGGCCTTCGTCTGAGTCGATCTTTGAGACACTTTAGAATGGTTCTTCATCATCATTTCTCTTATTTGAATCCAAATGACCTCTCTTGTTGCATAACTCATTCCAAAACCTAAAAAAACAATAAAACATGCAAATATATGCTCCTAAACTCTAATTATGCAATGAAAACACAAGAATCTATATGATAAATGTCATCTAAAATGGTGTAAAATAGAGGCATATCAACTCCCCCAAACTATCTCTTGCTTGTCCTCAAGCAAACCACAAGAGACAAGTAGAAGAAAGTCTTGAAAACGTGATTTAAAACCTCAAAGTTCGAAAATGGATTCAACGCAAAGTCCTTAAACAAAGTTAAACAATGCAAAACTCAACACTTTACTCTTTCGTACTTCGCCATAATCATATCAATCCAACTCTCTAATCATACTCGAAACCAAAGCAAACTTGCAATCAATCTCAAGACAACTCTTCACATTCATTTAGCTTTTAAGTGCGGTCTTGCTAAGGGAATCTCAATCAAGTTCATTTGGCTAGGTATAACAAGGGTTAGATATGGAAAAGAGGAGGTTCAATGGTGTTTGTGGTTTATCTCCAAACAAAATGCAAGTCACTTCGCAAAAGCAATAGAGAACGTGACCAAATGTTGGTACAAGACTCTCTTCCATGATCCTACCCATTCTCATGTCTTCATCTATATATCTATGTCGATCCCATGACTTGAACATCTTATTCCCCAAAACTCTTAGGCATTTAAATTATTAACCTCAATCCCTATGTCTAAACAATGCCTTGAACATCTTATCCCAAAACCCTTAGTCACCCAAGTAATGAGCTTCAATCTTTATAAGGACTTTAACCCGAGTCTCTTCTTTTCCTTTTTGGCTAACTAGAGAACTTTTTCATATACAAACACATGCTCATTGATCTTTAATCATTTTTTTCCTCTTTTTTTGGTGCTCTCTCTTTCCTTTATGAGCTTTTCAACTATAGGGAGAAAGCACTATCCATTTTTCTTTTCTTTTTCACATTTGAGCAACTATTTCTTTTCATAGGTGTTCTCTAGAAGCTTTTATATATACAAGACTCTTTTTCGGGCCTACCACACTTTTCCTTCATTCTAATGACTATTTCCTATCAAAGATCACCAACCATTCCTAAGCTACAATTACATTCTTAGTCTAATGGAAGAGAGGACTTGTCGATCACCTTCTCTAGGGGTTTTGCAAATGAAAGCACACAAGAGACCTCACTCAATCAAAATCAATGCATGGTTTGAAAGAAAATGGTTAGGGTGAAGGTGGGGAAACCATCTTAAAGATGAGGATGGCCATTCGAGTTAGCAAGGGTGGTAAAATAGGTATAAGATAACTCGAATGTGTCTATGGAAACTCATGAACAAGCATTTTAACTCCCTAAGCAAGAAATTAGATTCAAGTTATGTCCAGTAATAAAGAGAGTTGTAATGAAAATCATGCGAAGCTCACAATGATCGAGATTTTCGAAAGAGGAAAGGGTCCAATGATGGATTTTCCGGCTTTTTAAGATTGAAATCATGCATCAAGTAACTATGAACAAGGGCTTCGATCTCAATCCAAAATTTTAACTTCAACAAGGCAAATATCCCCAATGCATTTCATATGTAAATGCGAACCTATATGCTTTTAGACTCAATCTGAAAGGCAATATGCAAATGCAAAACTACATGTTTCTTTTTGTATTTTAAAAAAAAAAATTTTTTTTTTTTTTTTTTTGCTTTTTCTATGCACATGGATGAATGCATGAGACTCAAGTATGCAAAAAGAAAAATAAGATCACAAAACACAAGATTAGAGATGGGTCTCTCCCCCAAACTTACTTCACACCGTCCCGGTGTGAAATAAAATTCAAGAAAGAGACAAAAACACACAAAAAGCAAAACGAATAACATAGAAAACAAAAATAAATGGTATATACAAGGGAGAAAAAGGACCATACCTTGGCCCTAGTCGGGAATCTTAGGGAGTGGAGAGATAGGAGGAGTGGAACGGCTAGGATGGTCCTTGAATGTGAGTGTGAGGACTGTCTTCATTAACTCTTCGACACCTTTAGACCCTTTCTCTTTGAACTCCGGTGTGATGATTGCTTTAATCCTTGCAAATGGATTTGAAATGGCCTTGCACTTAGCTTTATACTCAACCACTCCATCAATACATCTCAAAGGGAGCAAGGTCATTGAAGCGGGAGCCAATTGTGAATGGACAAGGGTGGGAGGGTGGTTTTCTCTCATCATTCTCTTGTTCTTTACAAGAGCTTCCTTAGCTTTCTCCACCCTCTTGTCATTACCACTTCCTTCAGACTTATAAAATAAGGAGTGTAGACAGTCACCATCCAATATTTTCTCATCAAGCTTTAGAGTCTCTTGGTACCTCACTTTCACAACTTTGAGCTCTTCCTTACTTCCCAATTCTTCATTGGTGATTGTTCCACAAAAATTTTTAAAGGAAGGTTTGATTGGATAAGAAACTTTGGTATCGACGTGGTGAAGAGTCACTCTCTTGGTTGGGAAGTCAATGCTTGCTCCCGTGGTGTTGAGAAATGGAGTTCCGAGAATAAGAGGAAGCTTGTCGGGTTTTGGCCTCTCCACTACCATGAAATCCGTTGGGATTAAGCAATCTCCAATCATAAGAGGAAAGTCAATCAACCCAAGTGGAAGTTTTGAAGAAGCATCTCCAAACGTAATGGAAGAGGAGTGTTGCTTCATTCCTTTAATCCCTAAGCTCTCCGCCATTTCAAGCGATATCACATTCACACTAGCTCCAGAATCACACAAGGCATTATTTATCTCCAAATCACCAAGAGAGCAAGTGATGATGAATGTACCGGGATCTTGAAGCTTTGGAAGTGACTTGGGTACAAGTGATGTTGTACTTGGTGATTCAAACACTCCCATGACCTCTTCAACTTCCTCTCGGTTAGCTAGAATGGCTTCAATGAACTTTAAGTAGAGAGGAACTTGTGATAGATCACTCACATTAGGCAAAGGTGCTCCAACTCTATTCATATTAGCCTTGAAGCTCGAGAGAAGTTTCTTTTAAGCCTTAGTAAGAACTCGTCCCGGAAATGGGAGCGGAGGCTCATAAGAAGGAGGCTCAACCCGTGGTGCACCTCTTGCTTAACCACTCCTTGATACCACATCATTACTTATGATGTCCATCACTAACTTTGCATCTTCATTACTTACCAAGATCTCAACACTAGAACCATGGAGAAGTCTAGAGATCTCCTCTATTGATTTTTCATTCTCAACCATATTCGAGTCACTTGTGGAGATAACATTGCAAAACTCTTTGGGATTAGTTTCGGGTTTTCCCGGTAATGTTCCGCTTGGACCCTTTGAACTAGAAGAGGCTTGAGCAACCTTAAGATCAACGGTTTTCATGTGAGATGCCAAACTAGCAATCTTACTATCAAGATCATTGTACATCCCGTTCATCTTGTTATTCATCTCAACAAACTGATTACCAACATCCTCATAACCCTTAGTTTGTCCCTCAAGAAGTTTCTTCAACATTGCATTCATCTCGTTGTCTTGAGTTGGAGGTTGACTAGAAGAGTCTACTTGGTTGGTGAATTGAGACCTTGGTTGAAACCCTTGTTGGTTTATGGGAGGATAGGCTTGATCTTGAGGATTCTCCACATTTGGGTTCCTATGTGAGAAGTTGGGATGGTTCCTATAGTTTGAGTTGAATCTTTTGTTATAACATTGGCCTTGGTTTCCTATATAGTTCATTTCTTCTTGTCGTGCAACACAACCTTCGATTCCAACCTCTTGATAACCTTGGCCTTTGAGTAGCTTGGAGGAGCTTATCAAACTTCTCACTCAAGGCCTTTAACTCTCTTCTTGTTTGATCCTCATGAGAAACACTCTCTCTAACCGACCTATCGTAGTCCTCTCCATAATTACCATCGCTCGTAGCGAGATTTTCAACCAACGTCATCCCTTGTGTCGCTTCTTGTCCTAGGAAGTTCCCATTGCTAGCGGTGTCAAGGAGCATCCTTATCTTTGGTAACACTCCACGATACAACGTTGAAAGCAAAGACTCATTAGAGAACCCATGATGTGGACATTGCGAGGTGTAACCATTGTAACGTTCCCAAGCCTCACTAAAACTCTCGTTTCCCTTTTGCTTGAATCCAGAAATCTCATTACGCAGCTGAGCCGTGCGAGAAGTAGAAAAGAACTTTCTCAAGAACACCCTCTTACAATCATCCCAAGAGGTTATGGACCCAGGTGGTAAGTGCTTTTCCCATTGATGCGCTCTATCCCCAAGTGAAAATGGAAATAAACGGAGTTTGAACGCGTCCTCCGAGATGCCATTGATTTTCACCGTCCCACACACTCGGTCGAACTGGTCAAAATGGTCAAGTGGGTCTCCCATAGGTAGTCCATGGAACCTTGATCCTTGTACCATATTGATCAAGCTTGCTTTTATCTCGAAGTTATTATTCTCAATTGGAGGGGGACGGATACCTTTTCGATTCTCGTGGATGTTTGGCTCATCAAAAGTACCAATTACGTTCGGGTTCCTTGGTGGATGTACCGGAGCTCGACCAACCTCATTCTCTCTCTCGTTACCCTCTTGAGTAACATTAGCCGGAAAACCGGGTGGTGCACGTTGATCACCCATTCCTAAACGATTCAAATGATCCAAACGTTCTTGTTCTCTCCTTGCTCGATTGTTCTCTCTCTCAAGTCTTCGAATATCCTCAACCTGATCAACCAAGTTTGTTGTACCGTGGCTTCGCAAGTTCATGTACCTATAAGAAAGAGACCAAATACCAAGCAAAGATGTTAAATGTCAAATGTAAAATAAACACCTAGTCTCAAATAGAAACCAAATCTTAATGGCTATTGCTTTGTTTCCCCGGCAACGGCGCCAAATTGATAAATGGCTTTTTACACCGGTCTATCAAGTAAATCTTTTGTGCGTAGCACTTAAGGGTCGATTCCACGGAGAAACAAGAATAGCACACCAAAAATACAAGCTTCAATTCAATCTAAGCACATAGAAATCAAGGATTTAAGTAGCAATAATCAAAATAAAACAATTAGATAAACGAGAAAACAATTAAAATGATTTGAAACTTTAGATAATGAAAACAAGCTTTCGGGATAGAGGGATTTAACTTAGGGTGACTAATTGTGAACTAGTGGAGCATCTAACAACTTAAACAAGCTGATCCTTATGCCTTAAACACTAAATTTGATTAATTCATTTCCATGACATTAATCACTACTCTAATCACACAATCATCAATAACTTTCGTTAGTATTTATGCAACCAAAGAGCATTAATAACAAGTCTAACTAACCACCTAACATCTTAATCAATCATTCCCATGAGCTAAGCATGCTAAGTACTTATTAAGATCAATCAAGCATTTTGTCGAACACCTTGTGGGCGTGAAAATGCCAATCTTATAAATCAACTTGATCAAGGCTAATCTAGCATTAGGAACTCCTAATAAGCAAGGATCTATCATAAACTAAACCTATACTCCACTAATCCACTCTCAATCACCCTAAATCTTTCTCAACCCTCAAGCTCTAAAAGACTACTCGCTCTTAGCCATGAAAACACAAAAGAAATAGATTGTTCTTTGCATAATCATAACTATAAGATGAATAATTGAAAGATTTAAGGAAGAAAAGAAGGTTTGATACTTGAAAATCCCCAATTCATACAAAGAGCCTTAGCAAAAGCTTAAAGGGGCTAAGAGAAATCTAAGAGAAAAACAAGCATAACCTTCTCCCTAATTAGGTTTAGAGTATTTATAGGGAGAGCTCTATATGAGAAATGTCATCTAAAATGGTGTAAAATAGAGGCATATCACATCTTCATGGAAAGAAGCCGTTAATAGTGAGATTGACTCCATTATGCAAAACCATACATGGGAAATAACCGATCTACCCCAAGAGTTTAAAGCACTAGGGTGTAAATGGATTTTCAAAACCCAGTTGAAAACCGATGGTTTAATTGATAAATACAAGGCTAGGCTTGTGGCACAAGGTTTCAAACAAAAAGAAGGTCTGGATTTCTTTGACACATATTCTCCGGTGACGAGAATAACCTCTATCAGAATGCTGACAGGAATTGCAACATTAAGATACCTAGAAATCCATCAAATGGATGTTAAAACTGCTTTTCTAAATGGTGATTTAGAAGAGGAGATTTACATGAAACAACCTGAAGGGTTTGTCGTCCAAGGACAAGAACACAAAGTCTGTAGACTTGTGAAGTCGTTATATGGACTGAAATAAGCTCCAAAACAATGGCATAAAAAATTTGACAATGTAATGATGTCAAATGGTTTCCGCATTAATGAATGTGATAAGTGCATTTACATCAAAGTTACTCCTAGCGGGTATGTGTTGTTGTGCTTATACGTGGATGACATGCTCATTATTGGCAGCAATAAAGACATAATCCAACAAACTAAAAACATGCTTAATGGCCAGTTCGATATGAAAGACATGGGTCTCGCATATGTAATCCTAGGGACTAAACTCACTAGAACTTCTGACAGAATCACCTTGTCTCAAACTCATTATGCTGAAAAGATTCTTGATAGATTCAAGAACTACGTAACCGGGACTGCAAAAACTCTTGTTGATTCTCAACTACACTTGACGAAACACTTGGGTGAACCAGTTTCTCAAGTTTAATATGCTCGTCTAATCGGGAGTCTAATATACTTAATTAATTGCACAAGACCCGATCTAGCGCACGCGGTAAATGTACTAAGTTGCTACACGAACAATCCAGGTCATAAACACTGGAAAGACATAACAAGAGTATTAAATTACTTACAATATACAAAAAGTTAGGGTCTGCACTACAGTAAAGAACCCGCAGTTCTGGAAGGATACAGTTATGCTAACTGGATATCTGACTCCAAGAACTCGAAGTCCACAAGTGGATACGTCTTTACTTTAGGAGGTGCAACGGTATCATGGAAATCTTCCAAACAAACTTTGTTGGCTAGATCAACCATGGAGTCAGAGTTCATAGCTCTAGACAAAGCCGTAGAAGAAGCCGAATGGCTTCGAAACTTCTTGGAAGATATTCCAATGTGGGAGAAACCAGTTCCGGCATTACGTGTACACTGTGATAGTCAATCGGCTATCGCCCGGGCACTAAATACTCTCTATTATGGTAAATCTCGTCACATCAGAAGACGTCATAAAACCATTAGACACTTGATCTCAAGTGGTGTAATTATGATTGATTACATCAAATCAGCCGACAACCTAGCGGATCCATTTATTAAAGGTTTGGCTCGTGATCAAGTTTTGAAATCATCAAAGGGAATGGGTTTATTGCCTATAACCAAAGATGATGTTTGATGGAAACTGTAACGCCCGTGTTCCGAAAAATGGAAACTTCGGAAATAATAATCGGGATTCATGCGTAGATTTTTTCCGGGAAAATATTTCCGGGAATTTCTGGAGTAATTAGGAAGTTACACGCATTTTTCCCGTAAGGGGGTGTTCGGAGTCGATTTAGGAGTTTGGGGTCAATTTGGGAATTTTCGGGAATTCAGAGACCCAAATCCTAAATTAACACCCGTGTTCCGGAAAAAGAGAAATTTTGGAATTTACATCCGAGATTTATGGAAAGATCTTTGGAAAGTATTTCCGGGAAATTTTCGGAGTATTTTGGATGTTGCGCCGCATTTTTCCCCGTAGGGGTGTGCGGGATCGATTGAGAAGTTTATGGCCATTTTGTGAACTTTTGGAAAGTTCAGGGACCAAACTTCAATTGTTTTTAAACTGAATTAAATCAGTTGTGCAATCAATTCCACCATTTCTCTTCCACCGCAGCCTCCCCTCCTTTTTCCATCACCTTTTCTCCATTTTCCACCCCTAGCCTCTTAGAGTTCCCCACACCTTTTGACAAATCAGTCCACCTTTTCTTCCCTAGAGTCAGCTGCACCTTCTCTCATTCTCCTTGCCGACACTTCAGCTGCAACAAGAGAAAAAGAAAAGTTAAGAAAAGAGAGAGTTAGAGAGAAGGAGAGAAGGAGGAGGAAAAGTGGTGTGGAGAGCAAAGAAGTGGAGTGGGCTGAGTTGTGTGTGGTGTGGAGATCAAGTGAGGTGAAGACTTGTGAGTCTTGTGGCTGTGTGTGAGGGCGTGGTGAGCTAGAGCCAAAGAAGGCGAGTTTGTTGGCTGAGTGTGTGCTGTGGTGGTATGCAAGAGAGGAGTAAGTTGGAGAGCTGTTTCGTGGGTGAGAAGGGAAAAGGAGTTTGACCTAGCAAATCGTTTGCAAAGGTAGCTAATTTTTGTGGACTTGTAGTTAAGTCTCTTATCTAGATGTACCTTTTTGCGGAATTGGATTTGAGTTAATATTCTGAACGTTATTCACGTTTCCGTGAGGCGCTCTGTTTCAGACGCGAAACGGACCAACGTGGATTCAAAGGGCAATCACGAGTTCGTCTACCGTTGGATCATCTTGAAACTTTGTAGTTAGCTTCAGGACATTTGGGGGTTGAGTTTCAACTGTGGGATTGAGCTTTCAACGGTTAGTTGTTGATTTATTCATGTTTTGTTTCGAGGCGCGTAAGTGGTGAAGGTGATCGGGTTGGTCGATCGGGTGTAGATCGATCGATCTGGTCCAGATCGATCGATCTGGCCAGGATCGATCGATCTAGCCTTGTTTGGTCGATCTGAGATGTTCACGCAAGTTGGGATCGATCGATCTAAGCCTAGATCGATCGATCTGGTGTTTTTCGGGTTCGTTTCTTGTGTTTTGAGTGTCGTTTTGGTTTATTTGTTAGGCACGCGTTTGGGGATTGAAGTGTTTTCATTCCGGGAAGTTTTTGGGAATTTCCGTGCGTGGCTAAAGGTGAGTGCAGGACCGTAAGCTTATCTAAGCGATTGAGTTATTTGATGTGTTTGCATGATTGTAGGTCGTATGATCTCTGGTGGATCTAGATCGAGTGTTTCTTGAGATGGTTGATTTGTTTGCGGTATTTTCATGTTTAATATGCTAAATAATTTTAATCGTTTGTGTGTATAGCTTGTAGACGGGAGGATTGCCTCACTAAGTATTTGTTGAAATACTTATGCATCTCTTTTGTTTGATGCAGGAAAAGAAAAGTTGTGACTGTGGAATCATGGCGAAGAAGAGGGGATGATCTAAACTCGTTGTTTGTTTAAGAGTCTTCCGCTATAAAAAGAGTTGTGTTGTTTAGTATTTTTGGATAGATGATCTAACGATCTCGAGTCCGGTTTCTCGTTATCGAGAACCGTTGTAGACAACAGAAATTGTCTATGAAAGCCAAGGTGGCTATACAGACCAACTTCGACTCTCAACTCAAGTCGTCGTATTCTGGAAAGATCGTTCGATTTAATATCCTTTCGGTGGTTTTATTTTGGGAAGTTAATTATTATTTGAGAGAATAATAATTAATTGTTTTATTGTTGGAATGAGTAAATATTATTCATGATTAGTTTAATAATATTTGTTTGGGGTGATAATTAATATTTATGGCAATATTAATTATTTTGCTTGTGGAGTTAAATAATTTATTTGTTTTGCGAAAAAAAAAAAAATGAGTGCGGTCGTTTCAATTTGGTATCAGAGCAATTACGGCTCTAGGACGGGTTAGGAAAAATTAAATTGGATTTAATTTAATTTTTGGTACGGTGATGCATGGGCAAACCGTTAGTGAATTGATTATGTGAGTTAGTCAATTATTTGAGTATGGAGTTCTAGATCATCCTCTTCGAGCCTTTAAAGAGATTCCACGGTAAGTTGTTTTGTGTTGCTTGTTGTGTGGTTTTGTGTGGAATAGTCTTTTGGGGCCGAGGTTTTAATCACATAATATGTTATGTGATTTAACCTGTGGTGTCCGGTTGGGTCGGGTTAATCCGTGAAGCGGATTAAAGTAATTCAGTTGAGGAATTGCTGTTTTTAAGTTAACTCAAGACCATGGAATTGGTTGAGTTAGGAGATTAACCATTATTTAATTTTGGGAATTAAATATGGATTAATCTTTGCTTGGTTCATCTGAACCGTGGAAGTTTGCGTCCGTCGTTTAGCCGGCTTCTGTGGTTGTTTGGTTTGATCGAGGAATCGACCATTCGACTAAGATGGGTAAAAGAGGTAGAGGTCGCGGTCGTGGTACCGTTAGGGTTAGGGGGTCGCGTTCAGAGGGACGCGAGGGCTTCGGTGGTTGCGGAGAGTGTGACACAAGTGTTACGGACGAGCGGGTCGGGAACTTGCATACGGATCAGTTTGGGACGGAGAGTGTGGCCGGTGTTGGTACCGGTGTTGCTGGAGGTTCAGCGGGTGCTGCGGGTGTGGCAGCAGGTGTAGCTCCGGCCCAAGAGGATCGTATTGCGAATTTCTTGACCTTGCTGTTGGAGCGGTTACCGGAGAGGGTACCAGTTCAGGCTCCAGTTGTACCACTGGTAGCTAAGGTGCAGCCAAGGGTTGCGGTTGCGGAAGAGCCCCCAGCATATCTTAAGATGTTGGAACCCGAGTGGTGGTCGTTGTTAGAGCGGAATTTCCGTTCGTTTAGGTGTCCAGAAGGATATCAAGTGGATCTCGCAGTCTACTTTCTGGAGGGTGACGCACATCTCTGGTGGAGAGGTGTTGCGGTCCGGAGGGTCCAAGCAGAGATGTCTTGGAAGGATTTTGTGTCGGAATTTAACTCCAAATATTTTTCCCCCAAGAGGCATTGGACCGGTTGGAGAGACGGTTTCTTGGGTTAACTCAAGGGAACCGGTCGGTTCGTGAGTTTGAGTCGGAGTTTAACCGTCTTAGGGTGTATGGCAGTCATATCCTGGATAATGAGCAGGCCAAGTGAGGCCGAGAGAGTTCTGGAGAAGTTCTAGAAGAGTGAACCATAAGTGGTTTGGTCCGGGGCTGAAGTTTCCAAAAATGGATAGTTTCCTATAACGGAAAGTTTCCAAAAATGGATAGTTCCTAGAATGGAAAGTTGCCGAGTGTTGTGGGTTAGGGTTCTTAGCATATGGAAGTTGTGTAGGGACCTTAATCGTGGGAGGAATTGAATCTCACGTTTTGTTTGATTTTGGAGCATCGCATTGTTTCGTTACTCCAGAATTGGCAGAGAGGTGTGGTATCCGGGGTAATCCGGGAGAGCATTGGGGTTGGTTAAGGTCGCTGGAGGGAAGTTTTTGAGTAGTCTTGGACGGGTTAAGAATGTGGATGTTCAGGTGGCCGAGGAGTCTATGCCAGCAGATTTGATCATCTGCTCCGTGGAGCTGTATGATGTCATCTTGGGTATGGATTGGCTGGGAAAGTTCAGAGCGCATCTGGATTGCCACCGGGGACGTGTTGTGTTCGAAAGAGAAAAAGGGAGGTTGGTTTATCAGGGAGTGAGACCAACACTCGGAAGTCTCGTGATCTCGGCAATGCAAGCTGAGAAAATGATCGAGCGAGGTTGTGAAGCTTATCTGGCGACTATAAATACCCCAGAGACTGCTGGAGAAGTTGTGGTTCGGGACATTCCTGTTGTTCGGGAGTTCGAGGATGTTTTTCAGTCGTTGCAAGGATTACCACCGTCTCGGTCTGATCCTTTCACGATTGAGCTGGAACCCGGAACAACGCCAATATCTAAGGCACCGTATAGGATGGCTCCAGCAGAGATGGCAGAACTGAAGAAGCAGCTGGAGGAGTTGTTGAGTGAGGGTTTTATCAGGCCGAGCAGTTCACCGTGGGGAGCGCCGGTGCTGTTCGCAAAGAAAAAGGATGGTAGTTTCCGGTTGTGTATCGATTACCGGGGACTTAACCGAGTCACTGTGAAGAACAAGTATCCTCTTCCGCGGATTGATGAGTTGTTGGATCAGTTGAGAGGGGCTACTTGGTTCTCCAAGATAGACCTGGCTTCTGGATACCATCAGATTCGGATTGATGAGGAGGATATCCGGAAGATAGCTTTCAGGTCGAGGTATGGGCATTATGAGTTTGTGGTGATGCCTTTTGGGTTGACGAATGCACCAGTCGCTTTCATGAGATTGATGAATGGAGTGTCCAGGAGTATCTGGATGAATCCGTGATCATCTTTATAGATGATATATTGGTGTATTCGAAGAGTCCTGAAGAGCATGGGGTCCATTTGAGAAATGTTTTGGAGAAGTTGCGAGAGCATAAGTTGTTTGCTAAGTTGAGTCCGAGGTATGTGGGACCGTTCAGGATTGTTGAGCGGGTTGGAACGGTTGCGTATCGGTTGGAGTTACCGGAGGTTATGCGAGCACTTCACAAGGTCTTCCATGTGTCGATGCTGAAGAAATGCTTACGTAAGGATGATGAGGTATTGGAAGAGATTCCGACAGATCTTCAGCCTAATATGACCGTTGAGGCGAGACCTTTGAGGATTCTCGAGAGGAGGGTCAAAGAGCTTCGTCGGAAGAAGATTCCAATGATGAGGGTGTTATGGGATTGTGACGGTGTGCAGGAGGAGACTTGGGAACCAGAGGCAAGGATGGAAACAAGATTTAAAAAGTGGTTCGAGAAGCAAGCTGAGGCTTGAGTTTCCATCGATGGTTTCTAACTTCACATTTTGAGTTGTATGTCGTGTTGTATACGATGAATATTATGTGAATTGAATAAGAGGAGTAATCTTATGAGTTTATGACTTGTGATGTCATGTGAGTAAAGAAGAGGTTATTAGAGTTTAAACTGGAAGTATTCTTCGAACAAGGTTAAATGGAGTACCCTGAGTAAGTGGTTATACCTTAAGATAACATGTGTAGTGGTTATAGGATAGGTTGATATTCCAGGATGGGAATATGGTTGGTGAGTGTCACAATGTGATGAGGTGTGTGGACTCTGTGAGATAGATTCGGTCGGACATGCTTATAGACGTTAGACTAGCTTGCTCCAAGGACTGGTGGGTCCTGTACGATTCATGGGAGATGGATTTCTCCAGAGGCGGGGATGAGGATTTCCCCAGATACCAGAGCTCGAAGGACTTGTGAGTCCTGAGAGTGGGAGTGGTATGAGTGTGATACCCATAGCTTGAAGGTCTTTGTGACCTGAGAGTGCGAGTGGTATGGTTGTTATACCCAGAGCTCGAAGGGCTGACGAGTCCTGAGAGTGGGAGTGGTATAGGTGGGATGCCGATGGCTTGCAGGACTTTGTGGCCTGTAAGTGAGAGTGGCATGAGGTACCCAGAGCCCAGAGTGCATTGCACAGAGGGTGGGAGTGATACGAGTATGAGTTGGGAGCAGTGTATGTCTATAACGTGAGTATAAGCATAGCGGCTGAATAGAGATCTCGGGAGTGGTTGGGTTGCGACTTGGGAATAGAGTCGTGTTTCTAGTTAAACTTGTTAAGGGAAAATGAGATAAGTGGTTTGATCGGATGGCTCATGAGCAGTTCTATGCGGTAGTTCCGATTCTCGAACGTATGGTACTTGTTTGTTTTATTACGTTCGTCATAAGGAATCGCTAAAAAGAATGGCTAAGTATTAAAAGCTGTCTTATCTAACTCTTGTCAAAAGTTCTCTGAAGCAAGTTGACGCTAGATGGTTTACGGGGTTGTTGGATAGGTAGAGTTGTATGGTCGGGTTGACCATGAGAGGGTAGGGATCGTTGCAACGATGTGTGGTCGAGTTCATTGGGGATGAACTGTGCCGTAGATTCGAGGACGAATCTATGTTAGTGGGGGAGAATTGTAACGCCCGTGTTCCGAAAAATGGAAACTTCGGAAATAATAATCGGGATTCATGCGTAGATTTTTTCCGGGAAAATATTTCCGGGAATTTCTGGAGTAATTAGGAAGTTACACGCATTTTTCCCGTAAGGGGGTGTTCGGAGTCGATTTAGGAGTTTGGGGTCGGGAATTCAGAGACCCAAATCCTAAATTAACACCCGTGTTCCGGAAAAAGAGAAATTTTGGAATTTACATCCGAGATTTATGGAAAGATCTTTGGAAAGTATTTCCGGGAAATTTTCGGAGTATTTTGGATGTTGCGCCGCATTTTTCCCCGTAGGGGTGTGCGGGATCGATTGAGAAGTTTAGGGCCATTTTGTGAACTTTTGGAAAGTTCAGGGACCAAACTTCAATTGTTTTTAAACTGAATTAAATCAGTTGTGCAATCAATTCCACCATTTCTCTTCCACCGCAGCCTCCCCTCCTTTTTCCATCACCTTTTCTCCATTTTCCACCCCTAGCCTCTTAGAGTTCCCCACACCTTTTGACAAATCAGTCCACCTTTTCTTCCCTAGAGTCAGCTGCACCTTCTCTCATTCTCCTTGCCGACACTTCAGCTGCAACAAGAGAAAAAGAAAAGTTAAGAAAAGAGAGAGTTAGAGAGAAGGAGAGAAGGAGGAGGAAAAGTGGTGTGGAGAGCAAAGAAGTGGAGTGGGCTGAGTTGTGTGTGGTGTGGAGATCAAGTGAGGTGGAGACTTGTGAGTCTTGTGGCTGTGTGTGAGGGCGTGGTGAGCTAGAGCCAAAGAAGGCGAGTTTGTTGGCTGAGTGTGTGCTGTGGTGGTATGCAAGAGAGGAGTAAGTTGGAGAGCTGTTTCGTGGGTGAGAAGGGAAAAGGAGTTTGACCTAGCAAATCGTTTGCAAAGGTAGCGAATTTTTGTGGAGTTGTAGTTAAGTCTCTTATCTAGATGTACCTTTTTCGGAATTGGATTTGAGTTAATATTCTGAAAGTTATTCACGTTTCCGTGAGGCGCTCTGTTTCAGACGCGAAACGGACCAACGTGGATTCAAAGGGCAATCGCGAGTTCGTCTACCGTTGGATCATCTTGAAACTTTGTAGTTAGCTTCAGGACATTTGGGGGTTGAGTTTCAACGGTGGGATTGAGCTTTCAACGGTTAGTTGTTGATTTATTCATGTTTTGTTTCGAGGCGCGTAAGTGGTGAAGGTGATCGGGTTGGTCGATCGGGTGTAGATCGATCGATCTGGTCCAGATCGATCGATCTGGCCAGGATCGATCGATCTAGCCTTGTTTGGTCGATCTGAGATGTTCACGCAAGTTGGGATCGATCGATCTAAGCCTAGATCGATCGATCTGGTATTTTTCGTGTTCGTTTCTTGTGTTTTGAGTGTCGTTTTGGTTTATTTGTTAGGCACGCGTTTGGGGATTGAAGTGTTTTCATTCCGGGAAGTTTTTGGGAATTTCCGTGCGTGGCTAAAGGTGAGTGCAGGACCGTAAGCTTATCTAAGCGATTGAGTTATTTGATGTGTTTGCATGATTGTAGGTCGTATGATCTCTGGTGGATCTAGATCGAGTGTTTCTTGAGATGGTTGATTTGTTTGCGGTATTTTCATGTTTAATATGCTAAATAATTTTAATCGTTTGTGTGTATAGCTTGTAGACGGGAGGATTGCCTCACTAAGTATTTGTTGAAATACTTATGCATCTCTTTTGTTTGATGCAGGAAAAGAAAAGTTGTGACTGTGGAATCATGGCGAAGAAGAGGGGATGATCTAAACTCGTTGTTTGTTTAAGAGTCTTCCGCTATAAAAAGAGTTGTGTTGTTTAGTATTTTTGGATAGATGATCTAACGATCTCGAGTCCGGTTTCTCGTTATCGAGAACCGTTGTAGACAACAGAAATTGTCTATGAAAGCCAAGGTGGCTATACAGACCAACTTCGACTCTCAACTCAAGTCGTCGTATTCTGGAAAGATCGTTTGATTTAATATCCTTTCGGTGGTTTTATTTTGGGAAGTTAATTATTATTTGAGAGAATAATAATTAATTGTTTTATTGTTGGAATGAGTAAATATTATTCATGATTAGTTTAATAATATTTGTTTGGGGTGATAATTAATATTTATGGCAATATTAATTATTTTGCTTGTGGAGTTAAATAATTTAATGCAAGGATAGTTGCATTGTTATTTGCTTTGGGAAGTTAATTATTATTTATGGGAATAATAATTAATTGTTTTGCAAAAAAAAAAAAAAATGAGTGCGGTCGTTTCAGAAACCCTACTTACGTGACTAGAGATCCCAAGAAGTAGGTTCAAAGGGAAAACTAAATCAAACAAACTCTATTACAAGCACTGATAGACTTTATGTCACTACTCAGTTCCCAAGATGATAAACAGTGCTTCCTGTATATAAACAAGGGTAAGCATTAGCTTTTAATGATTCGTGTCCATAGCTTTGTACATGGAGTATTACATGATACTTCTTAAAGCAAAGACTAATGGCGATCACCTAGTGAGTGTGAAATGAGGCCGCTTCTAGGAGAATGAAGTTCAGGCTATATTCTCTAAGTTCACTCACGAATAACCAGGCAAGTTCAATGCCACAATGAACACAATAGAGAACAAAGTTCTACGAGAAAATGAGCTGGGTTATAGCTGTTGTCTCGGTTTACATAAAAATCCAGGTGGTTCAAGACATCATGTTCACCTCTTGGCCGAGTAAACCCGGCAGATATTAACAATGAGTGGTTCAAGGATGAAATATGCCACCATCTCAGATACAGTAAATTTTCGTTTATACTCTCGAAAAGTCCTAAGTCTAGTGAGTCTAGTGAGTCTAGTCTGTCTAGTCGGTCGAGTCTGTCGAGTCTGTCCACTCTGTCGAGTCAGTGGAGTTTTCTTATGTTTAGAGTAATTTCTATTCATGTGGGGGATTGTTGGAACCCATTTTATGACAAATGGAACCAAACAATTTTCCGATAACTTTTCCGGTGACAAACGGTCGCCGAATTGATCGAAAAATAAATAAGTTGGATTCCTTGAAATAAACACTATAACTTAGTGTATTCATTTGTCAAAATTGGATTAAGATTGAATAAGAAATGAGGATTTAAAGTGGGTAGCTTTAAAACTTAAAAAGTCTACTCGGGTTGACCAAATGACATTCATATGCATTTGTCCCACAAAAATATGTATGAGAGATAATGGACCACACACCCAATTAACTTGTTATTTGGGCTGAATTGTACATAAATGATTTGGGTTAAATCCATTCATTGAGTATTATTTAGATTTACTCAAAAATTGTGATATTATTAAATCAAATATTTGTTCAAATCTTGACCAATAAAACACAAGCAGATTTTGTGGAATCTCATTCACGAGACTTTGAGTATAAATATAAGTCATTATCTTCTTTTTTCATTCAGTTTTTTTTTGTGAAATACTTTCCAAAGCAAAAGAAAAATCCAGCACTCTCTCCTCCACTTTCTCTCTTTAATTTGTAAGTGTCTCGAGAGTATCTACTACACTATTAAAAAAGACCCAATCTTATGTGGTGTTTCCAAACACTATTCAAGTTAAAATAAAAAGAAATAATTTTATCTTTGTATCCAAACATGATTTTGTATCTTTTTCTTTCTCCTCTTCATCATTTATTTCCTTATCTAATATTACAACATTAATATATGAATTATGATTCTCCTATAATCTTTGTTAGATCTTATTTTCAAATTATTTTGAATTATTATATAATACATATAATTATTAAAATTTTATATTTTTTCTGCATATATTGTGATTAAAATTTTTTAAAACGGACATACATTACATAATTAAAGAAGAAATACACAATCTTAGAGGGTGTTTCTAAATACTATTCAAGTTAAAATAAAAAAAATCATTAAATCTTTATATCTAAAGATACCTTTGCATTTTTTTCCTTTTTCCTCTTCATCATTTATTTTTTTTTATCTAATATTTCAATATTAATAATATGAATCATGATTCTTCTATCTTATTTTCAAATAATTATTAATTATAATTAAAATACATAGAATTATAAAAAATTTATATTTTCTCGGTATATATTGTGATTAAAAATTTTTAAAATGAACATATATTACTCCATTAAAGAAAAAAAAAAGTGTGTGTTCAACATCCCACATTGACTAAATTTTGGTGGTAATGGTTCAAAATCATATTATAAAAAGACCAAAATAATTTTAAATACGAATAAACAGGAAACTTGACTTATCATGCGTCCAAATTTATAAAATATATTCGGTTTGATCCGGTTTTTTAGTTCCAATAATTTAAACATGTCACATTGACTAAAATTTGTGGACAATGGTTTAGAGTCATGTTATTAAAAATAAATAATAAAAATTTTAAATACGAATGAGCAGAAAACTTGACTTATCAGACGTCCAAATTTCAAAAATTTATTCGGTTTAATCTGATTTTTTAGTTAATAATTGAAAATAATTATTAATATTTAAACTGTATGAAAATTTTAAAAATATAGAAAATGGAGATCATTTAAAAGCAAACTTTTAAATTGACCCAAATTATATTTGGATATGTAATTTTCTACAATCCTAACAACAAACCACAATAATTTTTACTATTAATTTTAAAATAAAACTAGATTCGAACCCGTTGTATACCACGGGTCAATTATTTTAATATAAATTTGTAATTTTTGTGTGTTACCGTGAGTCAAATAATAATTTATATGTGTTAGTTTGTTATTATTAAATGCACTAAAGATAGTTTATTTTTTTTAGAATTAAGATTCAAAATAATCTAAAACAATGATCAGCGGGTTGGTAAAATCTATACAGGATTATCATGTTCTCTTACTCAGTGTCTTACTCGCTGAACTAAAATAATAAAATCTAAACCATGTAATTATATAAAAGGGATTGTGTACAAGACGGAAAATTCTCGACGGATGCGGGACATGACAGGTTTCCGTCCTAAAATGAGCATGTCTAACAGAAGTGTTGGATCATTAATCATAAATATATATGTTTAAAACAATTTCATGTTTAAAGCACATTAAATATATTATATACAATAAAGAAATTTAAAAAAACACTAAAATATAATAAAATTATACGAACAACTAAAAATATTTATAAATAGTAAATAACCAAAAACTATAATTTATATTAAAATAATTGACCCGCGGTATACCGCGGGTATAAATCTAGTAGTGTTTTATTTTTGTTCGCATATTCCGTAATTCTAGTGTAGAGAATACGGTCTCCTAGTGGTTGTATCCTGGGATTCTGAATCGTATCAAAACCGTCACACTACAGGCGATTTTAAGAATTAAGGAAAGAGATCGACTCCACTTCTTTCGGTTTTCTAAAATCATTTTTATCTCATTTCTTTCCTAATTCTGTTCTTTATTCGCAGTTTTCTATATCCGGATTCGGAGAGAGACACTATAATTCTGTTCGATTACTTTATTTACGGTTCGATTGGATCTCCTAGAGTGTCTCTCTTGAACATAATTACTTTATTTACGGTTATTCGCACCCAATTTTCTACGTCCAATTCCGTAATTTGACAATATAAACAGCCAAAAAAAAGTTCTTCGAACCCATTGACGGGTTAGACAGACCTTCCTTATCAAGGAGACGACTCAAAGTCAAGCACTAAGTGAACTTGATGATTATAAAGAAGGCAGAACTTGGTTTTCTAAAACACACCAAGAGCGTAAGTGAGAATGAGTACTGCCATGAAAAATCCTTACAATCTTCGTTTTCTTTTAATCATATTCACAATTTTGGGCTGTTCTATTGCAGCTTCTGCTACTATCTCAGAAGCTAACGCCCTTCTCAAATGGAAATCAACTTTTACGAACCAGACAAGTTCATCAAAGCTGTCGTCGTGGGTCAACAATACTAGCTTCTGCACCAGATGGTATGGTGTTTCTTGTAATCGACGAGGGAGCGTTATACGGTTAAACCTTACTGATACTGCCATTGAAGGTACTTTTCGGGATTTCCCGTTTTCATCTCTCCCAAACCTTGCTTATCTCGATCTTAGCATGAACCGTTTCTCTGGAACCATCCCTCCTCAATTCGGATCCCTTTCTAAACTCATCTATCTTGACCTTTCCATAAACCAATTAACCGGAGAAATACCACCTGAGCTTGGCAATTTAAGAAACCTCGAAACTCTTCATCTTGTTCAAAACAAGTTAAACGGGTCGATTCCATCTGAGATCGGTCTGTTAACTTCACTTCAAGAACTCTCCTTGTATAACAATTCCTTGTCCGGACCAATACCATCTTCCATAGGAAATCTAACCAACTTGGTTAACTTGTACCTCTTTTCCAACTCTCTCTCTGGTCGACTTCCGTCCGAGATTGGAAACTTAACCAACCTTGTTGAGCTGTGCCTTGATAGAAACAATCTCACCGGCCAAATCCCTCCTACTTTTGGAAAGTTGAAGAACTTAACTCTTCTCAACATGTTTAAAAACCAACTAACCGGCGGAATTCCCCCGGAGATCGGTGACATGGCCAGTCTAGATACCCTTAGTCTTCATACAAATAACCTAACCGGTTCGATTCCTTCTTCCTTAGGAAATCTCAAGAACTTAGCCACTCTTCATCTTTACCTAAATCAACTATCTGGTGCCATACCCCCGGAGCTAGGCAACATGGAATCCATGATTGATTTGGAGTTAAGTCAGAACAACCTTACTGGTTCTGTTCCTGATTCTTTCGGTAACTTGACCAAGTTGGTATGGTTGTTCCTCCGTGAGAACAAGCTCTCGGGTCCGATCCCAGCAGGAGTTGCAAACTCTTCAAACTTAACTATCTTGCAACTTGACACAAACCACTTCACCGGTATCTTGCCTGAAACCATTTGCAAAGGTGGCAAGCTTCAGAGACTCGCATTAAGTGATAATCACCTCGAAGGTCCTATCCCAAAAAGCTTGAGAAATTGCAAAAGCCTGGTCAGAGCATTCTACGAGGGAAACAGGTTCACTGGAGATATTTCTGAAGCTTTTGGGTTTTACCCAGATCTTGATTACATTGATCTAAGCCACAACAACTTCTACGGCGAGATTTCAGGCAATTGGAAGAAGAGTCGGAAGCTAGGTACCTTGATCATGTCAAACAACAACCTCACTGGTGCTATCCCACCCGAGATTTTAAGCATGACGCAACTGGGTGAACTGGATCTATCTACCAACAACCTCATTGGTGAACTTCCAGAAGCAATTGGAACTCTCACGGGTTTGTCGAGGCTACGACTGAACGGTAATCGGTTATCTGGAACAGTTCCTGCTGGATTAAGTTCCTTAACCAATCTCGAGTCTCTCGACTTATCCTCAAACAAATTCAGCTCCAAGATCCCAGTAACCTTCGACTCTTTTTATAAGCTTCATGAGCTAAACCTGAGCAGAAACAAGTTCGATGGACACATTCCCGGACTTTCAAAGCTGACTCAATTGGCAAATCTTGATCTCAGTCACAACCAGCTTGACGGAGAAATCCCATCACAGCTCAGCTCCTTGCAGAACCTCGACAAGCTCGACCTCTCACACAACAATCTCTCGGGTCTCATACCAACAAGTTTCAAGGAGACAAAGTCACTGACATACATTGATATATCAGACAATAACCTCGAGGGTCCACTTCCAGATATCCCAGCGTTTCAAAACGCAACCGCAGATGCATTGAAGGGAAACAGAGGCTTATGCAGTAATGCTCCTATGCAAAGGTTGAAACCATGCCCTCTCACTTCCATGTCTTCCAATGGGTTCAAGAAACCAAAGAAGAATGACAACATTGTTGTGTGGATACTAGTTCCGATCTTAGGAGCACTCGTCATTCTCTCTATATGCGCAGGAACGTTCACATACTACCTCCGCAAACGAAAACCGCAAATTGGAAACAACAGAGATTCTGAAAATGGAGAGAATTTGTCAATCTTTAGCTACGATGGCAAAGTCAAATACCAAGAGATCATCAAATCAACCAAAGAATTCGATCCAACATACCTAATTGGAATCGGAGGATACGGCAAAGTCTACAAAGCAAAGCTCCCATCAGGTGAAACCGTAGCCGTGAAAAAGCTACACGATACTACAGACGAAGAGATATCAAAGCCAACGGTGAAGCAAGAGTTCCTAAACGAAGTAAAAGCCTTAACAGAGATCCGCCACCGCAACGTGGTGAAGCTCTTCGGCTTCTGCTCGTACCGCCGCCACACTTTTCTAATCTACGAGTACATGGAAAAAGGAAGTTTGAACAAAGTGTTAGCTAACGACGAAGAAGCTAAACAGCTCAACTGGAACAAAAGGATCAATATAGTGAAAGGTGTGGCTTACGCGTTATCGTATATGCACCATGACCGATCAACTCCGATCGTTCACCGTGATATTAGCAGCGGCAACATCCTTCTCGATAATGATTACGAAGCTAAGATCTCAGATTTTGGCACAGCGAAGCTTCTCAAAACGGATGCATCAAATTGGTCCGCCGTTGCCGGAACCTATGGCTACGGCGCTCCAGGTAAAATTCGCCTATAAAATCTAAATAATCAAATTGAAATTGAAATCCCTAAATTCGAATTTGAGCTTATAAAATTGAAATCACTAAATCCGAGTTCGAGCTTACGAAATTGACTATTACTGGAAAATTTCTCAACAGAATTGGCTTACAAGATGAAAGTGACGGAGAAATGTGATGTGTATAGCTTCGGAGTTCTGATACTGGAAGTGGTGAAGGGAAAACATCCGGGAGATTTGGTTTCGACTTTGTCTTCATCTCCGGGGAAAACTTTGTCGTTGAGAAGTATTTCCGATGAACGTTTACCGGAACCTGAGCCGGAGATTAGAGAGAAGCTTTTGAATATGGTGAAAGTTGCGTTATTGTGTTTACAAGCGGATCCACAATCTCGGCCAACGATGATGTCAGTCTCCTCAGCATTTTCCTAGAATCTTACGTCACTCTCTTCAACGAGCCCAATATAGATTATATTTTTATTTTTATTAATTATAATACTTGTGTTTTTACAACCAGTGCAGTTAAAAGGAATTTTAAGATAAAATGTTTGGTTCATTTTAAAATATCGACCTACTGTATTTTATTTCATGATATCCTTCCCATGGTTTCATGATCGTGGTTTCGTAGAACTAAGAAATTTTTAGTGTCAAATTGTTGTTGGTAAAATGTGGATTCGGAGTTAAAAAAAAAAAAAATTTTAAAATGTGGAATCGGAAATTGAAAAGCAAGTCCTTTGCAAGTCTACAAATATTTTAGGGGTATTTTAGTGTGGTATATTATTAATGACTTTTTTAACACTCAAATAAGATATATTATTAATGACTTTTTTAACACTCAAACAATAGATCATAGGATTTATATATATATATTTTGGGTCTAGATCATATGATTTAGTTAAAATCCATGATCCATTAGCAAAAAAAAAAAGCATAGAAAAAAGACAGTCAAGTTCTGTAAGCTCTACCAAAAGGTTTTTTTTTTTAATTGAAAGAAAAATAAAAATTTTTATTAAGAGGCAGGATAAAAAATGTTATACTTTTTAAATGTGAGGGATGTCGAGTTTTATTTATTTTTTTCATTCGTAAAGAGTATTGTTATGCTATCTTTCATACAATTTTTTTTTAAAAAAAATTATACATATATACCTAATGATGTTGCATTGGGTAAAAAAAATCAGCACAATCTGAGTCCATTTTGAATCCGCTTGTTCTAAGCTATTTAAAAAAAAAAAAAATTAAAATCCGAAGAGTGTAGCCCAAAAAACACATGTGGGTTTCGTACAATACACAAATGAAGTAGAATCGTTGGGTAGTCGGGCGACCGACCTATGCCTAGCGCCTAATGGAAAAGTCAGAGATTAATCGAAGAATAATCGGAGATTAATTTTATATATTTTTACAAATAAAATAAGATTATATATTATATTTGGTACATTTTGACAATTAAACATGATGGTCTGATGGTTTAGTTAGATTTGGCCATGTTTTTTTCAAGGGTTTGATTTTCTGAAATTTCTTGCTATTTCGGGATTGCCTAACGCCAAAATGTCGAATAAGCTATCCATTCCTTGAAGTTTGCGGGTTGTATGATGTTGGAGAGTCTCTAGAGATGAGATCTTAGCTCGAAGATGTACGGGATCATCTTCCGGGTTGCGTCTATAAGAAGAAGTGGCAACCGGAACATCGTGAATCGATCTCATACCTAGAATCCGTCCTTTTTTCTTTGGAGCCACCTACAATTTAAAAATAAACAACTATATATATATATATATATATTCCATAAATCAAGATATTTATTAGATAAATTACTGAGAAAATAAAAATATTAATTACCGTCTCGAAGATCTTGTCTTTATCCAATGTACTCAACGCCACAGGAGTACCATCTTCGCTTTGTTGAGAAAGCTGTGTCTGACGCTCCTCAATCCTTGCGTTGATCTCATTGTAGATTCTCTCTGATCTAGCATCCACAAAAGCGACACTCTTCTTTTTGTGGGTCCGTTCGAACAACTTTGAAAAAGATAGAAGTTCTCCTTCTTCTTCAGCCTTAAAAAGATATTAAAAATTAATTAAAATAACATTTTTAAATGCAATAAAAGGTAATAGATATAATTTAAATTAAAAAAAATATATATACTTACAATCTTTAAACGGACACCGGCAAAAGGAATTTGTCCAGCTGTATGAGGCGTAGACAAAAGGCCATCCTCGCCGACTGTAAGTCGAGAACCCGATGCTTTGGCAGAAAGTCTCACCGAATTCGGATCACGCCAAAAACGGATAAGACCTTCCCTCACTGTAGTCGTAATGAAAACGGGTTTGGCAGCATCGCCTTTTTGTTGAATTCTTGTTTGACATGCTCGTTGATGCCAATCTCCCAATTCCATTTTTGCTGATAAAAAAATAAAAGATTAATTTACTAGTAATAAAATTAATATATAATGTCAAAAATTTTCTAATAAAAAATATTAGAAAAGAATTATACCGCAAAACATTTAAACCATGTTTTTTTGACATGATCCGGCGTTAGCGTCCAATTTGGATGAGGCTCGGAAAAGTAGCATTTGATTGTGTCGGAAACGCTACGGCCCACCTTGTTATCCGCACCAAACCTAAAAAAAATTAAAATTAAAAGTTAAATATTTTGAATAAAAATTATGTTCTAGTTTTTTAAAATAAACAAATAAATACATATTAAAAAAAATTTACATACCAAAAAGTTCCTCGAGGACGGTTAGGATCCAATCGGAGCAAAACCCTCTTGTCCAGGCTGTCGAAGAAGATCCTCCACTGTATAATTAGCATATGGTGCTTCTGGCGGCACCAATAAATCGAGATGCGGTCCGATAGGACCAGCTGCAGGTGGGGGTGGTGGTGGTGGTGGTGGAGGTGGTGGTGGTGGAGGAACCTTTGAGGTCTCATTCGTTGATTGGGTCTCAGGAACCGTGTCAGCCGCAGAAGAAGACGGTCCCTCATCAGTACTCGATCCCGGTCTAGTAGGATCTCGTAGAAAAAGCTCACTATAATGTTTTCGTGATTTTCTAACCATCTGCATTTAAATAATTAACAAATAAAAAATTAATAAATATAATTGTAACACTTTATAACTAATAACAATTTCATTATATTATAAATCTAACAAATTATTAAAATTTAAACATTATATAAATAATCTAACATTTTATAACTACTACCAAATTCAATTTATTCAAATTTAAACATTATATAAATAATCTAACATTTAAGTTTACTACCAAATTCAAATATTATAAATCTAAACACTATATAAATAATAAATAATTATAAATCATAAATAATTAATAAATATGAAAAGATAAAAGATAAAAAATACCTTAAAACGCGGATAGTTTAGAGAGAAGGCAGAGCTCGTCTAGAGAGAGAGAGAGAGTTGAGAGGATTGAACGACGAGAAGGAGGAAACTCGTGGTGTATATATAGATTTTACTCTCGTCGTAAACTCCTTGTAACTTTACGACAAAGTTATGTCGACTCGTCGTAAACGTGTGGGAGAGTTACGACGAGTTTACGACGAATCGACGTAAACACGTCGCTCAACATCGACATTAACTACACGCGTTTACGACACGTGGCAGCTCAGATGCAACATCGCCTTAACTACCAAACCTCGTAAACTCCTCGTAACTTTACGACGAAGTTACGTTGACTCATCGTAAACGAGTGGAAAAATTACTTCGTTTGTACATCGATTCGTCGTAAACTCGTCGCTCAACATCGACCATTAACTACACGCGTTTACGACACGTGGCAGCTCAGATGCAACATCGAATTAACTACGAAACCTCGTAAACGCGTCGTAAATAAACAACGCACTTACGACGCGTCGTCGTAAGATCGTCGTACCAGTACAACGTGTTTACGACGACAAGTCGTAAACTCGTCGTAAATTTAAAGGTTTTAACGGTTTTACGTTTCGTTTTAGTGTTTATGGTTTAGAAATAGTTAAAAACAATTGAATTCTAGTGATTTGTTTATATTAATAAGGATTAGTAGATATCAATTGAAAAACTATATTTCTTTACTGTTGGTGAATTACTTCAGTGATCTTCCATATAAGTTATATAGAACTCTATCGAATTATCCATAAAATGATGTATTGTCTCGTTAACTTAAATAAATAACCTTCCAATGCAAATTCTATAATCTTTAAGAATGAAAGACCCATATACATAAGTCTGAAATGTTTTTTTCAAACTTTTAGTAAATTAAACATAGGTTTACCATCGAATTAGCAACGATTTGTCGTAAAAGTGTTGTTAATTTTACGACTATCTAGCGATGTTATGTAACGACATTACGACCTGTCATCATCAAATCGTCCTAACATTACGACGGCTTTACAACGATTTTTTTTTTTCATAAATATTTTTGATTTACATACTAAATTACATATATATATATATATATATTGATTTTAACAAAAAAAAAAATTGAATGTAAAAATCAATATCCAAAAATAATATATTATAATTAATTAAGTTTATCATTTATTACAAATAATGAAAATAAAACGCTTAATCTCATTCATTATCGGATGCTTCATTAGAATCGTGACTTTGGTCCTCACTTTCATCAAACTCGTCATTCTCGTTGCCTTCTTCTTCTGTGTCATACGGGAGATCTTCAAATTCTTGATCTTCAGGATCAATTAGTAGAAAGTTATCTGTGGTTTGATCCAGTGTTGGTATATCACAACAAGTGCAATGGTGGTGCTTCATCATCTCCTATAATCCGACCTCTCGGCGTCACTGTAATAGCTGATAACCAAGTGATTGCAGTGGTTTTAACTCGTAGATATGGAATGAAGCTAACTTGTTCCGCTTGAGAAATTAAGATGAATGGCTCAAACTTATTGTATCGTCGTCCGGCATTGACATCAACCACTCCAAATTTGTTGAGTCGAACACCTGTGCCTACTTTTGGATCAAACCAATCACATTTAAATAGAACACATTTCATCTTCACTAATCCTGCGAATTCCACTTCAATTATTTCCTGCAAGATCCCATAAAAATCTGTTTCACCTTTGACACATACTCCATAATTGACAGTTGCTCGCCGTTTACCGTACTCGTAAGCATGAAATGCATACCCCCGTGTGAAATACATGGGAGCAGTAGTAATCTTTGAGACTGGACCTTGAAGTAAGTCATGAAACCATGGTGGATAAAATGGATCGTCATAATCTACCTGAAAATTTTAAAAGGATAAAATGGATCGTCAATAATTTTAATGTATAAATAAAAGTCAATTTATATATCATTTAATAAAATAGTGTTGATTTTTGCAACGTACTTAGGATTTCAACCATGTCACAAAGTGTTGATCTTTTCGCTTGTTAATTTCATCATGTGATATTCCCTCGATGGCTTCTTGTACTTGAGTCACAAATAAGCTACCAAAATACTCCCTCTGTATCACAAAGATTGATTTTCTGAGATATTATTTTTGTATCAAAAAGATTGATTTCATGTAATAAATTTAATGCATTTATATTTTCAAGATCAATTAATTACTTAATATTTTCAATATTTAGTGTAGTTATAGTTATTAAAAAAAAGATAAATAGAATAAAAAAATAACTTGAGATTAACTTTTTACTATTTCCTAGGAACATTTATTATTTTTCTTAAACTCGGTGAAATCCTCAGAAAATCAATCTTTCTGATACAGAGGGAGTATTTGATTAATTAGTTATATTTGAAAAAGTATCTATATTGTTTTATAGGAAAATTCATATATATACCTATCTACCTTTTAAAAGAACGCAACTCCTCGCAATTAAGGAGGATATAGGTGTGTGCGCTATGACGATCTTCGGTACTTGTCCACCAAACTTCTTTTAACTTTCCAGCAAGTCTACCAATTTGCGCAAAAATCTCTAGAACACCTTCTACTGCATATGTTAGGGCAACACCACCATCGTCATATCGGCGTGGAGCTCTTTTCCGTGTACGAACTTTTGGAGCAAAGTAGTATGAAGAAAAGTTAGACGTTTCTTCTGTTAGACTACCCGCAACAATTGAGCCTTCCATTTTCGCCAGATTTTTTGCTTTCTCTTTCAAGTTTTTCATGAAATGCTCAAATGGGTACGTCCATCGAAACTGAACATGTCCACCTAATGACGCTTCGTGAGGAAGGTGGACTGGAAGATGTTCCATAACATCAAAAAATGCTGGAGGAAATATCTTCTCCAAGTTGCACAATAAGATCGGAATATTGGCTTCAAGTTGTTCGATGCCTTCCTCGGTCAACGTACGTGTACTGAGATCTCGAAAAAACGCCCCAATACCTAAAATTTACATTACATATATGTTAGTTAACATATAACAAAACCTTTTCTAATATTAATTTTTTCTAGATTGTATACCTGCAAGTGCTTCATTGACATTTTTTTGAAGTAGCTCGGTAAATGCAAACGGAAGTAGTCGTTGCATAAATACATGACAGTCGTGACTCTTCATCCCTGAAAATTTTTGCCCTTCTTCAACACATTTAGAGAGATTAGAAACATACCCATCGGAAAACTTCACGTCTTCTTTCACCCAAGTAAACAATGCTGACTTTGCATTTGACGCCAACATGAAGATAGGAACTGGTAATTTCCCATCTCTTGTAATGTGCAACTCACTTCTTGAACAAATAGCAGGTAAGTCCAACCTTGAGTTCTTGCTATCTTTTGTCCTTCCTGCAACGTTTAAACCTGTATGCATGATGTTATCGAAAATGTTTTTCTCGATATGCATGACATCTAGGTTGTGTCGCAGCAGAAGATCTTTCCAATAAGGAAGTTCCCAAAATATGCTCTTTTTGTGCCAGTGGTGATGTTCTCCGTATCCGTCGGGCATATTAGCTGAAACATGCCAGTTACCCCCACACCTAACTGTTTTTTGAGCTCCATAATGATCAATTTGCGCTTTGATCTCTTCCCCAGATAAATACATCGGTGGGAGGGCACGTACACTTACTTTATTCCTGAATAACGTCTTGTTTCTGCGATATGGATGGCTACTCGGCAAGAACCATCAATGACAATCAAAACAACTTGTTTTTCTTCCAAACTTGAGCTGAAATGCATCTGTTCTTCCAAGGCAATACGGACAAGATAATCTTCCATGGGTTGTCCAATCTGATAGCATCCCATAAGCAGGAAAATCACTTATTGTCCACATAAGCACAACTTTCATAGTGAAATTCCTTTTTACCGAAAAATCATAAGTTCGAACTCCGGTATACCATAGCTCTTTCAACTCATGAATGAGAGGTTGTAGAAAAACATCTAGTGACCTCTTTGGATGCTTAGGTCCAGGAACTAGTATACTCAAGAATAAAAATTTCTTTCGCATGCACATCCCTGGGGGAAAGTTGTAAGGCGTGACGATTACTGGCCACAGAGAATATTGTCTTCCAGACATTCCAAATGGACTAAATCCATCAATGCATAATCCAAGATAAACATTACGAACTTTTCTAGCAAAATCAGGGTGTACCGTTTGGAAATGCTTCCACGCCTTCGCATCTGATGGATGATTGATCTCTCCTTCTGTCTGCAAATGTTCTCCGTGCTATCTCATCGATGCTGCTGTCCTTTCAGACTGATACAATCTTTTCAACCTCTCAGTAATGGGAAGGTATCACATCCGTTGGTACAGTACCTTATTCCTTCCACTACCTTGCGGCTTAAATCTTGGTTTCTTACAGAATCGACATTCCTGTAACTGATCATCATCTCTCCAATAGATCATACAATTGTCAATGCACACATCTATCATCTCAGAAGGTAACCCAAGAATAAAAACGAATTTTTGAATCTCATAATATGAATCAGCAGACAAATTGTCTTCTGGCAAATACTCTTTGAACAATTCTGCCCATGTATCCATACAGACCCCAGATAAATTATGATCAGTTTTAATGTTCATCATCCTAGCTGCTAATGATAATTTCGACAGACGACCTTCTCTATATCCCTCGTAGATTGGTTGATTTGCAGCATCTAACATTTCATAAAACCGTTTTGCATCTAAGTTAGGTTCTTCAACTGTATTATCAACAAATGACAAAGTTGTTTGATGAAATGCATATGTAACCATGTCATGTACCCTATCATGTTCTAGATCTCTCTGATCTACATGATAATGCAAATTATTAGGTTCTTCCTTACCCACACCTTCAAAATTACTACTACTTGCTTTATTTCCACTATAACCAGCTCCATGTTGAAACCAAATATAATAGTTGGGTGTAAATCCTCTATTTAATAAATGATTCTACACTATCTCACTACGAGCAATTTTTGAAGTTGAATTTTTGCACTTCCGGCAAGGACAGAACATCTTACCGGATTCTAGAGTAAGTGGTGTTGTACCGGCCTGGTACATGAATATCTCCAGCCCGTCGAGAAACTCTTTTCTTACGTTTCCCTCTGAATCTTTATGCATATACATCCATCTCCGTTCCGTACGAAGATTATTGCCTCCGGAAGACATCTTTTGGTGTTTTGAATTTAATCTATCGTTTAAAACTGATTGTTGTTTGTGTGTATGATTTGGAGAATGGGAGAATGTGGTATTTATAGGAAATTTCTGGTGTTGGTGGTTAGAAACATAACAACGACCTTACAACCACCAAGGATTACAACCAACTAACGTCGACATGACGACTCGTTTACGACGATAATATCACTCGTAAAAAATATCGGGTGAACATTAAATAAACGTGTTCACCTACCAATTCATTTATCCTCGTTAATGACTCGTTAATTTTCTACGTCGTAAGAGTGTTGTCAAATTACGACGAATTTACGACAAAGGTGTATATCGTCGTAACAGTGTTGTCAAATTACGACGCCTTTACAACGACAGCCTGAATTGTCGTAAGTTCGATGGTTTACAGTCGTAAACTGCCGTTTATTTTACGACGATATTTTTCGTCGTAATAGTACAACAGATTTGCGACGAATATTTATTTCATCGTAAAAACGTCATAATACTCTTGCTGGTTTACGACGAATATAATTCGTCATAAATGTTCGTCGCTACTCTCATGTTTTCTTGTAGTGCTCGGGTTTGGAGCGAACCATAGATTCCAACCATTCCAGCACGTCCACCCTCTGAAGTGGTCCCTTTTAGAATCCTAACTTCTATGCCGACACTCTGATTAATCGTGAGAAAAAAACAATGGAAGATAGAGAATTATTTGTTCCAGAAGATATTCCATTAATATTAGGCCTAAGACCGAGCAAGGTCTCTAAAGAGACGGGTAGAGTTGATCAATCACGAAATCTGGAAACTATAGAGTGAGATCAGGTTACTTGAGAGTGAGAGACCTTTTTCATCAGGCTTGTGACCTCCTGATTAAGGCCTGAGTTATATCATACTCTTGTCACAAGCTTAAAAATTAAAAAAATACATGAACAATTAAACAATTAGTGTGGCAAAGTATTTCAGGATGTATGGCTAAGATGTGGGGTGGGGGAGGAAACGATAAATAATGTCTTTTTTGAATGACCATTGTCTCGTCAAGTCTGGGCTCTATTCCATATTCTCTCGACTGTTGGGATGTTTCCATCACCATCATTATTCACCAAATTTGATTACATGTTTTAGTGGGGAAAAACGTTGGGGGCTAGAGATGATAATTTAAGACCCATCCTGTAGATTATATGGTTTATATGAAAGGCAAGGAATCACAAGTTTTTGAAGACTTGAGTAAACCACCCCCAAGAATCTTGATCCACACATCCCAAGAAGCGGAGCCATGGTATTTGGCAAACTCTAGAGATTGTAATCACGAGGAACAGGGCGGACTCAATATTTTTTTTTTTACAGCACCGACTCAACATTTTCTATGAGTAATATTTATATAGATTTATAATCAAAAGCAAAGTAAAAGGAAATACATCTAAAATATTTTTTTGGGCTCTTTTTAATCTAATTTTTAAATTTTTTGATATAAAAGTATATTTAAAATAATCGGGCCCCTAATTATTGGAACACATGTGAACACGTAATTGGACCCCAGGTTTGTCGTATCTCTCGTATCCCCCCCCCCAAGTTGAGGATACACCGCGGGCTGGATGTGTCATAGATGGATCTTGGCAACATGATGATAGATTGAGCGAGCATAGGTGGATCGTTATTAAAGACGGAGAGACACAACTTCTAGGCTTAAAAGCGACTTGAAGAGTCTATCTCCAGTTCATGCCATGTTGGATTCACTTCTAAGAGAAATGAGATGTTTGATATCGTCTTCTTTTACACATGTATATTTTTGGATGGATTGTATCGATGTGCTTTCAGTAGTATCAAATCCAAATGACTGACCTTCCATAGAGGAACTCAAAATTTTATGAATCTCAAGACCTTTTCCCCTACTTTTAACATTAGTCATATTTTTAGATGTAATTATTTCCGTGAAAGTTTACTTACCAATAAAGCAACTGCATACGGTTTTCTTTTTCTCTATATAAGTTAGACGGTTTCGAATTAGCTTTCTTTAAAAAAAATTTGTTCACTGTTATGTTAAATATATGAAGTTTTTATCGAAAAAAAAGAATAATCTTTTTCTCCTATTTTATGGTTTTTTTTGTTGGTGTTTGAAGATGATGAGTTAGCTAGATTGAACATATTTGTTCTTGTTATGTGCCTAAGAGAAAAAAAAAAAAAAAAAAAATTCCGACGAGATAAAAATTATCGTATATAGATATTTCGTATACAAGTAAGTCTAAATCACGAGTACTTTATACTCCAATGTGTGGCCATGCAGCATTAAGAGCAAAGTGGCCCTAGTCTTTATTGAGATTGGTAGTTATTAGTGCAAGTGAGCTTGACTTTTTGAGACCATCAATCCATCATATCACACATCGATAAGTGCTTTTCATACATGGTGATGACGTGGTCACATTACCTAAGTTTCGAAGAACACAATTTATCATCAGTTTGTTTGAACTTTACTATGATCGGGTCCAAACATTTCTGAGATTGATCCAAAGGACCATTAAATAAAACAAGTACCTGAGGCTACATGATTCGCATGATTCATCTAAACTAATTTATATGTGGTGGTAAGTGATTTTGCCTAACACTAAGTAAAAGTTTTAGCCTAAATTGGTTTACTTTGTGGATTTATAACAAACGTTTAATTTTCACTACCGTAATTTTAATTATGGATGAATCGTTAATGTAGATGTACAAAATGATAAGAATATTTAGTTACATATTCTTGTCATCTAAAGATTAAACAACCATATATTTAGTTAATTTTTTTTCCACAAAAGAATCTCTGAACATTTCAAAATGTGACATATATTTAGTTAAAATGTCTTGTATATAACAAAATCTATATTCTAAAAGATTTTTGACATTGCATATGTATATTTGTGGCCAGAAATAGTAGGACATTTTCTTAAGCATAGTAGGACATTTACAATTTACATAAATAAGTTCTAATGGACATCACGTTCGCAAGTGATGTTAGCAAATATAAAGTTTAGCCGATTTGAATCCAGCGAGTAGTAGGCAATTATTGGAATTTTTACAAGTGGTTGTTTGTTTTTTTATAAGTAGATACTTTATTAGTGCTGGTTTAAATCTTCTTTATTTATTTTAATTACGTATTAAATCATTCATTTGACTAAATAAAATTTTCATCTTTAAAACTAACTAGATTATCTTGATTAGGAACTGTGTAAATACGCAGGTGTAACAAATTTACGCTAAATTATATTGTTGCGAATATTAGGATTTTTATTGATAATTTCATACTTGTTTTGAATTATGTATTTATGTCTAAATTTTTCTTTTTTTTTTTGGAAATCAGATTTCAAAAATACTTTACGAGGGGTGTATTGAATTAAATATTTGATGTGATTTGAGTTTTAATGAGTTTTTAGATGATTCGGTTAAATTTTGGTGAATTTGGAATTTTGTTATTAAATTCTTTGAAATCTCACCTAAAACAATGGGATTTTGGTCTTTGTATTTTTAAGTAAGAAATCCCCTCAAATCTCATCTGAAACTTTTAAATAAAATCCTAGTACTGTTTTCAATAACAGTGGATTTGATTGTATATTTTAAAATCATTAATCCAATAACACAGGATTTTATAAGATATTTTGAAATTCAAGTTTCAATAACACATGATTTGTCCATTTAATTCAAATCTCTCCAAATGCCCGATTGAATACACCCCCTACAACTCAACCTACCAAAGTAGCTTTTTCATCGATCAGCAAAAATCAAAATTTTCTTATTTATCAATAAGTTATATTATTATTTTGACTTTAATATTCGTTTTTATTGGTTTATATTCATGCTAAATGAATTTAAAAAAATAGATACATATCAAAATCTATTCGGACAATTTATACACGTAAATTAGGTTTTTTTTTTTCTTTCTTTCAACCACACATATTAGAATATATGATTTCTTGATTGATTGTCAAAATAGGAATATAAATGTTTACATAAGGAAGTTTAGCAAAACAAGTTCTAGAGATACGAGTTAAAAAGTCAAATTTAAATTAGAATTACGATCAATGAGAGAATGTGGAAGGTTATGATAAAAAAATGAAAAAACCAATTTCATCTAAAAATTTGGAGAAAGCGAGTCAATCGTCAGGAGACTGCACCACTAAGACAATAGATGCAAAATTTGATTCAAAAGCATGACAATCGATCGTTCTAGCTAAGATAATTCCATTATCCAAATTAATGCTTCTATCTCCGAGTGAAGTGATGAAAGACTTCTACGATAACAATTAGCTCGTGGCCCTAAAAGCAAGATATGTCCCTCTCTTTGCATACAAATCCAACTTAAGGCTAAAATGGGATCTAAATCTTTTCAGGATCAGTCGGTATATATATAATATGTTTCTTTTTTACTCTTTTGTTAGTTTTTCTTTTGGTTTAATGAAAACAAATTTAAAATTTTGTTAGATATACACATGTAGTGTCGTATGTGTAAATATGTTTATTTGATTAAGGAAAAAAAATTTTAATTTTTTTTTGACATGTATCAACTTCTAATTTATTTATTAACACATGTATCAATCTCGTTAATTAAATTTTAATACATGTTAGATTATGGTGAGAGTGTTTAAGTTTTGTATAATAAGATAAAGTTTATAACCATCCAAACTTAATTATATCAACATTGTTGATTTAAACTTAACTTTATGAAGCTAGTGATGTGATCATTGGTTAACTTTATAGGTGGCGGTTTGGTTCAAGAAGCTATGCATGTGGGGTTTGAAGTGGCATGGATTTAATTACTAAGAACTAAAGGGGCAGCTTGATAGGGAGAGCAATTTATTCTGTTAGAGATACCTTTTTTCCCCAACATGTCTGTTCTTGCTTGATTATGAACCTCATTCACTTAGTACTAATTTTTCATTTTAATTCTTGATTCTCATTGTAATATTCGTATTTCTAACTCCATACTAGTGAATTATTGAATCTTCAGCTAAGACATATGTCACATCCATAAAATTTTCAATATCAAATGATAATTCCTATAATTTGTGTGAATTGAACAAGAACAAAGTCGATCTTAAATTCATTTGTTGTTGTTCATCTCACAAAAAAAGTTTGCAAGTTATTGAATTTGTACTACATAAAAGTTATTGTACTTTCTCTATTTCACAAATATTGATTTTTTAGAATTTTTTTTTGTTTTCAAAAGATTGATTTTTTAAAAATTTAAATACATTTTTATTATTTAATGTTAGTAAATTGTAAACTTCAAAAAGTATAAATTGAAAATATTTGAATTGTTGTATTTCTATTGGTTTGTAGATATGAAAAAGTGGTTAATGTAAAAAATTAATGTATTTATTGCTAAATATTTATTGTTTCTTAAACTGTGTGAAATATTTAAAAAATTAATTTTTTAATACATAGAGAGTATATTGTGGATATCAATTTTATCCAAAATTATATAGAGAATAATTTAATATATTAATGTTATTATTGTAATAGGGATTTTGAGGGGGAAAAAAACTAAAAAAAATAGAGAAATTCCCTCAAATAGCACCAAAACAAGTTTTTGTTCCACAAATAGCACACATTTTTATTTAGGACAAAAATAACATTTTATGAAGTTCATAATTTAATTTTTTTTGTTTAGGTTAACTATATTAGAATTTAGGGTATAGTTTTTAAGATGTAGAGGGTACAATTTAGGGTTTAGGGCTTAAAGTTTATGGTTTTCTAAACCCTAAACCCTAAATTCTAAAGCTTAAAAATGTGAGGTTAGGATTACCCTCTAATAAAAATGTTATTTTTGTCTTAAATAAAAATGTGTGCTAAAAATGTCTTAAAAACTTTATTTTGTGCTATTTTTGAGAATTTTCCAAAAAAATAATTAATTAACTAAAATACATATATATACCTGAAACACATTAAAAACAAATTCTTACAATTTGAGCACTCGTGCTCCTCTAGTACTTTGTAACGTCTTAGAATAATACAAATAGATTTTAACAATTAAAACTAAACGCGTATAATCTCGTGGTTGTTTTATGAGAGTCCCAGTCTCATATCCCCCTAAATCTAAAACTCAAATCTCAAAACTCCACCTGGGTTAAAATGACAAATTTACCCTTAATAAAAATTTATAAGAGTTAAATAGTTTTGAATCGGTAATGTTTCAACGAAATACATGGTAGCTCAGTGGTTTAGAGCTCGATTTGCGTTCTCGCGCGGAATGCGCGTCCAGGGTTCGAACCATGCAGAGCGTAGTATAACTGGGTATAACTGGGTATAACTGTCTACAACTAGATATACTAGTTGTGGTACAACTGGGTATAACTGGGTGCGACGTGTACTCAGATTTTTAAAATATAGATTGGAAGGAAGGGTAATTTCGTCATCACACATAAAAAAGAGGTATGTAGATTAAATCTCTTCAACCAAAATGGGTTTCTGAGACAATCTCTCGTTTTATGACAACCAATCAAAACCGTTAAGTGAGATTACGATAGTTGTCGGTTAAATCACGATCTGGCGAATAAAGAAAGTTAATCAAATACGGATAAAATAAAAACCAATAATTCAGCAGGAGGTTGATGAAACACGTGGCATTAAGAAAAAAAAGGTATAATTCCTTAGGGATATTTTCGTATATACGGACAAGCCTCAACGTGTCCTAATGTCTTAGCCTTCCCCTCTTTATAAGTCAAGCTTCTATCTGCTTCGACTCTCAACATACACACTGAGTAGAACAAAACTAAGAGCTTCAAAGCAAAAAAAAAAAAATGGCTACTCTTAAGGTTTCTTCTTCTGTTCCTTCTCCATCTGATGATGCTGAGCAATTGAGAACTGCTTTTGAAGGTAGTCTTATGCTTCTTCTTCTTCTCTGTTTTTGTTGTTCTGTTTGTTATCTTCTTGTGTACATGATCAAAATGATGAATCTGCTGATTTGTGATTCGATGGATTATTGTTTTATCATCATTTTTTGATGATTTTTTTGATGTGGATCGATGTTGGTAGTGTTTTTATTCTGATCAGATCGTTGTCGGTAGTGTTTTTTTTTTTTATGATCATTTGTATGATGATGTGTTGATGTAGATCAAGCTTGTTCCTTCATGGATCGGATCAGTGTATGGATCTAGAAGATTTGAGTTTGTGTTTGTAGTGATCTGATGAGTATATAACTTTTGATTATATGATCATGTTGATTCTGAAAATGATTCATTCAAGAGTACTTGATTTGAATGTTTTTGATTCTTATAGTCACAGATCTATCTTCTTGCTTTAGATCTATAATGTAGTTGTGATGTGATGATCTGTTTTGTGATCCCAACTTGAAGATCTTGAGATAATACTTTGAAACCCTTTTATTGTTGTTGTTGTTTTGGATCTGCTTGTTGCTTTCTTGGATCTACCATTTTGACATTGATGATTATCTAAAGTAAAACCGCATTCGTGTTTTCGCAGGATGGGGTACGAACGAGGACTTGATCATATCAATATTGGCTCACAGAAGTGCTGAACAGAGGAAGGTGATCAGGCAAACATATCATGAAACCTATGGTGAAGACCTTCTCAAGACTCTTGACAAGGAACTCTCAAACGACTTTGAGGTCCGATTTCGGACTTATACTAACATTTAAGCTCTAATATCAAACATTTTCATACATTTTTTAAAATTTACTATCCCGGCGCTATCATCTTGTTGACTTTAAAATCTGTGTCATGACATGAACAGAGAGCTATCTTGTTGTGGACTCTTGAACCGGGTGAACGCGATGCCTTATTGGCTAATGAAGCTACCAAAAGATGGACTTCAAGCAACCAAGTGCTTATGGAAGTAGCTTGTACAAGAACCTCAACTCAGCTGCTTCACGCTAGACAAGCGTACCATGCTCGTTACAAGAAGTCTCTTGAAGAAGACGTTGCTCATCACACCACCGGTGACTTCAGAAAGCTTTTGGTTCCTCTTGTTAGCTCATACAGGTATGAAGGAGATGAAGTGAACATGACATTGGCTAAGCAAGAGGCTAAGCTGATCCATGAGAAAATCAAGGACAAGCACTACAATGATGAGGATGTCATTAGAATCTTGTCTACAAGGAGCAAAGCTCAGATCAATGCTACTTTCAACCGCTACCAAGATGATCACGGCGAGGAAATCCTCAAGAGCCTTGAGGAAGGAGATGATGATGACAAGTTTCTTGCATTGTTGAGGTCAACGATTCAGTGTTTGACAAGACCAGAGCTTTACTTTGTTGAAGTTCTTCGTTCCGCAATCAACAAAACTGGTACAGATGAAGGAGCTCTTACTAGAATTGTGACCACAAGAGCTGAGGTTGACTTGCAAATCATTGGAGCTGAGTATCAGCGCAGGAACAGCATTCCTTTGGAGAAAGCTATTACCAAAGATACTCGTGGAGATTACGAGAAGATGCTCGTCGCGCTTCTCGGTGAAGATGATGCTTAATCAATCAGTCCTCAAGAGAAACAAAAGCCTTATAGCAGTTGATTTCTCTTATCAATCTCTCTCTCTTTCTTTGATGAGTTTGAAATCGTTTGGTTTTGTTCTTTAAAAACTTTGTTTTGTTGCTTCTGTTGTGTGTCTTGAGTTCCCAAATAATGCAAAAGAGAGAGACAGTCTTAAGTTATATATATATAAAGAGCAATGGCCTAAAACACAGACTAACCACATAGTTCTGGTTTGATAAAGTTTGTTGTCACACAAAAAAGAGAACTGTCAACAAAAACAAAAAGGGAATTTTTTTCTTTCTTTCTAAAGCTGCATCCGATATTGAAACACTATCTTCAAGGTGGCCTTTGAGAATATCTTAGTGCAGTTAAGGACTTGATCTTGCCTTTCCATATCTACAAACCTTATCTACCAATCTCCCAGGAACAGGTCCATGTAAAGTTTTGTTTTTGAAAGCCTTTGTTGTATAGAATATGCAATCCCGACTCAATATTTTGGAGGGCTCTAAAGCTGAAAACAAAAGGGACCCCCATATAACAATACAATGAAACCTCTATAATTAATATCTCGCAAAATTAATAAATTTCTTCGGTCCTATATTTATAATTTCACCTAAATATTATCTCTATAAATTAATAAAACACGATAAACTAATAAAATATCTTAAAATACTTATTAATTTATAAAGGTTTTACTGTATTTTCAAAAGTTAGGCTCTTATTTTCAACATTTTTTCAAAAATAAAAATATTTAGACATTTAATTACAATGGATTTGGTCCAAATACAAAAAGAAATTAGATGGACCGTGTTCAAAAGCACTCCCAGCACATGCACATGATGGGAATGTATGATTATCTTAATTACAGAGAGAGGGGTTTGGATCACATAGTTTGCATAAGAATCCTACAGAAGATGTTCAAAGTTTTGAACAGAGAGGAGCACCTCGCTGAAGATCTTATAGAAGAATCAAGGTGCAATAGTGATGGTACAATCCATTTTATATTTTTATCTACCCTTTTATTTTCTCCTTCTAGAGCTGAGATTTTTTTTTCATCCAAACTACAGTCGCCAAAATGTGCCGTAAATATATCACCAGTGAGGTTCTAGGTATCTTATAATTGATGGAGAATCACAAGCAAAATATATTTACATCCTTCGTTGTGGTCCCATCTTAGAGTGTTGTGGAGGTGCAATAGGCAAATATACCGCACAACCAAATATTTTTAAATGAGATATTTTTGGTTCACAACCAAAAGCTACATGTACTTGGAAATACTTATGATATGCACTTGACCTTATACGAATAAATGCTTCTACATGCAAAATAGCGTGTCCCCATACCAAGGTTGGATGTTTTGATCTCACAATCAATTGTCTCGTAATTAGTTGCAGTTGCTTGATTAATGATTTAGTCAAACCATATTGTGTATGAACGTGTGCTACATAATCTTCAACATTAATTACCGTTACCATGGAATAATCATTTAATGCTTGATATGTCAATGCACCAGTGCTATCTAGTCTTAACTCATTTGATTGGATAATCATGAAACTGAACTCTCAGTCTGATTATCTAAGTTAGAAATCTCGCAATGCCACATGTCAAGATGATAACACACAAACATGTGACAATCTACTAGAATAGTCTATCATTGCCATAAATAGTGGAAAAGTCCACATGGTGAGTGTATAGGTCCACATATATCGTCTTGAATCTTTTCAAGGAATTTTGGTAATTCTTTATTAATTTCGGTTGGCGATGGCCTCATGATCAGTTTACCTAGAGAAAATGCAACACATGCTATTTTATTTCCCTGATAAATCTCTTGGATCTTTAGTGAATGTTCATGTGAGTTCTCTATAATTTTTTGCATCATTTTGGTGTCTGGATGACTAAGGCGATCATTCAATAGTGTAAAATCATCACCACTTTTCTTGATGATAAGATATGATTCTATTGCATTTATGTATGTACGATGTAAACCAGAAGGGAGTCTTGGTACTTTTCCAATAAATTATTGTTTCTTAATTTCTTAGAAGTTATATACATTTACTTATTTTCATCCTAAGTTGCAGACTGAGTATCATATCTTTGAAGGTAATGTAAATGCAATAGATAATGTAAATTATTTTTTACCAGTCCCTTCAATCAAGTATATAGGACCCAAAATTGTGTTGACAGTAATTTTCGTCGGTTTACATTCAGATAAATATTTTATTTTATTTTTGAGAATAGTGTGTGTTGTTCCATTATATGGTATGCAAATGGGACGACTGCTTGAGACTCATCCCATAATGCTGCTTCTGCGTCGATCCACCCAGACTCTCAAACTCTTGATTCGCCCCATATTATCACATTGTTTCACATTTATCCCCATACTATTTTATCTGCCCAATTGCACCTACAAATCTAATCAACATAAATTGCGTTTACAAAACTGATTTCCCGTTAATCAATTAACCCGACCCATAACCCGATTTATATCCAATTACCCAAATTGGTTTAACCCAATTAAACCCAAATCAAATCCGATAAAATCCAAGTCCAATTAAACCCAAAATTCAAATTGATTAAACCCAAATTCTTATGTTCCCAAATCAATTTAACAGATCTTTATACTCCAATGAAACCCAAAATTCAATTAAACCAAAAATTCAAATCGACTAAACCCAATTAAATCTAATTTCTTATATCTACAAATTGATTTATCAGATCTTTATTGTTTGGTACAGGTACGAGCAACAAAAACATTGAATTTTCGACATAAACCAACAGAAACCGAGAACTCTTCTTCATCTGAGCTCTCTGAAATAGTGTGTCTCTCCCTATATTCCTCATCAACAAAGTCAACAACATCTTCTTCGATCTTACACTCATATTACACTCATCTTCATCAACTTTCTCTTCCCTTTCGTTTTCTTCATCTCCATTATTCTCTTCGATTCAACCCCTTTCCATCATACTCATTCTCCACGTTATCCCTGAAAAAAACAAAAACATCATTATGTAGAAAAAGATCCTGAGATGGTTACACAATAAAAGAAAAACCTTACATGACATAAAATCTGAAATATTACTATATAGTCCAATAACTTACACCATAATTCTTTGATTCAGTTTTTTCATAGACCAAGTCAATAAGATTGAATTAAAATGAACAGCTCTAATATCACAATGCAGAGACTGGATCTAACTTTTCTGTACATATCAGGACTAATTTCACTAAACCTCTTGTGATCCGAGAGAAAATCAAAGAATCAGAACTTGAAAGCTCTACAAGAAACTCTTTACATGTTTAAGTGCAAACAATGAGAGAACTCTTGTGATCCGAGAGAAAATCGAAGAATCAGAACTTCAAAGCTCTACAAGTAACTCTTTACATGTTTAAGTGCAAACAGTGCAAACCCAATTTTTTTGAAAAATATATCATAACCACCCATGAAAAATAAACTTTAACAAAACTAAAAGAAAAAAATCGAAATATTGGCATACAAAAGCTGAAAATGCCAAATTAAATTGACAACTAAAAAAAGATAATGAAGGATTGTTAATAGTAAAGCTAACACAGCATTCATCTTTTTTTTCTGCAAATTACATAGCAGTTATATAGTAATAATAATTCTTGAAGCATAAAGATCTTTCACAAACCAATATTTATAATTCTTGAAGCATAAAATCTTTCACAAACCAATAGCAGTTATAAAACTCAGTTTCTAATTCCAAAAGGTAGCATAACAGTGATCGCTCAAAGATTATGACACATATGGACCAAAAATAGAGACGACACTAAGATCAATAGGCATAAACTCAAAAACCTGAACTTATATATAGCAGCAAATCCACCATTGAAGAGAGCTCAAATCCACCATCACTATAACCAAATCAATCCAAGAGTAAACAAAAGAAAAACTAATTTGCCAAAAAAAAAAACTGAAAGAATCAAATCCAAAACAAGATAAGAAATGAGGCAAATGAATCATCTTTATTAAATATGTAGATACTTAAATCTAAGAGCATATACATCGGTTAGAGACTCATTTGAGTCTCTTCCCATTAAAATATCAATATTTTTGTGTAATTTAATTATATATTTAAATTTAAATTTTAAAATAAATATATGAACCAAACAAAATTTGACAAATAGCTAGAAGGTCTCTGATTGAAAGACTATGGTCTCTTGGGGAAGAGACTCTCTCCCATTCTCTCTCTCACTTTTTTATTTTTTAAATATTTGAATAATGGGTATCTACTTTAGATATCCTTGATAAAGATGCTCTAAACAATCCAAACATAGAGAACTATTCTTCAAAACCGCTTCAACCTTTCCATCTTAAATTAATATCAAGAATAAAATAAATCTATTAAAATCAACTATTTTTATGCAGGTTAATGAATATTATTAAGGTCTCTTTACAATGAAGTGGTTCATGCAATGTATCTCTAATAGTATCTGTAAATGCAGAGAAGGGTTTAATCTAAACACTCCAAACATAGAGAACTCACAAGTCGGGAAAGTAGAATCTAACCTACAAACAATGGCTACTGAATCCATCGCTAAATTTTCCTCTTCCTCTGAAGTTGTCTCCGGTTTCTCTCTCTCCATCGAGATGTCTGATGCTCTCTCTCTCGCAAGCTCTTTCTCTGTTGCCAAAGAGAACAAGCACCACAAACCCTAATCCCCCAAATCTCTGAAGCTCTCTCCCTCTCTATGTATCACCAAAGAAAAGAACAAAATGACTAATCGCTTGTATACCCTTCAAGCCATGTTATTTTTCTTTATGCTTCTGATCAATCTTTATATCCCTCTATAAGTTAAAAAACCATTTTAACCTTTCTTCTTTTTTGATTAAAACAAATTTTTATTTAAAATAACAAAAGAAAGTGAGGTGGAAGAGAGAATAATGTGTAGATATGTGATTGGTGAGAAGTTAATGTTTGAATTAAATTCGAACCAATCAAAATTCAACAAAACTAAATTCATCTTTTTCTTTCTTCTTCGTCCCTAGCCGCGAGAAAACGAATCCTCCATTGAAGCGAATTGTGAAGCTTGATCTTAGGGGATCTCTTTTAGTTTATTTTGTACTTATGTTATATTAACGAATTGTTGATGTTTTGTGTGGGTTTTAACCAATTTTGGAGCTTGAAATGCAATGTTCATGGATAGTTTCTTGTAGATTTCCAAATTTCTTATAGATTTCAAATTTTCTCCTAGGTGATCTATTTTAGTTTATTTTTGTACTTATGTTATATTAACGAATTGTTGATGTTTTGTGTGGTTTTTAACCAATTTTGGAGCTTGAAATGCAATGTTCATGGATAGTTTCTTGTAGATTTCAAATTCTCTTGATTTTTGTGTACACATTGGATGATTAAATTCATTTTCTTGATTGATTAGTTTCTCACAATCTTAAAATTTGATCTTTTATGGATTTTGGTGTTGAAATCGTAGGTGGATAGAAATCAAAATCGTTGGTAAATACAAATTACCCAGAAACGAGTACAACTGGTACAACTGTATATATAGTAAGACTGGTACGACTAAGTAATACTGAGAGTACCAGAATACTAATATTCAATTTTCATTATTTTCCATGGAATAATTAATAAGAAGCGATGCATAATCATACATTTTGATTATTGAGGATATTATTCAAATACCATAGGAGGTTATATCGAATGGATTCAAAACGAAGATCACATTTAAACTTTAGTGATAAAGACATCTATAGAGGAGGTCACTTATGCTGAGTTGGTTCATAGTATATGCATCAAGATGATGAGAGATGAATCTGCTACGAAGCTGAAACTGAGTTACATTCCGAAATCTAATCATAAGCAAAGACCAACATTGATCTCGAATGATGAAGAATTTTATGGGTATTTGATGTTATTTTCGAATGATAGAGTTGGGAGTATTTTGTATGTGGAGGTTGTGGAAGATGTTGCACAAAATCAGGAGCATGAGGAAGTATTAAGAGATGATAGAGGAAGTGCACCGTGTGGTAATGATGTGATAATTAGTCTTTACGGAGAGGAACCACTAGAAGATGGGTTGGTGAACAATGGTTAAAAATTTTCGCATGTTGATGAATTAGTTAACGTGGGTAACTCAGGCTTGTATGAATACAATCAGCTTGCACATGTTGTAGATCAAAGAGAAGAAGAAGGAGAAAGAGAAGGAGATGAGCATGTAAATGTTGCATGAGAAGATGCTGTAAATGTAACTTTGCATCAAGATTTTCATAGTATGGAAGAAGTGCAAGATATAGTTGAAAAGTTGCACATCATAAATATTTCAAGTTTGATATTATCGAGTCGGATGCTGAGAGATACGTGGTCAAATGTTGTGAAGCAGAAAGTGGTTCCCGGAACATTGGTTGTTTTGATTAAACAGAAGCTGCTAACAAACAATTTAACCTCGTAAACGTGTTCCGTCAATTGATTTAAAGTCATGCCTTAAATGACATAGTCAACATAAGTTAGACATTTAATTATTGAAGTCAACGAAAATTTAGGCATTTAAACGATATTTTTTAAAAAGTTGAGGATTTAAACGTCCACAATCTGAAAGTTGCGGATTTTTAATAAAACTTGAAATGACATCATTTTTATTAAACGGACGGTGCTAACGGAAGCTTTAACACCATAAATGTCAATTTAACAGTGTGTCTCAAATGGTCCAGTCAATGAAAGTTTGCCATTTAATTACGAGTCAACAAAAAATTTGGGCATTCAAATGACATTTTCAAAGTTCATGTTTTAAACGTCCACAATTTGAAAATTTGCGGTTTTTTTTTTTTACATTTTTTTACATTTTTCTCATTTTAAAACATATAAACATAAATATTAAGGTCAAAATACACTTACATGCATCAACCAAAATCATGTTCAAAGTCAATTTTTACTTGAATTATCCAAGTTTTTTTACAGGTCTGATGTCATTAAGACTTTTGAAACCTATATTTGCAGCCATTATCATTGATGAAATGGTAATACAAATATGAAAGTTTAAATAATTTGTGAGTATTGATAAGTTTAGTCGAGTAGTATATTTAAAGGATATAGAAGTCGGCTCAAAGTTTTAGGGTTGTAGTCTAGAAAATCTATAGAAAATATTTTTGAACTAAGGTTTTAATTATAAATGCTTCGTATATTCTCGATTTAGTAAGTGTTAGAATATATGGTTAAGGCTATATTTGAATTTCGAATATGATTAGAGATTGTATAGCTATTTTATGGATATCCTTAAAATACATATTCAGAATTAAATCTAGTGGATTGTTATGGAAATCTAATTAACTGCTAAAGATTCATTTGATTTTATCCATGAGAAATCTATAAAGAGATCGAGCCAAGATCGAGAAGATTTGAAAACGACCCAAAAAAAATCTGCGTCCAAGGTCTAAGATCCTCGCCTAATGATCTGATGAGTTTGACAAATTGCCCTAAAAGGTTTTGTTTTGTTTACTCTTTGATTGGAATTTAACCAATGGTGTTTCATGTAATTCTTTACATTTTAATGGTTATTGTATGAAATGCTTCTCAATTAGTAGTATAAATACGTGCATAGAGATAGAAACAAAGAAACTGGGCATTTAATGAGACATGATGTCTGTACCAATAATTGTATATAAAAAAAGAAGATTTTTTAAAAATGTTTGAGAAATTTGAATCAATTTTAGTAGTGATATGGAGGTAAAATTTGAGTTAAAGAATGAGTGTTGTTTCGGTTGTGAACTTGTGATATAAAGTGAAATGAATTTATTTTGAAGTTTTGCAAAATTGAACATAATTAAAATAGGAATTTTGTGATAAAATTTTGAGATATAACTAATAATGTAACTCCCTGACCGCCACCGTCTGTGGGTTCCATCCTCGCCTGACGGTCGGTGCGCTAACTCAGGAAGGCTCTAAAGGCTTGTCACTATCCCTACAAAATACTAAATAAACTTTCTCTATCTTCTTGCCTCAATTGCACGGTAGCAGAAATGACTTCCCGAGTGGTCACCCATCCTAAACTACTCCAGCCCAAGCACGTTTAACTTTAAAGTTTTCTCTAGACAAATGATGGAAAAGATAAGTGCACTTTCGTGATATAGATAATCAAATCAATTCAATTAACCTTCACCACATGCACCACCATATACAGTTAAACCTCTATAAATTAATACTCGATAAATTAATACTTCGCTAAATTAATAATTTTTCTGATCCCATATTTATGGTGAATCACAACTAAAACTCATAATAACCTCAACTAAACTCCAAACTCAAACAATTTAAGTAACCTCAATACAAAGTGCTATTTGACATACCCTCGAATTATAGACATTGAACGGAAATAATGTAAACCCAAAACAAATAATAACCCAAACCCGAAATCGTACAGAACATTTGTACAATAATCTAACACATCATCTATATCGAAATCCAAATCAAACTATCACTATTTCAAAATAATAAATCCTAAATACATCTAAACTTATCATCTGAATCTAAAAATTTGATAAACCCAACACATCTTAATGGAAATAAGAACCCAAACATATCAATGTACATATCTTCTTTAACCGCTATATAGAAATTTAAAGATACACTAGAAACCTCTATAAATTAATACTCCATAAATTAATAAATACTATAAAATAATAAAAAATTTTGGTCCCCAGTCGGGTCAATGTAAAGTTTAACAAAATTCAATAAGATAATAAAATAATAATTTTCTTGGAATTCCTATGTAAATATTTTTTTTTTGTCACTCAACTTACTTCATTAAACTTAACCAAAGCTTACATCAAGCCAGATTCTTCGGAAACTCGTTGCCAAAGAGTCCGAGAATGGTACAAACAAGAAATACAAGACAATAAGCATAAAAGATAGAAGGTTACAAACATAGTTAGTAACCAAAAGCTCCTTAACAAGGGCAAGTTCATTAGCCAATATAGGCAAGCGAACAAAGATGATAACTCGTATATCCATAAAGGCAACTCAGCGTTCGAGTACAATCTCCATGACGGAGAAGAGTGGTGGAATGATTCTATCTGAAACGGAAGAAAACGATGAAAGTGATCTCTCCCTTAGGGAGGAAAAAGGTAACTCAAGTAAAACCAAAACGGTATAGATAATACCGGTCGTACTAGCTGATTTGATGACCAAAACCTCATGCCTAGGAAGGAGGTAGAGGCGTCGAATACCGTCGGAGAGCTTCCCTAGTCCGGCGAGATGACTCCCAGCGACAGAGAAGGAGTAGCTACTCCATAGAAAAAATCGACAATGCATCAGAGCAAAAGGGAAACAGCTTACGAACGAAGAAAAACACAACATTTCCATCGAAAATGATGTTTTCTCCCTGGTAGAAATACTTGGTCGCCATGGACCCTCGAGGTCAGATAAGCCTGGGGAACTATCAATGAAATTAGACCATAGTCGTGGGCTAAAGTCCCGATCTGCAGTTGAATAATTCGACGTTTGCAAGACACAGAGCCAAGCAAAGGCTCTGGAATGCCCCTTCACGAGCCTTAAAAGCACAACACAACAAATCCATGAAAACAAGAGACCCCCGAGGTCAGAGCACAGTGCCGTGCGAATGGTGATGCTAGAGAAACTTTGTGGATTAGAGGCCATAGAAGAATAGTTGACTAGCCCAAGTATCGATTTCAACCCTCGCTTAGATAGGAGTCCTCAACGATAAACAGAGGGAAAAGTAAAATAAATGAAAATCAGAATGGACCTGGACCTATAAGAAAATGCAGGTGGGCCGCCGTTTATTTCTTCACACCAGCAGATAGGCCTTAAGCTTATAAAGCTTAGAGGGCCAAACCAATTCAAATTTGCTCTGGTGCTGGGCCGAGTCCATATCCAAGGCCCAAAACCCAAAATGAGATTTTGACCTAGCTTCATCGTCTTTGAGAGAGAGGGACAACAGGTGGCGGCCGTTTGAACGTGCCCACGACTGACAGTGGCAGAAAGGTCATCAATCGATGAGATCGAGATCATGTTTGAGATTTTCACCGAAAAAGATGCCAAGCGGTGGAGGTTGGAAGCAAATCTCTCCGGAGCTAAGGTCCGGTGGTGAGAGATAATAAGGAGAGAGTAACCAGCGGATAAGGAGGCAGGCTTCATATGACTGAGTCCACTCACCACCTCGAGTGAGGCATAGATCTGATGAGAAATCACAAGACCAGGTAGAGTGAAGCTATAGGGACCATCAACACCTCCAAGGCTGGGTGCGCTCTTCAGAGAAGCAGCGGTGAGGTTTCTTTGGGAAGTCCCAGAGAGTAGATCAGATCCGTAAGATTCGCGTCGCAGACCTAACAGAGGTGAGATTGCAGAGAACGCAGACGAAATCGATCTCAAGCTACTAGTTCGCAAAGACTTTTGTCTCTAACACTTTCAAATTCCCAAGCTGCAAACGTTGAACCACGTGAACAACCAGAAGAACTTGCACCTGTATAACGTGATGTTCGAGTGCTCCACCCAAGTCGAAGGAATGGAGCTAAATGGTATTGATCTCCCTTTTTCATACAGAATTTAGGTAACAAATTGTAAGTATAAATAAGTTAACAACATGTGCAATAAGTTCAAAAATAACACGCAAGTATCAACACGTGTTAGAAAGATCATTGAAGGGAATTTTAAAGGACCATGGTATAGCTGGTCAAAAGTGCCGCAATTTTATAGAGATACATGGTTTTCAACGTTTGAGGTTTGTTTTAAATTATACATCTATATATTATTTTTTAAACGACTTCATATGTTTTACAGTTATGACAATATTACATGTATCCTAGACATCTTTTGAATTGAATGCCTCGATTGAGCATTTAGTGAAAACCAACTTTGACGCACTTGCTGCTTCACGTCTCAAAGGAATGGTTAGCCTTGCTAAGTCCAATTTCAATAAAAAGGAGAAAAACCTGAGTGGGTTTTGGCTGAATATTGGACAATAATGGAAGCTTTTTGGAAGACACCAAAAGCCAAAGATAAAAGCGAGAAAGTGAGAAAGCTCGTGCTTCCCGGCTATCTGATCGTGGTGGATTAGGTGAATATTCTCACAGAGCAGGTTCTTGATCTTATGTTAAAGTTCAAGATGTTATGCTAATGTTTCTATTTCTTCACGTTAGTATTTATGTTTTCTATTTTAAACGTTTGATTTTTTTTTTACTTTGTTTAGTGTTTTGTTCGTATGAAGCAAACAATGAAGACTCTTCCTTCATTGCGGTGATGAGAAAAACACACCAAAAATCTGATGGGACATTTGTTAATGAAAAAGCAAGACTAATTTCAGAAAAATATGACAACTATGTGAATGAACGCTTGGCATGGATAAAGTCTTACAATGGAGAGGTTTTGACAATGGATCCTCTTACCGTAGAGGAAAAAATGAAATCTATGTTCATGTAAAATATTTAACAACTTAGACTTCTATTTTTTTTTTTTGTATAACTATGAGGTTATAATTACATGGTCTTGATGGTGCTACTTTAGATGGCTAAGTCTGATAATATTTATTAAGAAAAAGCAAGTTTAGAGTCTTAATGGTGTAACTTTACGTGCATTTTGTGTCTACTGCGTCCAAGAACTGTCACTATATATTCTATATAGACTTATAGTGACATCTTACGTAAGTAAAAGTGATGATCTCACCCGGAATATTTTTTTTGGTGTTACATGGTTAGTAAGTCTAATATAAGTTATCATTTTATCACGTATAAACTATTCATTGTGCATATTGTAATGTGGCTGTCGATTCCCAATTCTGTAATTAACTCTGATAATTTTTTAAATGATAACGGTTGGAAATTTTTTTAAAATAAATAAATTGATTTTACTAATTATTTTATTTTTGAAGTTCTGTAGGGTGAACATTTGGTATCTTTTTGCTTTGGTTCTGCTTGGTTTTTAATTTTTATTAGTATTAGTATGTTTTGTGTTTGAAAATATGTCATTGTTCATGCATTGGTGTTTCTGTTGTAGGTTGCTGAAATATCAAAACAAGGCCGTCTATTTGGAGTTGGATCAATTCAGAATGGGGTTCTTATGCCTTTAGATGGATCACCGGTTTTCCCACAGGCAACCGAAGAAGTGGGACCATTAACTATCAGAGTGGAAGAATTAGAAGCTGATCTGAAAAAAGTCATGATGAGAATGTGGATTTTAAGAACCGACTTGCAACCATGGAGAAGATGCTTGAATCTGTTTCATGTTCAGCAGGTCCATCTGGAGGGACTTCTACCTATTCACAAGTTCACATGGACTAAGTTCAGCATCTCCATAACTTTAGTTTGTTTGCTTTTGTTTTAATCTTAAGTCGTATCTACGTTTCTTTCTCTTTTATCTTAAGAACGTATCTACGTATGTTTCTCTTATTTTAGGACCATATCTATGTTTGTTTAAGTTCTAATCTTAGGATGATGTATGCTTGTTTATTTATGAAAACATTTTCATTCTTCATGTTGTGTTTATTTTATTTTTAATTATTTCATTTGAATAATATATATTTTAATTAAATTTGTGTAAATCATAATATATTATTAAAATGTTATCAAGTCTAATAAAATATAGTTGCAATCGGTGACGAGTTATTATTGTGACAGTAATTTAGTAAAGAATAGTGGCTAATATGAGATTTTAAATTGGTAGCGATTTCCAAAACATTTGTGACGATTTGATACTATAATTTTTTTGTAATTAGCAACATAAGTGGAACGTTATTTTGGTCTCCAAATGCTGCGTTATAGATACGTTTTTTCGTCATTAATTGTGACATATATGTGATGTTTTTACTCACTATTTTTGACGCTTGGTGACTATTATTCTGTCATAATGAGTGACAAAATTGTGACGTTTGAATAGTCACAAATTATGATGATTTTGTGACTACAATTTTAGTTAGTAACTGTGGCATTTTTGTTACTCTTATTTATTGTTACTATTTGTAAAGTAACAGTAACTAGATATTAGTATAGTAATATTGTTATGTTTTTGTTACGAAATTTTATTTGTGACGATCATATTGCAACCGTTCAAAATGGTCACAAATTAGTCACTATTTATAATGTAACAGTAATTAGATATTATCGTACTAATATTATTACGTTTTTGTTATGAAATTTAATTTGTGACGATCACATTGCTACCATTCAAAATGGTCACAAATTAATCATAATATTTTTATTGTGACGAAAATATCTTTATTGTGACGAAAAATATCGTCTTAATATAATTATTTTCTTGTAGCATGTAGGCAAGTTTTTTTGTCAACTATTGTATGAACTCTAAAAATAAACCCAACACATTAGATTAAATTAATAAAAATATGCATGTCTAAATCTCAAATCTGGATTGACAAAAAAATTAATAGTCCAATTTGTTCCTAATGTCTATCTTGTACCATGTACGTCTAAATCCAAATATTTTTTTAGTATGTAAATGATGTGTAATTCTTTGTAAACGTCCAATAGTCAATTATGAATATTGTAGATTTCCAAATATTTACATTAGTCTAGAAGGCTTGGTTTTTAATTTCTGTATGAATTACGAGTATACACAACATGCTAGACTAAAATAATTGATACATATACGTCTAAATAGCAGATCTTTCTTGACATAAAAAAAATAGTACATTTGGATACATAATATTGTAGACGTCCAGATATGTTAATTGATCTGTTTAATATACAAATGAGATGTGCTAAATTAAAGACATTAAAAAGTGTCAATTCCTAATATTGTAGACATTTGAATATAAAATATACATGTTAATATAAAGATCAGATATTAGCAAGGAAGGATAGAGTAAAAGTAGGATCATATAGTTTAAACTAGTATCCAAACAAGTAATTTTCGTAGTTAAAATTACTATTTGAACGGATAATATTATATTATAATAAGTTGTTTAATAGATAATTTATAAAAACTTTTCGATATATTTTAAATAATTTTGTTAAATATCGAATAATTTTGAGTAAATATAAGAACATATAAAAAGTTTATAATTACCCAAACAAAAATATTAGAATTAAACATTACAACTGTTAATAGATGTAACCCTATGGTTGTTTAGGCTACATAAATGATAAAAAAATGATAACATGGTTAAACTGTTAATGATATTTTCGATTCTCCATTATAAATGTAAAAAAAAAATAGATCTATAACATTGCATAAAACTTCAAAATAAAAAAACATTGCATAAAACTTCAAAAAAAAAAAAAAAAAAATTGAAAAATTTACATGGCATATGACTCAGCGAAAAAATACCACGTGGCATCTGACTTAGCAATTTGACTAACACTATTTTTGTCAAAGTTGATTTCAGGACTAATATGAAAGTTCAGGTTATTTTTTCAAAAAAAATTGTAAGTTCAAGTTGAAAAACGCATCAGATCTTAATTGTGTATAAAAAGGCACCGTTAAAATAGTTCATGTTGATTTTGATTTTTTTCCCTCCGAATCAGAACCCATCCCTGGAAGCATTTAGGTGAAACATTTGAATGGGGCCCCATTTTCTAAGGGCCCCACAAAAAAAAAAGTTTATATATATATATATATATATATATATATATATATATATATTTCTTTTCTACGTGATAGAAATGGGAAAAAAATTTTATATATATGGAATTGGAAGACTTCAGTAAATTTTGTAAAAGTTATTGACAAAATATTATGTGGGTCACAAATCATTATTATTTAAGTAGTATTATATTAGATTATTTAATTAAAAAAATGAAAAATTGAGTTAATCTTCCTCTTTTCTAGGTTTTTATTTTATTTTATTTTTTTGCTACGTTTATTTTTTTCCTTTAGACTTTTTGCTCAAAAAAGTTTAAATCGTTTTTCTATTCTAAGGTAAAAAACTATTTGAATTTTATTTGTATATATGTTTATTTTCTTTGTTTGTGTTAATTTTTACTGTTTATGCATTCAGCAAATTAAATTAATTAATTTATTTGTTTATTTGTTTAAAAGTCTGCGTTAGTTTATTTGTTTCGTTTGGCAATCCGAATTTTTCAGGGCCGGTTCTGCTCTAAATGTCTCACTTTTTCTACGCGGCTTTGTGTGTAATTTTTTGTGTAAATTATGAAAATAAGCACAAAACATTTGCTTACAATAAAAGAGACATATACGCCTAAATCGAGAATCTGGATTAACATAGAAGCAACCATATAATTCAGTTTCTAACATATATTTTGTAACATGTAATTCTAAATCACAAATATTGTTTATTAGAGAAATGAAGTGTGGTATTTTTTATACGTCCAATATGGTCAATTAAAAATATTTTAGACGTCCAAATTGTTTAGTGGAATATACAGTTTTGTTTTTAATTTTCGTTTGAATTTTAATAATAAACATAATATAATATATTATCATAACTCATAACTAAGACAAGTATGTCCAAATCATAAATATGGTCTACCACATAAGCAATGTCACAATTTGGTTTCTAAATTCTAAAGTGAGTTGTAGCTAATCATTAAATACTTTTTAGACAAAAATAATCTTGGCTAAATGATACTAAAAATATTGTAATTAAATAACAAAATGAAGAATGATTTTTCAAAATGCTTAAATTTTAATATACGATTTTCTTCCGCAATAAGGTTGTGAAGATTTGAAATTACATGTAATAACAAATGATCCTCGAAGTTTTGAAATGGTCAAAACAAGATTTGCGAGACACAAAATTGTTATCTCCGATATGATTTTTTAAGTAATTGTATTGAGTAGTGTTGAATGACAACGAAATATAAAGAAATAATTATTTCTTTCTACTTCTTCCACATCAAATTGGCCGACAGTTTCAGTTCACACTCAAGGAGGAAAACATTTTATTATTTGTTTATTACTTTTTCAAGCCGACTGGTGAATGAATATTTAGCTAAATTAAGAGTAATTTTCATCTAAATAATATTAATTTAAAAGATCCTACGAGTCAGGTCCTAAGAGTCAAATCACTTTTTCTACTTTCAATCTAATTTATGCATTATCATTACTGCATTTTCTTTTTTTGAGACTTATTTTGACTTTTAGCTTGCTATTCAAGTCAATATTTTGACTTAAACACAATATTTATTGTAGAAAACTATTTACCGTTTCATTCAAATATATTTCTATTGAGTTATAGAGACAATGAAGAGAACAACAATATGGTATGTTGAGGAAAAGAGATGATAAACAATAGATTAAGTGATTGATATATGATAGGTATGATAAATGAGAAAACTAACTAAATAAAAATACAAAATAAAAATAAATAAAATAAAATAGTGATGTGATTAAACATGAAAATCACATAATAAATATGATGTTTGAAAATACAAGACTTAAGGTTCCGAATGATGAAAGCGGATCAGGTGGTGAGTTTCAAACAGATCCGGCGGTACGGTTTAAGAAGATCAAGTGGAACAAGTGTGGATATAGGTGGATCAAGCATAAAAAGTGAGGATCATGCAGTTCAAAATATATGTTGAATGGTAAACAATATAACAAACATTTTGATTAGTAAAAAATTTTAAAATAAATTATGTAAAAAAAGTTATTGATAATATATACTATTCAATATTTTTCTAAATACTATATTAGACTAAAAGCAAAAAGCTTATGTGTTCATTCCTTCGATTTGGGTTGTAATAGTATTGGCGACACTACAAGAAAACACCTTATTTCCGACCACAATATCGGTGAAAAATTGGTCGAAAAAGTGAATTTCTGACTGATTTCCGAACAAAACAGATTGGTCGGAATATGCTGGTCGCGAATCAAAATTAGTCAGAAATTGGTCAGAAATTTCCGACCAATTTCCGACCATCATTTTTCCGACCAAATTCTGATCCACTTTTTCCGACCAATTTTCAACCGATTCAAATATATTTCCAACCAATTTCTGACCAAATATATTTTATTTTATTTTTTTCGAAAAAAATTAAAAATAAAATATATTTGGTCGAAAATTGGTCAGAAATATATTGAATCGGTCAGAAATTGATCAGAAATTTTATATATTTATAAAAAAACTTAAAAATAAAAAAATTACAAATATCTTACATATACGTTTTAAAAAAAAATCGTAATTATTTTACAAAATTTTAAAAATGAAATAGTAATTAAAAATATAAAATATAAAATATAAAATATATACTATAATTATAGAGAGATTTATAAGATTTATAATTTTTATAATATTTGTAAGATTATATAAAATATATACAATAATTATAGAAAGTTTATAAGATTTATATTCTTAAGAGATTTTGGAGAAATTTTAGAGAGATATTTGAAAGAAGATAGAGAGATGTTTAGAAAATATAAGTGATTGGGAAGAAAAAAGGGAATTTTGCATACCATGCCATAAAAGCTGTTCAACTTTTTTTTTTATGCCTTTTTTGAACTGGCTTTCAATTATGCCATTTATTGATGGCATTCAGCAATATAAATTGGCAAAATTACCCTTGGTAATTTTGGTTGATTTTGATGCGCGAGAATATCTGAGTTATTTTTGTTTCTTTTGACAGGTTGTACAACATTAAATGTATACTGTATAAATAAATTGATAAACGTACGACACAAAAAATCTAAGACCCAAAGTTTGTCTATTTAATGTTGTTCATGACAACCATTTAGTGTTGTCCATAATAAAATAAATTGTCCATGATAAACAAAAGTTTTCCAATTTTTATTGATATGACTAGTTAAATATTACGAACTTGGTATAAACTGTCTACGCGCATAATTGTCCATAATAAAAAAAAATTGTCTATTTAAACCCAAAAGAGTATCTAAGACTGTTTTTTAAGTACAAATAAATTGATAAACCTACGACAGAAAAAATTTAAGACCCAAAGTTTCTCCATTTAATGTTGTCCATGACAAACTAAAGTTGTCTATTTAGTGTTGTCCATAATAATATAAATTGTCCATGATAAGCAAAAGTTTTCTATCTTTTATAGATATGATGACTAGTTAAACATTACAAACTTAGGAAAAATTGTATACGTCCATAGTTGTCCATAATAAAATAAAGTTGTCCATTTAAACCCAAAAGGGCATCTAAGAGTGTTTTCTAAGTACAAATACCCAATTGATAAATCTACGACACAAAAAGTCTAAAACCCAAAGTTTTTCCATTTATTATTGTCCATGACAACCTAAAGTTGTCCATTTAGTGTTGTCCATAATAACCTAAATTGTCCATGATAGACATAAATTAGATTTGAGAGATAAGATATGGATATCAAAAAGACGAATTAATCAGGGACAAAAATAACAAAATTAATCTAAAAATGGATAAGAAATCAACGGAACTTACTAGTTGAAGGCGAGTCAGACAAGATTCAAGTTTTAAGTTTGGAGAAAGGTTTCGGCGAAAGCACAGTAAAAAAGAAAAAAGAAGATGAAGCGTTTTTTCACTATAGATCTGAGAGACATAAATTAACCTTTTAGGGGCAGAAATTAGGTTTGAGGGACAAAATATAGATTTGAGAGACAGATCTGGTTATCGAAAAGATGAACTAATCATGGATAAAAATTTGGTCTACAATAAATAACGAAATCCATCAACGAAATGGATAAGAAATAAAAAAAATTTACGAGATAAAGGCGACAGTGATGATGAAGCGTAAAAAAAACCGACGGAAGAACAGTAAGAGAGAAAAAGAAGATGAAGTCGTTTTTGGCTCTGTGAAAACTTGAAGAAGACGAGTTGGTTTTTAACTTTTTCAATAAAACTTGAATATTACGATTTTAATTTTTTTTTTTTTGAATAATCACAATTTTTGGAAACATGGTAATAATTCCAAAAAACAACAAAGGTATATGAGCGTGTGAGGGTTATGTGTGTGAGGTTGGGTCGAAGTTGAATAAGGTTAATTTGGTCTTTTTACTAGAAAGAAAAGGTATGATTTGAGGGTGGGTTTAAAAAGGGCATGACATCTAATAAAAAACAAAAATATGGCATGATGTATAATTTTCTCAAGAAAAAATCGTTTGGGTTATATAGAAAATGTATCGGTCAGAAATTGGTCGGAAACTTCTTTTACGCGGAATTTAAAAATTTTAAATTTTCTGACCAATTTCCAACCAACCCGTAAAATTGGTCGGAAATTGGTCGGAAATAGTTAAAAATTTCCGACCAATTTTTGACTAACTCATAAAATTGGTCAGAAATTAGTCGGAAATAGTTCAAAAATTTGTGATTTGTGTATTTTTAATTTTTTTCCTTTAAAATATAAAATTTCCGACTAATTTCTGACCGATTCAATATATTTCCGACTAATTTCCGACCAAATATATATAAATATATATGTATTTTTCGATCTTAAAAAAAAATTAAATAATAATTAATTGGTCGGAAATGACCGTCATTTCTGACTAATTTCTGACCAAATAATTAATTAATTAATTAATTTTTTTTAAAATATATATATATTTGGTCGGAAATTGGTAGGAAATATATTGAATAGGTCGGAAATTGGTTGGAAAAATGAGTCAGAATTGGGTCAGAAATAGTTTTCGACCAATTGTACGGGTTGGTCGAAAATTGGTCGGAAATTAAAAATTTTAAATAAAACAAATTGTTCCGACCAATTTTCCTACCAATTTCTGACTAAAATTTTTGTTGAATTATAATGGTCGGAAATTGGTCAGAAATTGGTCGAAAATTTCTGACTATTAATAGTTGGTCGGAAAAGTTGGTCGAAATAGTGAATTTTTCTTATAGTGCGAGAAAGTGATAGATAGAAGAGTAGTGTTTATTTTGTCTCATTAAACTAAAAGAAAAATTGATAATTAGGTGATAATAAATAAAAGTCACATGTGTTCATAGACCTACCTATTAGTGACCTCTTATATCCACCATAAATTCACTTTTTATTAATTTAAAAATGATAACACTGAGAAATCTTTAAAAGGGAAAGAAGTTAAAAACACATGACAAACACTATAAATATGTGACATTTCTACCGTACAAGGTGGATCACATATAGTATTCACAAATCCAGTCCACTTTTATTATTGTATTCATACATATTTTATTATTATTATTTAGTTAGAAATATGTTCCTTCTTTCAGTTATACATGAATGGCACAAAGTTTTATTCACACTCTAAAACTCTAAATTATGACAACAGATTGAATGGTGCGGAACAAGCAAAACGGATAATGTGGTACGGTTCAAATATGGTTTATGTCTAGTGTATAGTTAAAAGAAAAGTTACAATTTATGTCTAATCACAAGTTGAGATATAGTTATATCCTATACATCTACGCCATGCCAAACAAAAGGCAAAAACGGCTAATATAGTACGTAACAGTAAAAAAAAAAAAGATAAAAACAATTGTTATAACATGCAAAAAACTTATAAAATTTTATAAGGTTTTTGAAGACGTGTTACATAATAATTTGTTTTGGCATACATGTTATATAATACTTTATAAATCCATTTATAAAATTTCTATAACATTTTGATAGAATCCTAAACTAAGAAGAAATTGACAAAATTTGCTAGTTCATTTGGATATGAGTCGCGGGTGGAAGCAGCAAGAGATATTATTACTAATGGTGGCTTCATTCTCAATGGTGATTTGAGTTTGAAGTTGGTGTCCAATAAACTGATTCTGCTGCAAAACTTTATCGAAATTGTGCTTGCCGTTTATAAGGCTGCGGCTGTTGCCAACGTCTAGACATTTGATGAATGGAACTTTTAGCAGATTTTCAGAAATATATATGAAACTGTCAGGACTTGAGTAGACTTGAATTTTGGAACTTGACTTGAAATTTGAATGAACAACTTAAAAGAGAGACAAACATATAGTTTGTATTTCTGAAATGATCTGTTTATCTAATCCACTATAAACTTTACAAAACACAGAAATTTGATAAACTCTAAAATACAAGCAATTGTTGAGTAATACTACTTTGTTGTTGCAGATGACACTGTAAAGAGCATCTAGCACTAGAGACTGACTGATGTGGTCCCAGAAACTTGGTTCGTATGTCGACTTGATCAACTCTAGAAATCCAGCCTGCCCATCAATGTTACAATAACAATCAATGCCATAACTCCAAGATCAAATAAACTCAATCAATCTCATGTGATTAACCCCATTTCTTATTGTAATTACTTTGAGATCAAGCCTAGGAAATGAACGGCTAGATTCTCTCTTCGGATTCACCTAGACCATGTGACCACCCTTGGATTATTCTCATTGAAATCAGATCAACAATGTGATCCCATGATTCAAGCTCTACAAGTTCCAATCAATCCTTTTAATTCCCCTTATTTAAGTATTTCTTTATTTTGTTTATTTTGCATTTATATTTATATTTAATTTGCTTGATTACCAAGCTTTGAAGCTCTATAAAAGAGTCCTCATAGTCATTGCAAAAGATTGATTTGAAAATGAATAAAGAATCAAATTTTCTTCTGAGAAAGAAACCCTAGCCGCTCTTGTCTTCTTCGCGTGTGATTCACCTGAAGCTTGAGTTTTCTGACTTATCAAAGCTCTTTCACAAGTTTTGTGCCGTCTATCAATCCATCACAGTGTTACAAATCATCTCCTTACTTCGCTTATTCAGAGAGAGTGTTACCACCATCTGAAAATCTCCATCTTGTTCCTATTTGATCCATTGCTTGTCAAGCAGAGAGCGTGTTACCACCAGCTGCTCGACTCCATCACTATCCCTTCACCGTTATGTGCCTATATCACTGACAATAATAGAGCCTTTTCTATATCTCCATATGTTCTTCGTTGGATCTGTTTGATGAGATACTCTAAGAAAGCCGAATCGAATGGCAATGTGATTAGCCCTGGCCGTTCGGTTTTTTCGGTTCGGGTTTTTCGGTATTAGTTTTTTTTTATGATTTAAAATTATGCCGAGTTGAACCGAATACACATTCGGTTCGGTTTGGTAATCATTTTTTCGGTTCGGTTTCATGCTTAAAATTCAATTCAGAATTGAACCAAATATTTTTTTTTGGTTTATACGGTTAACCAAAATAAAATCCAAAGCCCATTACAAAATTTACAAACCAATTAACAAAATTTTAACTAAAAAAACGAGTCCATAAAATAAAAACAAGCCCACTATCAAATTACAAACCCAAACCCATTTAAAAAACTAGGGTTTTCGGGACTGCCTACGAGACGGAGATGATGCCGTTGACAGAGCCGCTAATGGTGACGATGACGGTGACCGTGATATATGGATGTTCGATCCAACCTTCCGACGATACTTGTTACCCACCACCCGCAAAGAAATATGCTCTTGTGGTTTCCAAAGCTAGCGATATAAATCAACTACAAGAAAATACACTAATACATCCATCTGATTTGATTATATAGGTTAATTGAGGATGAAAATGGGTCAGATCTGAAGAGTTACCAGCGAATCCATATGAGAGCTTGGTGATGAGTAAGAAGAAGATAAGAAAAGAGGTGGAGAAATAGAAGAAAAAGAAGATAAAAGAAGAACGACGAAGAAGAAAATCTAAGAAAAAAAGAAAAAGGAGAAGATGTGTGAGAGAGGAGAAGAGTAAATGAAATGTTTAGAGAACTAGATTTTTTTTTTGTATATGGTGTTACCTAAATCGATGGGAAACTGAGTACTGAACCAACCCGTACCGAAATCCGATTTTCCAAATTAATTGCTCCGATCAGTTTACTCTTCTCTGATTGTCGGTTGCCGATAACCAAAAATATCGGTTTCCCCGGTTTGTTTTTTTCGGTTTTGACCGGACAACCAGGACTAGGTCTTTCTGTCGGGAGACCAAACACTTTTTCAGATATTTTCAAGAGCTCTTGGACAATAGAGTTGCATGTAACTTATAGGAAAATAAAAGTGGATTTTATCCACCTTGTAAACCACGAAACAGCCCTCCTCTACCGCAATTGAGCTGCTACAAGAACTTGATCTATGAAATGAGATTCATTTCCTGTTGAAGGCTGCCATTTTTTGCCATTTCTTGGCCATCTTGATTAGCTTCTTTGTGTTCATCATCTTTTTATACAAAGGTTTATATTGGAAAGAGAGATGGAGAACGACGGAGAAAAGATATGTGAGTTTTGTTTGTAAAGGTCCTCTCTGCATGAAATTTGTTGTTGATGAAGAATACCATAAGCTTGCTTCATTAGATAGAAGGAGAAAATATTAGGTTAAGATATAGGCTTTGTGACAAGCACCAGAGAAACCTAACCAGACATAACACATGCTTATGTTTCTGGTCCCAAGTTGGTATCAATAATGTCTGCAAATCAATCTGTGGACTACACAACTTATTGTGAGAAGACATGATCAGGTGGTTATGAATCCTAGAACCGTCATTTCATATTTCTTTATTTACAATGAAAACTGATCCTGATGAGAGTCTAAAAGAGATCATAAATAGTAGTTTTTATTTCTAAAATAATCTATCTACTCTAATACAGTATAATCTATTAGTGTATATGAAGATTGGAGCTAGGGATGTTGTCGTGGGTAATTTTACCATATCCTGACCCTAACCCTAAATAAACCCGCCCAGAAAAAAATTTATTTTAAAAAACCCTATACTATTAGAGTTACCCAAATAGGACCCTCAAGATTTTAGTATTACCCATGGCCCATGGGTACCCACGGATACCCTAACTATTTTTATATGGTTTAGTTTGAATAAACAGAGTTGGTTGAAGTTAGTTTGTACAGTTAGAGATGTTAGTTTAATCTTAAGCTGTATATATAAACACTTGTAAGCTTAATGAGAAAATTAGATTGTTAATTCTAAAAGAATCTTTACAAAGACAGAGATTGTTACATTCTAGTTCTTTAAAAGACAAGAAATTGTAGTTGCAAAAAACAATGTAAAGAACATCTAGCACTAGAGATTAACATTAACAAAGCCTTTTATGTATCTCCGTTCATTCCTCGTTGGATCAAATTGATGAGGTACTCCAAGAAAACTGAATCGAATGGCAATGTGATTGCTCCTTCTGTGGGGAGTCCAAAGTCCTCTTCAGATATCTTCAAGATAACTTATTGGAAACGTAAAGCGGATTTTATCGGCTGTGTAAACCACAAACAGCCCTTCTCTGCAGTGGTAGAGCTGCTAGTAGGACCACTCGATCTCTGAAATGAGATTCTTTTCCTGCTTAAGGCTGCTCTCTTCTGCCATTTCTTAGCCATCTTCATGAGCCTTTTAGTGTTCATCATCGTTTTGAAAACAATTTTTTTTTAAGAAGGGGGAGCAAAAGAAATCTGTATGTTGTGTTGTATAACTTCTTGAATGCAAGTTATGGCTGATGAAAAATCCAATGAGCTTGTTGCAATATATATAAAGAGAAACTATTATAAGTTAGTTAACACTTGGAGCAACCAAACTACACATGCTTCTGCCTTTGTTGCATATGATCATAAGGGCCCCCAAAGTTAGTAACCAAATCAGTCTGCTCACCAACTTGTGGATGAAAACTTCTTTTGAAAAAGACATGTCATGTGGGATGTGCATATGATTATTATGCATTCAAAAACAAGTTCAAGTGAATGAAAGACATCTAGATGCAGAGCTTGTAGGGCCTTTGATGCTCTCTAGAGAAGTTAAACCTGAAGTTAAATCTCAACTCATTGGTTGGTATCTGATATCGAGAGTTATGAAATGTAAGTTGGACATGAATTGATCTTATGCAGATCAGTCTTTGATTCGATCATGATCCATTGTTGCTTATGTGTCTTACTGACATGTTCATGTAAGCCTGGCTGCTAGAGAATTTCAAGAGCATTGCTTTTGTGACAACCCTCTTACCAAACCTAGCTAGAGTGTTCCAAAACCTCTGACACATTTAGTGTCTCTTCTCTAATAAGAATTTAGTCTTTAGTCTATTTTTTCTCAAAAAAATTCATAGTTTTGTCCCTAGAATCAAGGAAAAAGTTAGAACATTTTCGAAATAATATAGACAAAATATTAATCTTAAAACTTTTTCATATTTACACTGAAAAGATAGATTGCATTGCGATCAAGTTTCTGAAATCAGGCTTCTTCATCTCTGTGAGTCTTGGTGGCTCATTAGCATTTTGTGTCAGTAGCCATGCGACAAGATATATATAACAATATCCACTAGCTGCATAATTCAAATACAACTAAAAATTATAGAAAATGAAAACTAAGTAACATGCAGGGGCGGTTATGGGCCAGTGCAAGGAGAGCAAATGGTCAGACCCCAAAAATTTTGGGTCAGTTTTTGGCCTAAAAAAAAAAATTTTAGAGCCAAAAGTTAAAAAAAAAAATTATATAGAGAGTGGACCAAATTTTTGTTGTTAGCACAGGGTCTCCAAATTTATTAGACCGCCCCTGGTAATATGGCCTATAGTTTTTTAGTATTACAATCTAAGGATAAAACAGATAGACTGTAATGAATCTAATACACTCATCCTGGTCCATAACACATTTTAAATCAAAACAAAAATTAACCCATCCTGAAGCGTTGCACCTTTGATCGCATCTTCAATCTCGAAGTATCAGATTCTGAATCCCAAACCAAAGCCAACATTTTTTTTTTTTGTGTTTCCTCTGATTCTGTTTCAATTTTATTGGGATGGGCTCTATTATTTGGTGCTTACCCAAATTATAGTCGGCTTGTAATATTAGAATCTTTCATCCATAAATATATACATTAGGTCGTGAGACCAAACTTGATCTGATTCTTATTTTGAAATTACAAAGTTCAACAATGGCGATTTTTGTAGTCACGTGACCCTGAGAGAAAACTTGATTTTGTAGGCACCTGTGACCACATGAGAATTTTGTAGTCACATTAGGTCGTGAGAACAAATGTGATTATCTGATTTTTGTTATAATTTCAAAAGTGTTTTTTCTTTTCTTTTTTTCTTCATAAGAAATGTCCATATTGACTAAAAAATTTTAATGACTATAAAATACACTCTCACGACGATTTCGGCCAAAATAATAAAATTAGTCGGTTGACCATTGGTCTAGAAATCCATTGAAACACTCATACACGTATAAATTGATTAAACAAAAATGAAAAGAAAGAAAAATAGGACATGACGTCTATATAAAAGGTCAATAAAAGAATCGTATATATATATATACACACTTATACCAAAGATTTAATAGACACACATTGTTGTTTTCTCTGGTTTAGGTATATATGTATAAATAATCATTCTTGTGCTTTCTTTTATATGTATAAATGTCGTAGAATACATATCAGCACATGATTATATGCAAATGTAACGTTTTCTTTACTCCATTTGAGAGCGTGAGTAAGTAACGATTATTATTTTGAAGAACACGAAATATATAAAGTGGAGTAAAAGAGAAAAAGAATTATCTCACACAATAAAAAATTTAAAATAATATATATGAAAAATCAAATAAGTATTAATAATAATACAAAGTTAACAAAACTCTATCAATAGATTGTGGAATTCTCTTTCAAACTTATTGGACGGAGATTTCATGTCCTATGATTTCAAATTTAATTTTTATTCTAGAATAGTTGTGAAATTGTGGAATGATTTTATTTTTTCAAAAACAAATTTCTTATGAAAGCGATATGATGTTAATATATACTTATATATATTGTTAAGTATTAGTAGAATAATTTTATCAATGATTAAGGAAGAAATAGGCAAATTTTGCTAGCTTTGATTTAATCAGTCCAAATAGACAAGCTCAAACATATGAAACATCCAATTAGCTAGAAATTGCATCATAAGCATACCTATAAGTACCTCTAATGTTTTATAGGTACGATACTATACAGTATAGGCATACCTATGTAGTATAGCTTTGACTCAGGCATGAAAAATTCGAATGGAACAAAACAAAACTGATTAGATTAGGTGTGAGGAATGGTGATATAGACCTCGGATTCCACCAAGACCAATCTCACGGACTCAAGGCTTAGAAGCTTAGGCGGAAGCGATTAGATGAAGGGTAACCGGTTTGGTGATTGATTCCACAAACACCAGGGGCTAGAGACAGGGATTCAAGGGCTATTCCTCGCAAGAATCCAAGGCTCTACACGTTTCTAAGTTGTTTGATTTCACAAACTTCCTAGATTCGCAAACTGTTTGATTCAAAGACAAGTGTTTGAAGCAAAAAGCAAAGACTGAATTTCTTATTTCTTT